>VDFB02000017.1:448218752-448340605 GCA_007258455.2 Sequoia sempervirens
TCTCATAAAATCTCTAGTATTTGATGATGGACGAGTCTGATCATGCCAAAAACTTGAGACCAAATTCCTAACAACATTTTAATCCTGTCAGAATGGGGATCTCTACACATAATTGCCCAATTTCCTTCTAAACTCTCATCCAAAAACTTTCTCTTTTTCTTATATTTTATCAATGTGGCTCTACTATAACCAATTTCAGTTGAAAGTGCTAACATTTTTCTTTTTCTTGCTATATCTTGATGTACAATAGATGTCAATATCACCCTTCTTGTAGTGGCCTTATCCACAGTTCGAGATCCTTTCCCAATGGAATCTAAACCCTTTTTAACATTTTGAACAATATCCTTTTGTAATCCCATGTGTTTCTTCTTATTTGATGATGAATGGACACCCAACAATTGTAATGACTCTTTGAGCTCATCACTAAGAAGTAAACGTGATAAAAATTGGGTTTTTTCAAGTGTATCAAGATGAATGAAATGATTGATCATTCCATTTACAGATTTAGTCATTGACCTTTCTCTTATTATAAGGTCAAGCTGGCATAATATTTGGAAGCCTCCATATTCCATTTAAGTAATGATCTAAATTTCTATGAGAAATTTGTTTCCACCTTCTCAACTAGTTTTATATGCTCATCCATACTTAGGAGGAAGTGATCCCGACTCTTCCAACATGCATTGTTTGAACTTGTGCCTCCTCCCATCTTCAAGGACCATGCATTCTTGATGATCTATTTGATCCAATGTCTAGATTTGCCTCAACTTTGAGCATGAAAAACTTCCTCAGCTTGTTGAACCCTTCCTACACATGTGTCACAAAATATTTTGCAAACAAAAGTGAGAGATGATGTTAAATATATAAGTGAAGTTTATGTATGCAAGCAAACAAATTGATAAAACATGATGAGCTATAAGTGAGAGAAGTTTGTGCTATTTTTGTATGCTCATCCATACCAATAGAAGGAAGTGATCTTGAACCCTCTCCAACAAGCATTGTTTGAACTTGGGTCTCCTCCTTGACTTCAAGGTCCATGTGTTCTTCAATGGATTCGTTTGATCCAATATATAGATTTGGCTTGACTCCAGCTTGAGGAATCCCTAGAGCATAAAACATAAAAATAATTTGAGAGCATTGAAGTGATGAAAATAAAATATGAAAGACACAAAACACTGTAAATATTGAAACAAAAAGAATTGGCTTAAGGAATTGGAGTCAAGGATCATATAAACATTGCAACTTGCATGACCAAGATGACTTGAGGATATTTAAAAGCATTTATAGTCATTCAAGTGCAATGATGGTTAGAAACCTTCAAAGTAAAAGTACTAAACACACACTTGAGATTGAGAGAGAGAAGAAACAAGCATGTACCTTGTTTCTTTCTATGATAATTTTCCAAGTTTTGATCACGCCTCTTTTGTTCTTCTTCTTTCTTGGACTTTCGTTGAGATGCATTTTTCTTTTATTTGCTGTCCCATTTTCTTCTTCAACTTAAAGATGACTCAAAACAAGTCCTCTACCAACTTAGTTAAATTATCCTCCAAATTTTGCCTTGATTGATAAAAATGAAAAGTTGTTGAGCTCCAATATTTTCCTCCTTGATAAATGTGCAAAAACTTCTCCAAAATAGGTGCTCCAAGTGAACTTCAAAATTATTCAAGTGTACATGGAACAACTAGATCCTAGTTTAAATGAATCAAGTACTAAACAAACAAGTTATTTCATTGTGGAGTTTGTTGTTATTTAATTCATAGGTATGCACAACATATCTAGTAATTTTAGAATCTTGGTAAAGTGTCAAAAAATGTACAAATATTAGAGGTATAATTTGAATTGAATTTTCTTAATTATATTTGAATTGAATTTCAAGTTAGTTGTCGAAAATGTATAATAGAGGTATAATTTGAATTAAATTCTCTTAATTAAATATTTGAATTGAATTTCAAGTTACTTGTCAAAAACATATAATAGCTCGATATAATTTGAATTGAATTTTCTTAAAATTATATTTGAATTGAATTTCAAGTTACTTGTCAAAAAGATTATATCTTGTTCTCAACTCAATGGTTCATGTTCCTTAAGTCATTTAAAAAAAAATATTTATTGTGATCAACATGAATGAACTTAATTATAAAATGGCATTGATTTCCCTAAAATTCTACTAGAGATAAATGTATATTGAATATAAGGAAATGTAAGTTGTAAGAGATCATAAAATAAGAAAACATGTATGTATATTGAATATTTAAAGCAAATGCATACATATATTACGTGTAAACATGTTTAAACCATAAGCAAACACATGTAAATATATGTAAAGGGATTCAATACATATAAACATAACACATATTATAAGCAAAGAGGCAAATGTATGTATATATGATATAAGAAAATATATGTATATATATTATAAAAGAAAAATGTAAATTTAAGATCATCAAATGTCGAATACTAAAGATCAAAAAATAAGCAAATGTATGTATATCATATAAGCAAGTGTAAGTTAGAGATCATCAAATATCAAATACTAAATTTTAAAGATCATCATATAATCAAATACACATCATGTGGTAAAGATCATAAATCTAGAATGCATGGCCTAATATGAATGTCTACTCCTAGACGAATGGCCATCTGAATGAGAACGGTCCTACTCTGATGGATGTGCTGAGCCCTGCAAATAAAATTGTGTACAAGATGTGTTAAATACATATAATTTTTATTAAATAAATTTTATGAAAGTTATTTTTAAATCAAATTGTATTTTTAAATATCAATCTAGAACTTGTATTTATCTATGCATACATAAAAATATATTTTATGAAAACTCACATGTCCACTGATAGCAGATTCATCCACAGAGTCACATCAATCATGCACACGATCTGGACCAAGGCTAGGAGTGATATGAGGTATGTCCACCTGTAACAATATATATACACATATATATCAACTCACATGGATATTTAGTTAAAAAGAAATTTAAAAAATGATGAAAAAAGAATTGAAACATGCACATGCACACATACATACACATCATCTGATATCGGATGACCTAAGTCCTCTGAAGCATTCACCTCCACCATATCCACCAAACGATCAAGCGACGAATCAACATATGCATCCATCTGATCTATCCCATGTCGTGCTAGAAATGATGAATGTAGAGGACTATGAAGGTGAGATGGTATCGGTGATGATGAACTAGAACCAATCAACATATCAGTAAAACCCATAGTCTGTGTAGCTATTGTATGAACTGTAGGTGGATTCTGATGCGCACTAGTGCTCGGCTAAGAGTGATGGGATCCTGGAACTGAATGACCTCTATGTCTTAAATGATCTTTAACATGCTCTATACCGATCCCATTGTCTGATGCAATGTGGGCATATGCCTCCAACAGGTCCTCAACCAAACAATATAGAGTCATGTGTGACATATCTCCTGTAAGTGCATCAAGCTGTGTAGGAGTAGGGATGTCGGCCACTATAAAAGGATCCATGGTGGTCCACTGTGCTGAAAATGGTGTGGATCAGGAATGTCTAGATATCAAATACTGACCTACATGATCATCATATATCCTAGTGGTGGCAGCCGCAATGTCAACTACAGTGTCAATTGCTTCCTTTTGGGAAGCAACAACAACCTCATCTGCTATGGGGGCTAGAGCTGGGGTGAGAGCAGGAGACCTATCACCAACCAATACCCTAAACATTAGGGGTGGTCTATCTGCTCGATGATAGGTGGGCCTATCAACAATCCTACCACGCCCCTGATCAACATATGGTGGAATGTCTAGGTAGTTAACTTTGAGGCCCAAATGGCCCTCAACATACAACTGCTGAACAAAATACAATGGAATCTGGTCATTGTTTGGGTATAGACCATGTGCTGCGAGAAATCATGGATAGATCAATGAGGCCATAGCATGATCGACACATCTAGTGACCTAGTATCCTCTAACCTTACACACATTTTGATAAAATGGAAAACAAGTGGTTTCTATCATTTTTTTGGTGACACTATCTTGTATTTGTTTAAGGGGAACGTCACCATGTACTTCTTCCCGCATGTGGGAAAGAATACTAGTCACTCTGTCTGGGGAATATGCACTAGTCCTGTCAAGTTCATCTTTTAGTTTTTCTAGACTATGCAATATTAACATGCATGGTTCACTATATATCCCCGGGTTTGCACCCTGTGCTAATGAATCTCTCAATTTTTTTATCCCATTACTAGTATTTGTAAACAAAGAATCTAGCACAGGTGGAACATGATCTACATTTTCCATGTTATATATATACAATACATCTAAAAAAACAATGAGACTTTGGTAAATAATATATCTAGATAAAGAGAATACAAATCTAAAATAGAACTTGTAATAATTCATCTACTCATCAATAATATTTTCATACTATTAACTTGATTTAAAAAGAATTGGAAGACAACTATAATCTATAACATAACATCCTTAAAACGATGAAAGAAAGAATAAGAATACAAAGATTAAAGTATAAAATCATTTGAAAATAATTGGGGATAAAAATATTTAATCTAAACTACATTAATACTCTAGTTTTCTTTCCTTTCTTTCTCTGAAATAAAAAGGGAGATAAGAAAACTTAAGATCGAAATAATAAAATCATTCTTATATGCATTCATTTACCGGTTTACTTTCTTTTTGGCAACATATTAAGTTGTAATCTATAAATTTAGAGTAACCCCCTTTATCTTTCTTGCAAGGTAAATGCATTGTACCCATAAAACAAAAGATATGTCATTCACAATTTAGCAGCATGAAACCTACCAAGCTACTCATCTATGTTTCACAATAGAATATATCATATTCCTTTAAGCCAAAAAATGAAATATAGTAACTTTATTTTCAAATTAACATTTATTCTTTTAAAATAAAATACATATTCTCTTAACTGAAAGGATAATGAAATTGATTTAACAAACGTTCCTTTCATCCCTAGTTATAGAGTTACAACATCATGCAAATATACACCACATTCACACATATTCACTTTTCTCCCACCCCTACCAATAAGGGTAGTTACATTTTAGTGAGGTTATCTTTACCTCATAGATATAATGAAATAACAAAGAGGCAACCTTTCGAATGCTTGTTAGATGCACATATCGTCTCCAACCTACACAAAGCACAAACACATTTTCCATAGCCAAGGTAGTGCTCACCTCCCAACCTTTGGTTAGAAAACCAACCACCCCGAGCTAGGAAACAACCAAGGGAACCAGGTATACACAAATACCATTCCAACAAGCCATACAAACAAACATGAAACATACAACAAATTTCACTCCCTCCCAAGGGGTTTATCACATAACTTAAGGATTCATTACAAATCCAACATAGGGAATGGAGGGTGGACAACACACTCCATATGGGGACTCAAAAGAGAACCACAAGAATAAAAACATTATCATACTTTCATTTCCTCACATACAACCCTTCCACTATAACTCCTCTTTCACAAAAGACCCATACCACCAAAACTATTTCTACCATTTCATAATTTACATATCGGTACTCATTCCCTTTTTAAGCCTCTTCTTTTAAGGAGGAACTAAACATCCCCATGGAGGTTCCTACTTCATACCATCCCCAATGAGGGACGCTCTACCCAAATTTTGGGTGAGCCTATCCCTATACAACCCTTTTCCCATCACATAATACACATTCAACAACACAAGAAAATAAACACCAAAAGTATTTTAAAGCAAACATACAATCTCATCTGATTAAACATAGAGAAACAAGAGTAGAATGGTAAACCTACCTCCAATCCAAGCTTAAGGAAGGATGGGTTGAGGATCTACACAAATCCTCTTCTCCCAAGCTTTTGCTTCAATCTCCTCAACCCCCAAAATTCAACCAAAATTGAGAATGCACAAAGAACCCCCATAACCCTTGTTTTGAGTTAGTTTTATAGGAACTCAAGTTTGAATTCCTTTGAATAGGGAGCTGACATTTTTCAACCTTCCATTCACTCTCCCAAGCACACTCACCCATGTGTGCCCACACATGTGTGAGGACTTGGGAGACTTCCAAGACAACATGGAGAAGTGAGAATGGAAAGGGACTAGTTCCCATCCCACTTCCCAAAACCTTATTTTCATCAAACCTCTTTAAGGCCTCAAAAAGGCTTTCCAATAGAAGAAAAAAAGTGGACTGAGAGGGGATGGAGCCATTGGTAGCGAGTGCTAGGGTTTCGGCAGGGTTGGGCGGCCCAAAAGAGAACTAGTTGAAGCGTAGGGCATTAGAGGTGAATACAGGTGATTCTAGAGGGAAGCAAACAAAATTGGGGGAGTCGAAGGAGAGATGAGAGGTCGAATGCCACAAAAATGGTGTTTCTTGTGGATCTCAGGGGGGGAAATAGAGAAGGCTTCCGCGACATCGGTTTCACTGTAGGCCGAGCTTGAAAACGAGGTAAACCACAATGTTAAGGTTTTCTTAGAATTAGGATTGATTGGGCATTTTAGGGGTTTTTGGCCTCGTTTATGTGATCTCCACAAATGAATCTCTGAATATTGGGAACCTGTGTTAGATGGTTGTATTCAAATCTACCCAGTTTCGAGGGGTTTTTTTATTGGTGTCTTTGAATTTGTGAAGGACAAAAATAAAATTTTGTGTGACTATTTTTGGAGTTGGGAGGAAAGGTTTCCTCTGTCCCTGAAACCATGGCACCTAGCTTTTAATCCTGTAACTGAGAAATTTGAGAAAGTGCTAGTGTGGATGAGACTACCAAACTTTCCTCTTCACCAATGGTTTGATTCTTGTCTAGAGGCTATTGGAAACTCCTTAGGGACTTTTTTGATGGTTGATGATGACTCCTCCAATTGTATGCACTCCACATATGCTAGGATTTTAGTGGAAATGGAAGTTACAAAGAATCTTCCCGAAGAAATTTCAATCAACACTTCTAAAGGATGCTAGAGGCAACCCTTGGACTATGAAGGTGTTTATTTCTATTGCAGAAGATGGCTCTAAACTGAGCATAAGGCTACACAATGTGCAAAGCCCCAGGTGCCCAAACCAGCGACTTGGTGGAAGGATGTGTCGCCCTGACATTATGCAGTGGAGAAACAAGGTGAGAAGAAGGAAGAGAAATGCAAGAGCTATTCTTAGGCTATGAGAAACTTGGACCCACAACAACTAATTGGGGCCTCAGAGCATAGGGGTGGATCAAGACAAATAGAGGGGCCTGCTTTGAGCAGTGTTGATGCAACAAAGGTGGATGAAGCTGTGGCTGAACAAAGTCAAGGGGTGCTAAAACCCTGGAGTGTAGGGAAAAATCAAGGCCGACAAGAGTCCATGGAATGGAAAAGGTGAAGGGAACCTCAGAGGGTCAATGTGGACAATTTGTATGTGGATCTCTTGAAGAGGTTGGGTCACAACACGACACCTCTATGGAATGACAGATGAAGGTTGCAAGGATGGAGGAAGGATGGAAGGTCGTGAAGGGGAAGAGAGAAAAGAAAGGAAAAAAAGAAACCTTTGACATGCACTAGTACAAAAACAACAATATATGACTAAATAAACTACTAAAAATTGCATATAAATGACTAACTTTAGTCATGTGACTATTAGTGGTTTATTTGTAGTCATTTATAACACCACTAAATTTATGACTAAACAATTTTAGTCATTTATTTAGTCATTAATTTGGTCATTGATTTGGTCATTTATTTAGTCATTAATTTTAGTCATATGACTGTTTTAGTGGTTTATTTGTAGTCATTTATAACACCACCAAATTTATGACTAAACTATTTTAGTCATTTATTTAGTCATTGATTTGGTCATTGATTTAGTCGTTAATTTAGTCATTTATTTACTCATGGTAATGATTTGTTTAGTTATAATTTAGTCATTAATTTAGTCATATATTTAGTCATTAATTTAGTCATTGATTGTTGTTAACTGGTCATTTATTTAGTCATGGTAGTCATTTATTTAATCATATATTTATTCATTACTTTAGTCATATATTTAGTCATTAATTTAGTCATATATTTAATCATTAATTTAGTCATTACTTTAGTCATTACAAATAAAATCTAACTTAATTAATCCTCACAAATTTATGCATATAAACTTCAAGTATCATAGATATTCAAATGTTAAAAAACACTATGAAATGAAGACTAAAATGCTTGAACAAATATGATTGATCAAACACAAACTCAAACAGATTACAAATCAAGAGGAGCCACAACACAATATTTATGAGTGGAGAAAAAACCACTTTGAAAATTTACTTCATTAAGCCTCATTGGCAAATCAAAATCTAATTGGTTACATTCAATGTCAAAATGATACTATACAACTTACAAACACTATATAAACAAAATACTCCTATTTTCATATACTTATACTATTTTCCCCTTAACTGCATTCATTTTGGAAGGGAAACAACCTCCTATAGGGGCTTGACCCATTTAATCCCCTTGAAAATCCACAACTTTCCCGCCGCTATTGGTTTCAGCTCCTCCAAAATCTTCCTCACTGGTATTCATAACCTTTCACTTCTCCAACTTGGAGCTGCAGCCTGAAAATAAGGTTTCAAAATTTGCACATCAAAAACTCAGAAAAGTCAAATAATATAGAGGATAAAATTCAAACATTTTCTTTTCCTTTTCCAACTATGGCACCCTAAACTTAGGTGATAGATATAGTGAATCTATCAGAATTAGATATAACATCCATCAAAAACATATTTGGAAGTAGATTTTTATTAGATATTGTAGTTGCAAGTTCCACTAATTATAATAAAGATAAATAGTTTTACCTTTTTGCATCAACTAATGCAATTCTAATAACTTTTAGAGGATCAACAATGCTAGCCTTTATCATATCAACATACGCACCTGCAAGTTGCAACACAACATTAAACTTATTAATTAGACTCAACATCTAAGAGAGAAAAAGAAACTTCAAACATTATCAATTTAGTAAAAAAATCATCAATTTCAAAGATGAAAGTAGCCAATGTTTCACTCTCTACATCCTCTACTACAATCAAAAGAGGCCTTTGTTTATGTGATAAATGCAACAATAAATTATGTTATTTGTTAAAACTTATCACTATGTACTTATGAACTCAAGATCATTTAAATTGTCAAACTAATTGACATGACTACCTGATTTCTTTCTATCACATACACTTTGGGTATACAAGATCATTGAGAATCCCAATTATTGAACTAAGAAATTCAACAACGCAACGAAATTATATCTTAAGTAAATTGTAAATCAAGTCAACATTACATGTCTCAGTTTATCAATTGATCTCAAATTGTATATACACTTTTTCATATAGCTTAAGGACATCTACAATAGATATGCACAAAATGAATTTGGTGGAGAGACTTTAAAAAATTTCAAGAAAATACAATTTGCCATCAATGCATAGACAAAACATCCCTATAAGAAATATTATACTCCCTCAATTAAATATTATTACATATTATTCTATTGAGGGAAATTTACTTTATCGGGGGAACTTTTGTTTAGAAAACCTAGATCACCAACATATCAGCTCATGTGAGAGGTCAATAACCAACTATTAAGCCTACACATAGTACATGCATGCACAAAATAACAAAGAAAAATAAAGATCATGCATCACACAATAAGTATAAGACAAAAAAATGTCAAAAGAGCTGTGTTAGGACTAGAAAAAAATAATCCCACATATTTGTATTAACATCTATTCATTTATCTCCTAGTCCTTACAAAATCTCATGAGACTCAATTTCATGATCTAGACAAATTACTGAGGTTCGTGTAAAAAAACCATTTTTGTAACCAGCATACCCAAATAATCACATTCATGAAATCCATTGAAGTCCTTTAATACCATTAGGTTAACAATACTCTGTCGGTGGAACTCCCATCACCACCCCACCGATAGCCCGATAGGGGCAATTCATATCCTTACATCGGTGTAATATCCTTCCATCGCTGCAACTCTGGTGCATCGGCGGAATGAATGATGAAGCTCCCTTGATAGCCCGATATAATCACGGGGTATCAAATTCTAACACTTATCAATGAAGTTGGGATGCATCGAGGTAACATTGTTTGATGTCTTACCGATAGACTGAAAGAAAAACACTTATTGGTGGAGAAGTTGGCCATCGGTGGAAAATGAACCAAGGTCCCAATGATATAGCGATGAATGATTACTACTAGTTGATGTGGCATCAAAAGCATCGTTGGGATATTTAACATAAATGCTCTCCCCAATGACAAGACTAAAGTAGGTGGTATATTAATGAGCCAACATAGAGGTGAATTGCACCACAAATTAATCATACAATCTACAGAAACTAGAAAGGCTATGCTAAGGGCAGAAGTAGAAAGGACAAAACTCAGAGCTCTCATGTAGTGAAGCCAAGAGAAGCAAAAATTCACGTAAGTACTCCACTCTTAGCTAGAAAGTTGCATTTTTTCAGAGTTTGCAATGGAAGAAAATGTGGAAAAACCTAAGGCAAAGAAAAAAAAATTGAAAAGAGGAATTTAAACCAAGACTTGATAGATTAGTGTCCGGGGTCAGGGCCAAGACCCAGAAGAAGTGTTCAAGAGAGTAAATTGTTAGATAAACATAGGGGTCTTGGGGATGTTTGGATGCCACACCGGGGCTATGAGATTTTTATGTATCAGTACAGAAAATAATTCAGATTTCAACTAGTCTGTAACCCATGGAGACTGAACTTAGGAAGACTTGTGGTTCCAAATGTGTTCATCAATGAAGAATTGGTGAAAGCTCTAGCCAGTCGGTATAATGCCAAGAAAAGAACTATCCAATCACCAAATGAGGTCGATATGCTTATTATCTCACAAGACTTGATCTCTAATGTATTTCAGTTAGAAGGTCCCATGAACTTTCCATTCACCATTAAAGACTTTTTGATAGAATATCGTTGCATGGATACTAGTTACAAGAGATGGAAGCTAGCTTTGCACAAATCTAAGAATGAGCAAGGTCAACTCAGAAATTTTTTGAGCAATGAAAACCCTCCATTTCATATAGATTTGTTTGAAGAATACTTCCAATATACCTACTACTCAGCTGGTCAAGTCTTGGGAATTGAGGTTCCACCACTTATGTCTATTGCACCAATGGTTCTAGCAGCTGATATACAAAGCAAAGATGCTAGTTCATTCAACTATGCAAACTATTTGGCGAATTCCCTAAATCAAGGGATTGAAAGAATAAAAAACAACAATGATTGCATATCTTTCAAACACTATTCCTTGTTAATGCATTTACTTTTATATGAGGAACATGCTAGAAATGTGTGAGATAAGGAATTAAGAATCAAAGACATAGATAAAGATGGAAAATTTAAACCTGTATAGATGTGACTGTACTATGGGATAGTCGATGTGAGAGGTCTCACTATTTATATTTTGAAGAATATTTTGTTAAACCACTAATGAAGTTGCTAGGCTATTCATATGATCACAATTTATCCCCTGAGATGCAAAGATTTTTGAGACCAAAGGAAAATAGCCCGAGAGGCAAGGTGAACCATAATTGGGGAGGCTGGTATGCCTTCTTCAATTGCACAATAATAAGGGTTTATGGATTTGAAGGGGTTCCACATTTGCTACCTTGAGTGGTTCCTAACAGAGTTGCTTATTTGGAAATAGTACGACAATTAGCAAGGTCTGATACTAAAAATCTCAAGAGTCATAATAAACAATCACTCTTGCCTAGCACTCTTTGTTTTGGAGATTTCACAGTATGTGCCATTGAAGGATATGAAGAAATTGATGCTAAATTAGCTCATTACAACCTTCCTCTTGGGTATGAAAGAAAGAAATTTGATGCAGAGGGATTTATTCATCAAGCAAGATTAACTCAAAAAAATTTAGGGTATGAGCATTGGTTTGCACTTAATGATGTGATCAAGAACCGAGATGAAGCTTTCACTGGTGAGAGAATGGCTTCATATAATAAAGTTGTGCTTGTAGAGGAATGGAAGAGAAAGAATGTACCATCATATAGAGAAGCATTTGCTGATATACAAGATCCCTTGGCTAGGATTGAGAAACTTATTTCTCATATGAATGAAATAGTAAAAGATGTGCCCTCATATGTTTTTGATACATCTCATATGAGTTACACAGGAATGCAGGCTGAGGATGTGGAGCCTTTGGATCACATACCCCCACAACCCACCCCTGATGTATGTTTCTCCACTGACAACAGTGAAGAGGAAGGAAGTGATGAGTAGAGTGATGGAGAGGATTAACCAGTGGAACAAAGAAAGGCCCCTGTGATTACATAATATGAGCTCCCTCAGGAACAAATAAAGGCCCCTGTGATTATACAATATGAGCCCCCTCAGGAACTTGTAAAATTTGAAACATCAGATTAGTTATCTGATGACATTAGGGTCAAGGCTAGTCATGAATTCATTTATGATAAAGATTTTGTTAAAACTCTTGAGTTCAAATCATTTATCTATGAGTATAAGGGGAAGAAAATAAGACAAAAGGAGCAAGACATTACTCTTGAAAAGGAAACTGATGCCTTAGAAGAATTGAAAAAGGTAGTTGATAGGGAAATGCAATCCATCACTCCTAAAAGAGGTAGAGAATTACTTCAAGAGGCTGGGGTACTACTTCTACCAGGATGGGACATGAGCTCAACAATTGTGGTCGACAGTTTCAAAAAAAGAGGGGATACAACAATGAACTTATCAGAGGAAGTTAGTGATAAGATATATTTAGGGTCTGGATACAATCTAGATGAGGATTCCTTGCTTATTTGGTCACTATACCCTCATGAGAAGAGGCCGATCGTGATTGACAATCCTAATCAAGTATTTGGACACCTTTTGGTCAAAAGAGTTACAAACACTAATCCCTTACAAACTACAGAGCTAAATGTCAATGTGGCAAAATTCACTAGAGCACAATTTGAAAAATTGGTCAAAGAGAATGACAAATTGAAAAAGCAGTTATCACATCAAATGGAGAAGTCATCTTCCTCTTATGCTCCATAATTGTACGCTCCATGGCTCGAAAAGGATAAGAGAGTCTTAGATGCATTAGCTGATACAATCTATTGGAAAAACTCCCATTAGAAAGCCCAAGAAAAGTGTAAAACATTGGAAAAGGAGGTGAAAATCATTAAGTACAATGTTGTGTCTGAGATAATCAAAGAGAGGTTCAATAAGCTGATAAAGCAAGCTGACGATTATTGGGGTGTATTTAAGAAAATACAATCAGCACTAGAGGAGAATGTTCAGTTACAAGGAAGAATGATTGATAAAAAGAAGGAACTTCTGGGTAAACAGATCCTGAAAGACTAAACACTGCAAAGATATAATGACTTGGTGAGATCCCACAAATAATATCAAGAAAGACTCGAAGAAGACCTCGGTTGTTTTAATTTGGTTCCTCCACTCCATGATGATATAGGGAATCTTCGAGAAAGGGATGATTGGAAAGCATAATTTACAGAGTTTCTAACAATTGCATTGCAAGAGATCAACGATGAGGATATGGTCTTGTAGAATACTCATAAACAAATTGAGAAATTCATGTACATAGAGTATGATATGAAGGTGGTCATATCCAATTCTGACACTTATGCAGAACAAGGGTACATTGATCACCTCTTATCTTTCAATTTGTTTATAAATCGGGTAGTGGATAACCCAGGCACAACTAAGCAACAGTTAGAATCGGTTAGTGGTAATAATGTGGACCCTATCATACAGTAAAATCTCTGTATAGGTATTAGATGACCATGGGCTCTTACTCGGAGATTAACAAATTGGTACACATGTTTATGATTATGTTAGTTTCTTAAATTAAGTTCAAAATCATGTTTTGTTATCAAGAGCCATGTCTTTTGGTCTGAAGCTTGTTGCCTTTTGTGTATATAAGAGAGACCAGGACCAAAAGAAGGATATAGGAGAATATAGTAGGCGAATAGGGATAGATAGACAACATAAAGCTTCCATAATTTTTCCATTTCAAAAGACTATGTTGCAGATATAATTTTGAGGAAATCAATGAAGGATCTCTAATTTTGTGGCTTTATATTGGTATCAATTGTTTGTTGAAAATATTCAATTATTTGGTTGTCTCCAGTTTAATATTTCCTTATTATTTAAATTGGTATATCAAGTATATATTCAATTTATCAATGCACATTTGTTGTTCAATAGAGGAGCATCTATTTTCCTCAGACATGCAAAAATTTTCATGTTGCACTATATTTAGCAATTTTACAAAACTTGACAAAAATGACCCGCAACAACTTTTGATAGTTTGCAATTTTACAACTTTTTTGCAACTTTCTCTTTTACCCAATTGACTCTAAAATCATCCTAATTCATAGTGAATGGTCTCACAAGACCTAATTAACATAAAATGACCTCCTCAAAAGCTAAAATGGCCTTCAAATTTGAAAATGGAAGCTTAGGTGCTCCTACACCAACATGTATGCTATATGTGGGATCATAGAAAAGGCACTTGAAGTGTTCAAAAAAATGCCTCAAAGAAATGTGGTCTCATGGACTACAATAATTGCAGGATATACACAAATTAGATTTGTTGAAAAGGCTTTAAAAGCTTTAAAGCAAATGCAATTTGTAGGTTGTTCCAAAACAACCTATGGTGAATTTGGGATATGTTTTAGAAGTCATTAAAGGGTATTTATAAATTGTTTTATATCTTGTCTACAGTGCTTTAGGATTGAAAGAATTGAGATATTGAAGCCTATTTTTTGTGAAATTTGTCTAAGTGAGGTTTAATGGTGCTCTCGATTACTATCAAGCTCCATGTTGGAGATGCCCATGCTAATAATAGAGACCTTTTTGGTAGATCAATATATGGATATTGAACCCACCATGCCGGTCTACCAAGATTATGGGACCATTATCCAATCATCAAACAAACAAGATCAAATCACTTAAATGAAATATAACCTCAACCTATAACAAGTCAATGAAAGAATATAATAGAAAGGTGAAGGAAACGGAAAAGTTCTTGACCTTCACATAAATTTGATGAAACAATTTTCCATTAACGCAACTCAAGAACTCAACCAAGGTAGCACTGAATTAAAAATCCAATGGGGGAAAGGAACCAATGCTTTGGAAAAGGATTTAGCCAACCCCATAACAGGTGGGAGCACATTGTACTAGATAAAGCTTATGCAAAATAAGGTGGGGGTAGTCAGTTCCATTTTCTGTAATGTGGTAAGTCATACAGGTAACGCTATGTCAAGCTGGGGAACTCTTCTTGGAGGTTCTAAACAATTTTCCTCTTTTTTATAAGACTGTGTTGGCAGTGCCACCTGGATCACAGTTGTTTGGTGGGATTCCAAACCCAGACAATGAGGTGCAATTGTGGAAATCTCATAGAGAGAAGCTACAAGCTACCATGATGATTTTGTTGAGTGAATTTATATAAAAGTCTTGCTTAGCGTGGCTTGAGACATGTGTAGATGATATTCTATCTACAGATAGGCTTGGGGGAAAGCATTTGCTTGATCTTGTGAAAGGTGGCAAGGAACTTGCAGAGAGTGAGACATTGATCAGAGAAACAGTGGATAGTCTAGATGCATTTGAAGGGAGCTTGGAGTTGCTAAAAATGGTTTTTGGTTCAAATGTTGAGTTTCCATGCCAATGCATGTGTGAGATTGTTTTGAAGCACTCAAAGAGTATGTGGGATGAACTTTTTGAAAGCCTATTTGTTAGTAGGATGAAACAAATAATAGATGATGGATTTGTAGATCTGTGTGAGAGAGTTAAGGTTGGTAAATGCCTTGAAGTTACATCTTTGGTAAGTTACAAAGATGTTGAAACCCATTTGCACAAATTAATTACTAGTGAGGGTTGGCTTGTTAGGAGAGGGGACCTAAAAAGTGTCAATTTACCTGGGTTGAGTTTTAGATTTATAATGACAAATGATGAAGAATGGTTTGGCTGCCTTAATGGTTATTTTGGAACTGAGGTTAGTCAAATAAAAGGTACCATAGATGAGGGGTCCAAGAATATTCTGGAAGACCTCCTAAGTTTTCTTCATGCCCATAAATCTCCTTCAAGGATAAATGATTTAGCACCTTATTTGCAAGAGCAATGCTTCCATTTTATCTCAAAATTGATTGTTGAGATTGAAGAACATCTTGCACATATTTCAGAAGCTCTCTATCAAGAAATGAAAAATGAGGAGATGCCAGAAAAAATGAACAAGGAGACGCTAGAGCCGACAGTTATAGTGGAAAGGGAACTTTTCTTAGGAAGGCTTTTAGTTTCTCTCCATTTTCATTCAACTTCCCTTCCACTAGTTCTTGGCTCATCTCAACTCTAGTTTGTCGAGAACAAAGCTTCAGTTTGAGGGAAAGGATCTTCAACTCTCAGATATTCCAGTACTGATTTTGATTACCCTCTTCTAGATAGTTCTAGAAGACAAATTCTAATGAGAGGGGTTGGTTTGAAGCCTGAATCACAGGATAAAAATAATAGCACCAAATTTAATAAACTGAGAATAAATATGCACAATCTTTGTATCAGAGCTCATAGCATGTGGATATTATGGATAACTAAAGATATTTTAGGCATTCTCACAAGAGATCTAAGGGAGGATGATTCTTTATCCATGAAAACTCCTTTGAAGACTTGTATTCTCATTTGCATTGCATATTTTGTTTGTTGTGGCTTATGGAGTTGGTTTCATTTCCATGATTCATCTAATCATTGATCTTTTCTTGCGATTTTCATGAGATTTCTTCTAGTTCTGATTTAATTCATCATGGTTTATATCTGGATATATTAATATTCGAATGAGAATAAAGCATTTAGAGTAAAGAGCTACATTTGATTCTTTCAATCACTTCAAACTCTTTATTTCCCAATAAATGGAAAAGACTAACATGCACCCTTTCAATCCTTCCAGTCCATATTAATCACATGTGGAGATGTAATCTATAAGTATGTAGAAAAGTATCAAAGGGGAGCCAAAAAGTTAGAGATTTTCATAGGGCCTATGAATCAGCTCTTGTTGTTGGCGTCATTTGGGAACTCCTATTTTTAGGAATTGAGTAAGAGTTCTCAAACAAAGTAGGATGCCATCTACTATACAACTGAACTACTATTCCACTGTACTGTAAACGGTAAATCCCTACCATCCATGCACTCCTTTCATTGTAATCTACATGGTTGATATAAGAAGAGCCACTTTTCACTTTATTATTGTTCATCCTTTTTCTTTACGTGCTACTCTATTTTTTACACTCAACTTCAAAAGTGATTTGCATGCCCCCTCAGAAAGTGGAAGCTAATTTTAAGAGTTCAAATTCTATGAAATTTGTATAGACAACTCAATCTACATGTCCCTTAATATCATTTTTATAGATAAAAGTAAGTTCTCCTGTGAACTATGCAATTTGATAGTGGAAACTTTGAAAAGAAAAGATCACTTTTAACATCTCATAACGGAAAAGAAAAGAATAAACAAACCTTGATTCCAAGTTCTCTATATAAATCCTTAACTTCTGCAACACAAGATGGATCTGCTTTTCCATAATTAGCCTAAAAAAGAAGATAATCACTGTTAGTCAACAAAGCTAGTAAAATGGATCATATGGATCATATGGCCTGACCGCGTATAGATTTGAAAAGTAAAATTAACTGAAACCATGGAAAGTGACTTACCACAAGATTCTACACAAATCGTGTCCGATGGAAAAATTAACCTTGATGTGCTAAGCACTCCTCTCTAAAATTATATTATAAATTGATACAATCAGTGGTCTAGTTGCCCTAACTTATTGTCTATAAACCCTAATGTATTTTTCTTCTTTTCTTATTGGCATTCATACTTTGGCTTCTCAATACTCAAAGTGTGAAAAAATGCAAAGAAAAATCCTGAGAGATGCTTATCTTTACCATCAATGCAAGCAATTGCTAATTGAGATTTGACAAGCTCTTTCACATCGACACCAGTTGGCAATTTAAGAGCCTTGTAATTTGCAATGTGAGGAAACTTCCCAATACCCTGAATGATAAATAGAGAGCTCTAATTAAGCAGCTACAACCATCATGGAATCCATGATCCCAATATACAACATTAAAGACAAAACTCAACATAGGCTATGAGAAGAAAATATTGCTTATTGTACCATGTAAGCATACATAACAGGATTTACCTCTCTTGGAAGACTGCCAGTTTCCCTTTCAAGTTGAATCACCTGATCCTCTCCTATAAAAATAGGGGAATCAAAGTCTTTAGGTAGTTAAGAGCATATTTAAATAAGGTTTGATCTGACTCACGCATTCAGATCATCACATGCAACCTGAGACATCAAACACCTCCAATCTAGTGTTCATAGATTATCTGTTATCACATATGAAGAATGCAAGTGTTCATAGATTATCTGTTATCCATTTTGGTGGGCTACTTCGACTTTCACTTCTCCATTTTAGTGGGATGAAGGTTTTAGAGTATGTTTATTAAATTGAAAATTTTAGCGGGCTACCTTGAAAATACTCCAATATTTTAGCGGACTATGCTTGTAGGTTTTAGAGTATGTTTATTAAAATGAAAATTATGACAAGATTTTAATAATGAGCAAATTTTGATTTTTAATTTTTCCTTCTCCTTAACATTTATGTTATAGTGTAATTTTTTATAATTAAATTATAACATAAATGCTAGTGCAATTTTTCAATTCTTTAATTCTTTTTATTGTATAGTCTTTTTAAATTTAAATTTTCAAATTTTCAAATTTTTATCCTTTGTTTAATATTTTGCAATTGGCTTAAATTTATTCAACTTGGTTTTTATTCTCTTTTTTGTCTCTCTTTTCTTATCTATTGTCTTTTCTCCCCCCTTTTATTTCCCCCTTTTTTCTTATGTTGTGTTGTATTTTCTATGTCCTTGTTTTTCTTCCTTTTAATTGGTTTCATTAATTTGTTACTTCTTTGTCTCCATGTTGTTCTTTATTTATCTTAATTTTTAAATATTATTTATCTTGTCTTCTTTGATCTTAATTTGTGTAGTCTTCCCTTCTCCCCCTTTCTCCTTCCCCTCTGGTTTTCCTATTTAGGTTGTTCTTGGTCTGCAACAAAATCTTTTCTCCTTGAGCTCTTTCATCTTGATGATGGATCATGGAGTGTGATCTAAAACGTTGATGTAAAAAACTATAACACAATCTAATCCAAAAACGTATGCAAGATTAATTGATATGGATTGTGGAAACTTGATCTCATGTACATTTTGACATGCTATATATATATATATATATATATATATATATATATTACTAGAAATTGCACCTTGGCGTGCAATAGGTATGCTGAAGAGGTATGAAAGGTCAATTAGAGAAAATTTTGGTGTATTTTTTCAGACATATGTGTAGTACATGAGGTCAATTGGTAGGTCATTTAGCAAATGATGTTGTTTATGTAACTAAGGTCTCAATTGGTGGGCTATGATTGAAAATAAGGTCTTGACGAAGTTTTAGAGTATGTTTATTAAAATGAAAATTATGTTCAAGATTTTAATAATGAGCACATTTATTTAGTTATTTTTATTTGTCTGATATTAGTCATTTATTTAGTCATTTAGTTGTCATTTTACCCTATGACCAAATTAGTCATTTATTTTTCAAATACTACTAGTGTTAGTCACATGACTAAAAGTTTTAGTCACGTAGTCATTTATTTTCCAAATTCTACTAGTGGTGGTCCTCCGGTCACAAATGAAGGGAGGAACCAAACGTAAAGGACGCATTTGAAATGTGTGTTGTCATTTTGGGGGTTTAGTGTGTTTGTTTTGATTTTTAGTTTTTTGCAGGAGTCCTTTCCATGGGGAGATGGTGCCCCATGTCACCATCCCTGTTTCGGGGTAGGCTAAGTCCTAGAATCAATAAAATATAACCTATTAAGTTAATAAAAAAAAGGGTTCCCAATCATGCAATTGCCTCAAAATTTTAAGTTGAAAAGCTACCTAACCCATAGGTACTTGACCTAGGGACCTTAAACCCATAAAAACACTTTAAAAACATAACTTTTCAACCCCCAAAAAGTGCCCTAAAGGTTAAATCCGAGTTTGGCCACTTGGGTGGACAACTCACCATCTAGATGGATTCCAATGGCAATTAAAATCAATTTACAAACATTCACAAATAACATCACGAATAAAAAAATATTTCAAAATGGAACTATAGTCTAGGCCATATGGACTATAGCTTGGTTTCATTGGCTAATTTACTCAGGGTTCCCAAAGGTTACCTCCAATTTCCATTGACCATGGAAAGTGTACTTGCACACTCGATGCACATGTTAATCCATTTAATAAATCATGTATCAAAAAAATTGAATCACCATTTCTTATACACAAATTTCCATCTAAATAAATCATATATAAGAACAATTGAATCACCATTTCATATACACAAGTTTCCACCCAAATAAATCATATATCAAAACAATTGAATCACCATTTCATATACACAAGTTTCATAATTTCACATAACATATATATCTCATATCATAACTGAAAAAAATCACTAATCACATGTCATGTCCAGTTCTTTTTACCTTAATTTTCAAATTCATCAAATTACAACATGGTTCATTCACCCCACATATTTCATTCATTCATTGTTAAATTTCAAAACTAAAACTAAGCAATCTCAATAACTAACATAAAATTAGGTCAATCATCATAGTTAGCTAACTAAGCATGTAGCATAACCAAAATCAAATCATCATATGAACTTAAAATTTTAAATATCCTGTCATCAATGATATCAATAGGCATAGACAATAATCAACCTCAAAATAATCCAAGTACTAGATGTAGCATAGGGGTGGGCCTCACAAAGGCTTTGGAGGAGTAGATCTTTGTGAGATAGAACCGTTGGATCTAGGTTTCATCTACACCTTCATATTTTACTCGTATTTGAAGCGAATGCCTGTTCCATGAAATTGCTTGAAAAGTGGTTTTCATTTATTTTGATTATGTCTTGAAGTAATCAAAATTAAGCATTTTTATTTACAGACTCTACATACATTTCTTGACGCAATTTGATCCTTCTTTTGGCATAGATTATTAGCTAACTTTTTCAGCTGTTTGTTGTCTTGTTTGAAAGTATTTGAAAACCTGTTCGTTAAATCTAGTTGCATTTGAATTTAATCTCCAAAGCCATCATATTGTAATCTCCATTGCATGCATGTCTTCCATCAAAATTGTAGACTTCCTTATCATTCAACGCTCTGTATAATAGATTTCATATTGTCTATGTATCCAACCTCTTTCCTCCTAGCTGTGCCATATCACATGAACTAATCACTACTTTGAGTAGCACTAAACCTGTTGCAATGGATTTAGGAGGGAAATCAAAAACCCTTACTAGATTTGATGATGGTATATTTTGTTGACTTGGCTGGTAGGAGACTTCCTTCAGGATAGAATTTAATTTAATTTAACTATCAATGATTTTGCGGGAAAATACGTTTGTATTGGCATTCAATGTTTGTTGATTGGTAGATAAACCCTTAATAATGGTCATTGTTTATGATTTTCTTTTATGCAATATTTGAGGTCATTGTGTATGGCTTTCAGCTATTTGCTAGAAGGGCTTGTTCATATCAATTGTTTTTCTTTATATATGCATAGTATATGCCTTGCTTAAGGAATTTTTTGAATATTTTTACCAAGGATGTGTGGCACCATTACTCCTTATTCAATGCTAACATTGTTTAATAAATTGGTAGCCGAACTAAATGGTCATATCCTCTGCTCCATGGGAATCCACTTTGCAGATGGTACGATAGGGGAGGTTTGATAGCTTTTCCTTGCTTTAGTTAGGTGATTAGGACAATCAATGTGAGATCTGCACCATTCCTCTATTATTGGTATTTGACTTAGAGCATGACATTTGGGTTTTGTCTTTTCTTGAACCGTCTTGTGAGGGTTCCTATTGTCTTCGATCACAGGTTGGTTTCTTTGGGGAGGGGCAAACAAGATGTTTAGAAATAAGAACGTATTAGAGCTAGTCTTACACTGTTACATTTAGCATCACCAATATTCTCCATAGGTCATTATCGTTGTTTTTGGCTCCTTAATGTTGTTCAATGCATATATATACCATTTGATGATTTCTACATATTACATCAGATGTGTGGAGTTTAGTAGGGGATTTTGTGGGGTAAAATATCCTTCATCCTTGGTTGAGAGCTATGTTTCTTTTGGGATAACTGGTGGGATTTAATCATCTATACCACATGGTTGATGTGCTAGAAATCCTTGGATCTAAGGTAAATTTTCTTGTCAGGATTACTATCGACCCAAGCCCAAAACGACAAACTTAGATTCACCACCAGTATTTTTTTTTTTTTTAATGATTGCAACAATTTTAGAACCCCCAACTCTAGATATTTTCAAATGCTTATGCAGCTCACATATCTCAATTTTCATGCATCCAATTTAGGTGATCACAACCGACCATCATAGTTATTCTCTTTTATGTATCATTCAATTTCCTTGAGGCAGTATGCTAGTGGATTTAGATTGCCTTTCAAATGAAGGAATGCTTTTAAATAGAACATTAAAGATAAAGTTCGAACTGAAGACATTAGTGGAAACATTACAAAATAAATTCTTGTGCATGGACCATCAACCGAAAGACTAAATAGAGATCTCCAGTGAGATGTAGTAGCTATAGAAGTTATGTCAAAACATGTAAATATAACAAGGTACTAGAAGCATTTAAAGAGGCAAGTTTGAACAGACTTTGGAGCTTTGAGCCTCACAATCATAATGTCTTCCTAGATCATCCTCTATGAATCATCGACTTTCACCTTCAATTATAGATGAAACCCGCATTTAACACCCATTAGAAAGTCTTGAGATTTGCCTATCAAGGTAATTATTCATTTCAGATTCTAAGAAATAAAATGTCACCCAACTCTCATAATTTGCATTGTATTGTTTAGCACTCAGTTAGTCAAGAGAAAACTAGTAAATTCCTAATAGGTTATATAGTATTATGAACATGTTATCCTTGGCCACCTTTTTAAATTGATACATCTCAACACCGCATCCTTTGTTTTTATTAAGGATATAATTCTTTCCTCATAATAGTTTAAGTTGGATAGTTTCAAGATGTGGAATATCACCGATGCTCATGACCCTCCCTTGCAATGTTGCATCTAATGATCATGTTGCTAACTTGATGCCAATAAATTTTAGATGGAAGATGAATAATAAAAAAACAAGTGATCACCACTTAAAGATAAGAATAACATCCCAAATAGAAGAGTACCAGATATAGGTTAAAGAAGTAGAAAATGAAAATCTGGTTTTATTTATTAATTAGAGTTTCTTTGTGTTTTTAATAAAGCAACATTTACAGGGTGTTGTACCCTACACAAAGAGCCACAAGGGCCAATAGAGTCCAATAAAAAAAAGAAACAAAATGGAAACTAAACCAAAAACAAACACAGACTAACAACACTTAGACCAACAACAAACCAAAAACAAACTAGCTGGTATTCTCCCAATTCTTTGACAACAGCTGAACCAAATCATCATTGATCTATTCTTGGTGGTCTTCAACCTTCTTCATCTCCATCTCTTCCTTCATAATAGTTGATAGGGTACTAGTGACACAGTGGACTAATTTGACCGTGAAACGGGTCAGACCATTGAATTTTTTGTCCATATTTTCCATTATTTCTTTCAGCACATCGATCTCCTCCCCTCCGCCCATAGTGTAGTCAAGATCATTTTGCTCCATATCCAACAGTTTTGAAGGGTGAGAGGCCGAAACCTCCTTCTGAGATTTACCTTTGTCGGGAATGGAAGAGGGACCCTTAGCTTTCTCACCTTCTTCACCATCTGAAACCTCTTCAACTCTGCTATCTTTGTTGTCTAATAGCTCCTCTTTAGTGTCCAAATCCCTGACCTACAATTTTTTCTTGTTCTTCACCAACCTTCCAAAGCATCGAATAATGGTGTCACATCTAATAACCACAGTCTCTACCACCACCGTATCACCCAATGAGTCCTTGCTCACAACATTTTCCCCTTTATTCAGAGTCTCCTTCTCCTCCTTACCTTTCTTTTTTAGGGCAAGCTTACTGGGAGTCTTAGCAGGGGTAGAGTTGAGGTCACACAGGCTCACTGCCGCACTAGTTTGGGTAGCTCCCTCGATACCCTTTAGTTTTTTGGTAGTAGGTTTGGGTTTCTAAGAATCAACAGGGACTGGGTGACTTTTCCTAATAGGGCCTTTTGATTCGGATGGATATAAGTTGGTCTTGGTGGGTGGCACAAATTCCTTAATCCAGATGACTGAAATGGGTTTCAGAGGGCATAAATCCAAGTGAAAGTGGTAGAGTCTTAGGATAAGACCCTGGTGGAGCGGCAGGGAAGTGGGTTCATTGGGGTTTAAAGCAACAGACTCCACACCTTTTTTGATTGAGTTTTCAAGGTCAATTAGCAAAAAAAAGGGAAAGCTCAGTAAAACTTTATGCCTAAGGTGATTTAACAAGGGAAAATGGTAGAAGTAATAGGTCTTGTACCTTCTAGCATGACATATTTCATCAGTGCAAGACACACCTGGTTCCACAGCTGAGGAAGAGCCTCCCGTTCAAACCCAGACTGGTTGCGCACCGACTTCTCATCTCCCACATAGAATTTATCCATACTAATATTGTACTGGGTCTTCAAATGTTTAGGATGCTTCATGCCAGAGCTTTGGAGGCCCATCGCCTACATAATCACTTCCTCATCCACTATAAAGGAAATGCCTCCTAGAGACACATGTCAATTCTTCCAAGAGTTGATGAACTGGGTCGACAGATTAGGGTCGTGGCCCACAAGTCTCTCCATCAGAGGAGAAATGCCGCCTTCGACACAAATATGCCAGACAAGCGGATCTTTGTGAAATTCGTTGCAATTATCCAGCTTCGTTTGCACCCTATATCCCCCCATGATTTCATATTGTGCACAATATAACCAGGAACCCTGAAAAAATAGAATGTTAGAGATAATTGCAAGGTGAAAAATCACCCACACAATAAGGCATTTATGCCATAAACGGAAATATTTGGGAATCAAGCCTAAGGACAAGTCACACACATGAGTTAATAATTTCCCTATAAAAATATTAGCATAGGAATTAATGAGGATTTATTCGCATAACTAGCTTAGCAAAAAGGACATGATCGGCAGGGAAGGATTGCCTTCCATTTAGCAAAAATACTGAAATCTAGGTAGGATCGCCGTGGGGCCAAATTTAGCAATCACTAAAATGATAGTAATTAGGGGTTGGTCAATTTTAGTTATACCACAGATAGAAGCTATGAGGCGTGAAACCAAAATAGCGGACACAAAAAAGCCAAAAAGGAGCTTTGTCTCATAATTACAAGTCACATCAAATTCAAAAACATAGAATTTGAAACTTTGCGATCTTAAGAAAATCCTTATAAGGAGATTATGACAAGTACAGTCCAGCTTAGATTTAATCAACCAATACTTGCCACAGCAAAACATGATTTCCTTTTTCCACACAGGATCCATTCTATAATTTGAAAAAATCCACTTGGTATACATCTTATCAATACAGCTAATCATCCATCTCATCAAAACAATAATACCACAAAGCCCAACAAAAAAGCTTGTGGACCCCCCAAGAATCCAACTAAGCACTTGTTTTATTCCCATCATGTGAGTCGAGTAATGGATTTGTTCCTTCACTATAATACTCTGAATATTTGGCGGAAGTAGACTTGACTGGCCACTTTTAATTTTAATTTAGACACAAGGAATCTAATGTCAAGAAGAATATCCTTAGTGTTCCACCCCAATAGTCTATCAAAATTGATAGCATCAATAATGGACTTAGAGTCACCTTCAATGTGTAGGTTTTCTATCCCCAAGGAGACAACTATTTGTAAGCCCTTTAGCAGTGCTCTAGCTTCCACTATCATAGAAGAATGGAGACCTATCCCTCCAGCATAACCAACCACCAACTTTCCTTTGTGGTCCCTAATAACACCTCCTATACTTTCTCTGCCTGGGTTACCCTTAACAGCCCCATCAAAGTTTAGTTTAAGCCAACTCCTGTCAGGGGGTTTCCAAATAGTGGCTCTCCTAGCTAGAATTTTGGAGTTGTCATACAAGTTGGAATCCAGGTTCTAATGCCAAGCTTTAGATATAATTATTTCCAACTCTGTGGGACCTTTATTTGGGGTTCTCCCTTTGAAGAGAGAGATATTTTCCTCAATGAGCCGAGCTCCTATACCAAACACCTCTTTCGAGTTCATCTCAATGTTCCTAAAGATCCTATTGTTCCTCTCTTTCCATAAGCTCCAACATATAATGGGAGGAACTTGGTTCCATATTTCACCAATTAGCGGATGGGTAAAGGTTCCAGACCAAGTCAAAATGAAGGATGTGATGTCCTTGCACATAATCCATTATATTTCTAATCTTCTAAAAGCCAACTCCCACACCTCAGTAGCAAAGGGGTAGTGTAATAGCAGATGATCAACTGATTCTTTGTTGCATTTACACAAAAGGAATTTGTTGGGGATCTAGAATCCCCTCTTCCTTAGATTATCTTGAGTAAGAATTTTGTTATGATATACAGTCCACTAGAAGAAGTTAACTTTCAGTATCATGTATCTATTCCAAACCTTTTTCCATAGATTATTGACCACACTCTGATCAGTCAGCTGTCTGTAAGTAGATTTAATAGTAAGATCTCCTTGATTATTATGTATCTAGAAGAAATCATCCTCACAGTGAGAAGGGGGTATCCTGGTGAGAGAGAGTAACTCCTGTAGCTTATTAGCTAGAAGACACAAATTAGGGAATAAAGGACAACAAAGGCTGATATCATTCCATTTCCTAGCTCTCAAGGGTCCTAGAAGATAATCACTAATATATATACCAAACACTTGTTGAGCCCAACCCTTAAGAAACCTGAATTTAGAAGAATCCAACGAAGAGTCAAGTAACTAATAATCCTTCTAGAATCTGATTTTATTACCATTACGTATCTTCCATTTGATCCCATTCCTCATAAGGTCCTGAAGACTGCAAATACCCTTCCAAACCAAGGAACCCATAGGGTGGGCCTCCAAAAGGCAGACAATCAATGACCTATTCAAAAGGTATTTGGCATTCATTATTTCACACCAGTCCTTCATATCCCTTAGATGATCCCAACCCACTTTGGCCATAAGAGCTTTATTAGAATTAGAAATGGTTCTTATCCCAAGACCACCACAAATTTTCGGTTGACAAACCTTGTCCCATTTAACCAATGCGAGTTTCTTTTTTTTCTCAGTGCCCAACCAAAGGAAAGACCTCTGGATTTTCTCAAATTTGTCAGCAATATATATAGGTATCTTAAATATGGATAGGAAATAGATGGAGATACCTTGAAGAACAACAAAAAGAAGTTGAAGCTTACTAGCATGACTGAGGAGAGAGCCTTTCCACCCAACAAGCTTCCTTTGAATCCTTTCAAGGATAGAATTCCAAAACTCAGGAGTGACCTCTTTGATAGTTAGGGGTAGCCCAAGATAAACTAAGGGGAGAGAACCACTATGACAACCCAGAACAACAGTCACCCGATTTTGCAGGTTAGGAGTGTTATTGAAGAAGTAAATCATGCTTTTATTGTAGTTAATGCATTGTCTAGAGAAAGCAACATAATTGTTGAGACAATTTTTCCATTTTCTGGCTTCCATCACCGAGGCTTTCCCAAATAGAAAAGTATCATCCACAAATTTTTGAATCACAGTTGGCTCAAGGGTGGAGGCAGCCTTAATTCCTTTTATGGACCCCTCCGACAACATATTAGAGAAGTTCCTGCTTAGCACATCTGCCACCATTATAAACAAGTAGGGAGATAGGGGATTTCCCTGTCTGATCCCTCTCCCAACATGAAAAAACCCAAAAGGAGAGCCATTAAATAAAACATAATACTTTACAGTAGTAATACATTCCATAATAAGATTGATCACAAATTGATTGAAACCAAACTTAGCAAGAACTTTAGGGACAAAATTTTAGATCACCTTGTCATAGGCCTTAGATATGTCCAATTTAAGGGTCATCCCAACATAGTTGCACCTATCCATTGAGTGAATTAGTTCATGTGTTGTAATGGTTGTATCAAGGATATGTCTACCAGGCACAAACCCTTTTTGAGTAGGGCTGATAATTTTATCAAGCAGAGGTTTGATGCAGTTGACCAAAAATTTTGAGAGGATTTAATAGAAAGTATTGCAAAGGCTGATAGGGTGAAATTCTTTCATATGTTGAGGATCCACCACCTTGGGAATAAGAGAAATGAAAGTGTGATTTAGCTGCTTAAGAATCTTACTAGATTTGAAGAAATCTCGAGAAGCTAGAACAAGGTCCTCACTAATGATCTCCCAGAAGGTCTGAAAGAAAGCCAAAGGGAAACCATTAGGGCCAGGAGCTTTGAAGGCCCCCATACTAAAAGTGGCCAGCTTAACCTCCTCAGGAGTGACCGCACTGAGAATCCCCATATTGTCATTTTGGGATATTAAATTTGGAAGCAAGTCAACCAGTAGATTGTCAAGAGTTGGGTTAGGAGTATCCAAAGGAGTCACAAAAGCCTTTTGGAAATAGTCAACAACCACTAACCCAATGAGAGAGGGTGAACAAACAACTTCACCCTGAGCATTGTGTAATTTATTTATCTGGTTCCTCCTCTTATGTTTGACAAAAAATATGAAAGAAGGAGATTTTCCTATCTCCTTCTTTCAACCATTGCACCCTGGATTTTTGTTTCTAGAAAATATCGTCTTTCTTAAGAATTTTCTCCCACTCCCACCGATTCTCCTTTCCTTGGTTGCAAGTGGACAGATTGATATCACCCTCCTCCATTCTCTTCTGAACCATTTTCAACTTTTCCCCTATGATTTTTTTCTCCTGGAATACATCCCCAAAGACCCTTTTGTTCCAACCTTTAACCATACATTTAATGTGTTTTAGCTTAAAAAAATTCTAAACATGGGGGAACCACGCATAGCGATATTCCACCATTCAACAATTTTCATTTTAAAATCAGGGTGGGAATTCCACATGATTTCAAAGCAGAAGGGATAAGGTCCAACAATAGACTGATCATACGAAGTTAACAACAAAGGGTTGTGATAAAAAAAGGTCCTAGGTAGAGCCCGCAGAGTGGCATTGAGCAAGCTAGACTAATTGCAAGAACATAAGAAGTGATCCAATCTAACTTGAATTAAGTCTTCACCCATACGTCTGTTGGACTGGGTAAAAGCTTGGCCTGACAAATCAATATCAATCAGGCTCGTAGAACTTAAAAAGTGTGTCAGATCAGCCATGTTGTTAGAGTAGTCAATCAGACCACCACTTTTCTCTGAAGGAAATAGGGGGAGTTAATGTCCCCAGCCACCAGCCAACGAGAACCACTATTGTTTTTAATCCAATCAGCAAGAGACATCCAAAGGTCTAATCTAATATTCCTTTGGTTAAGGCGCATACACATTGATAAGCGACCAAGAGCCGCCAGGGAAGGTAAAAGAGGCATCGACACTATTTTGGCAGCAGAACAGTTTAGTGCCATTTAATCTAGAAGGGTTCCAGAGCACCGCTAGACCTCTAGAGGCCCCTTCAGCATCACTATAAAAGTAAGAGGCCCCAAGCCATAAGTACTTAACAATATTATAAAAACTAGCTTTCTTCATTTTAGTTTCTTGTAGGAGTAAGACATCTATCTTATATTCCAAAATATAATTCTTTAAGGCAAGTTGCTTATGGGAGATATTCATCCCACGCATATTCCAAGACATGACTTTTATTTTTGATCTTTCTTAGAGGACACTTCCAATGTCCTCTACTTTCGCAAGGCAATCTCATTTTTTGTTTCCCTTAATCTTGTGGATCTTTGGCTTGGCCTACCTGGATTGGATTCACCTCCCACATCCAATTTTTTCTTCATCCCTTTTTTCTTTGGAGTTATCTAGTTCTCCTCATCAGCAACAGACTCTAGTTTCAAATCATTTGAGATGAAAGTAAATGCCTCACCCATGCCCTGATCCTCCCATATTTCACCCTCTTCACAAAAAGTCTCACTAGTTCCAACTGAGGCCACCTCCGACAACACACCACCAGAAGGGACCTCATCCTCATAAGCAATGCTAGAACCAAGATTATCTACTTCCAACCCATTAATACTAGTTAAAATCTCATCTACAGACAGGTTAGCTAGGCCCTCAAATAGATCAGTCATGGTCACAGACTCAGGGATAGAAGCACCAGGATTAGGAAATTCTTCATTGGACACAACCTCATGCAGAGGAGTCTCAGAGCAAGGAATGCCAGAGAAAGCTGTCAAAGATGCAGAATCATTTTTGTCTGGGTTTTCAATACTAGGAGGAGGACCAGAAGGAGTAGTAGAGTCTCCCTTGATAGGATCCTTGTTAAAGGTTGACTTGTAGTCAGAAATAAGGTGCACGGGTTTGGCACACTTCTCACAAAAAACTACAACATTTTCATAGCACACAGGCTGAACCCATGACCTGAATTTAGAGAAGATCTTAACAGAGTTAGGCAATGATTTTTTCACACAAATATTCACATAGAAGTGAGCAAACACTAACCTAGAATTTGATATGGTAATGGATTCGGAAGTGATGAAGTTTCCCAAGGAATCACCAATGCTCTTAAATATTGATTCATCCCAGTATTCTAGTGGAAACCTAGGAAGGCGAATCCAGACCGAAGCTGACTTATTGAGGTCCACCTTAGGGTTAAACCCTGGTTTTCAGTGGCATAAAGCCAAACTATGTTTACCATAAACCCAAGGCCCTAAAGACATAACCGATAACATATCTTCTAGCATCATGAACTTGAAGAGGAAAATCCTACTAGACATAGCCCATATTTCCACACTACCCTTGATCTGCCACTGAACAACAACCCATTTTCTAACCATATCCACAGTAGGGTGGAAAGAGAGAAACCTACCCACTACTGCATTCTCCATAGATGAGAGAATCCTATCGCTAATAGAATCATCAATAGAAAAGTATGTTCCTGACACAATGACCTCATCCCCATGAGGAGGATGGAGAGAGCCCAGTTTAATATTGGTTAGAACATCTTTCCACCCAAGGGATTCAAAAGGAATCTCAATTGTCGGCACTTCAACCGATGACACAGGCCGCACCGAAAGATCCGCAGTCAAAAAAACTGTCTCTCCAGGAGTGTCTCTCGAGGGACACGAGTCCGCAACAGACAAGGCAAGGCCCGGGCTAGGGATGGGTAGAGGGGGACTGTGGGGTACCCCCAGGCTAGAATCCACCATGCGCATAGGAAGTTCAAATGTGGGTAGGGGACGGGGAGAGCGGGAAAACATCGGATGATTATAGTTGATGAGTTTCTCTATGTTGATATAGATAAATATATTTAATTAATTTTGGGAAATGATTTATATGATCCTTGAAGTTTATTGCTTTTGATATGTTAGTGAAAGTAATCTGTGCATGAACAAATATGTACTGAGATATTTAGAAAATATGATTATTTAACTTTTGTAGTTATTCTAAACAACTTCTCAATGAACGAGTAGATAAAATGTAATTGATTATTTGAATGTTCTTATGATTTATCATTTTGAATTGTGTTAGTGAGATGAAAATAATTAGAAATGAAAAGGAAATTGTTCTAGTTGTATATAGATAAATGAAGAAATAGGATAATCTATTAAAATGATGAAAAATGTTCTCGTCTCTTAGAACATACTCAAGGGTTCTTAACAACTCTAATGGTTAAGTAAATGTATTGAAGTGATAGGAAAAGGATATTGTCTTCTTAGTAATTTAATGATTATATTAGAAAAAATTAAGTAGAAGAGTTCATTAGTGAAATGGATTTAGTTACATTTATTTTGGTTACTTATGCCAATTTCCTTCATAGATAAAAATTAGTTAGCTTATATTGTTGAATGAATATGTAATAAGTGAGTTATGGAAAAGTGTTAAGGTTAGTTGTCTAATGAAATTGGTGAATTTGTAGATTAAAATTAAATGAAAGAATTTTATTCTTCTTGTAGAAAAATTGAATGAACGTATTGGCTATATTAATCGTTTCATATAAGGAATTGAGTAGGTAATTAAGTGAATTGAATTTGTTTGTTTATATAGATAATTGAATGAATTGTAGAATCGATAAAAGATTTTGATAAACGAAGGCCTACGTAATTGAATTGAATTAGATGATCTTTTGAATGTCGATTTTCCTTATATTCATTTAATAGTTGATTTACAAGTTCTCTATGTGGAACAATTACTTAGAATTCTTGTGATGGTTATCTTGATTGATTTGATTATTGAGTGGGTTGATTTTTGAATTGAGATTGTGAATCGTTGATTGCTATCATTTTTATGATACAAGTTTAATTTGTTAAAAGGTTTTTATTGCCAAATTGCAAGGGTATCTTGAGAGGAGAAAATAGAGGCCTCCCTTGGATTTCCGATTGATTTTGTATCGAAATTGATTATGTTAGCTTTGGTTGAGTTTGAAGATTTCTTTATGATGTTGCCACTCTTATTCTACTCTTGTCATTTTGTGATTGTGGGATTTAAATAGTCATTTTGTTACCATGATACTGTTGTCTGCTTCATGGGAACCAATGTGTTAGTAATTTGTTAGTCTTCCATAGGTGGGGAAAAATGTTGCTTTGTGATTGGTTTTCATATTGGCTCTTTGTGAACTATTGTTCATTTTCTTTATTTGATGTTGTGGGTTTAGCATTACATTGTGGATATGGTTTTATAATGGAAATCTTATGTGAGGTGTTGCACGCCTCATGTTATGTGCATAATTGTTTGGCCTCAATAGTTGTGCAAGTTGGCTTGCCCATTTGTGATTATGGGATTTTGTTGTTAGTTGGGGGAGTGGTTTTCAATGAGGGTTCGATGCCCAAAGTGGCTGGTCCAAGGTAACTCATTAGGAGTTTAATTAAGTGATAATCTAAAAATTAATTAGGGGGTTGGGAGTATCACACATTAATTCAGATAATGTAGCCTCACTCATGGGCCCAAGTGCCCGTTTAGGCTTGGGATGAGTGAGAAGGCTTGGAATGGAAAGATCAACTGCCTTGCCTCTGCGTAGCAATTTTGCAAGGTATGTTTATCCAGCATAGCATGCATGGGGTCCGACAACCGGTAGAGGTTACCAGGGTAACCCAGGATGGGGGCCGATAGCCTAGGAAGGTTACGCCAGGGTAACCCATGGCAACCTAATCGATGAAACTCCACCCTTTAACAACCTTGTATGTTTTTTGTTCCCCTCTTGTTGTTCTTGAGCCTCTAGAAGTGGATGTTGTAATGTGTTTGTTGATTCTTTTGTCATGTTGTCTTGTTGCCTTTGTTTCTCTGGATGCGAGTGTATATTGTGTTGAATGTTTCTTGTGTTGGATGTTTCCTTGTGTTATTGTTGCTCATGTCGTGGAGTCTTGTAAACCTTGTCTTTCTTGATGGTATTTTGTTGTGGTTCTTCTTCTCATCTCCTAGCATGAGGGGTGGGCCTTCGGGTCCACATGGTCAGGTGGAACGTGATATGCACCCCATTGGGTTCCCAACCGAGATCGAGTTGTACTAGTTGTAATGACTCCATAGTTATACCAGTGTTGGAACCAATCTTGATGATTTGTACTCATTCATATCATTTTTGTATTCCATGATATTGTACTTTTCCCATTCATGTTGGGAAGCAACATTGTATGATGTAATCCTTGAACGATGTACCTCCTTATCTTAATTGTAATGGTTGTAATTCTTGGCTTTATCTTATGATCGTTGATGCAAGCCTATCTTTTATGCAATATGTCTTGATCCTTGTAATATTACGTGTTTATGTAAGGGATGTTTAATCATTGTTTACTTATTCTGGTTTGCACAAAAATTGTTAATTATTGTTATAGTATGGGTTTATGTTTAGTAATGTTGTCACGTGTACCCCAGAGGATGAAGTTTGATATTAAATATGTACAATTTTATTGCAAGTGATGTATGTAACTGTTCATCTTACGTAATGTTTTACTTAAAAAAAATTGTGCTATTAATGATAGATGTTTTTGTGTCCTTTGGGTTTGCGTGGTGAGGTGTTACAAGATCAATATCTCTCAATAATCCGTTATTATTATATTATCTTTTGTTCTTACCAATTTCATGTTTTATTATAATAGTCTAGTTCGTATTTCACATTTTGAATTAATTTCATACAAGAATTCAAACTCAAGCTTATCTAAGTCATGGCATGGAGAAGATGAGACTTATCTAGTTTAAGAATAATCACCTACAGGTCGATGCAAGGAAAAAGGCATCGCGAGCTTTGACATGGTTTGTTTTTAAATTCCCACAACCCAATATTAGGTGTGCAAGTGGGTTTTATTTTATGGATCCGGGTACTCATCCAACACTAAAAGAATTTATTACAACAAAGGACATAATTGGAAAGCTTATAGAATCAAATGGAATCCTAAGGAAAGGATTAAATCGAATGTTAAGTAAGTAGTAGTTTTGCAAATGAAATAAGGAAAGAAAATGCCTTTTCAACCATAAGGCAAAAATCATAGCTTGGGGAATGAATCGACTATGTTGGGTACAAGAATCAAAGTCTACAGATTGAATCAACCTTGCATGGAGAATAGTGGGGATGTTAAAAGAACTAGTCCACAAACTAAATGGACACCTTTAAAAAAAAATTCCCCTTGTCTCTAACGCAAGCTGGAAATATATATTCATTACCTACAATGAATTAGAGTTTTTAACAAATGTTGTAGAAGCTAAATGAAACAATATGAACGATGGAATTGTGTAAACCAAACAACAATCTTAAAGAGGATGATTCAATTCATCGAAGGGAACTCAAGCAATCTTTCAATGATACAGGGATAATGAATAAATAAATGTCTTGGCTTCAATCAAACAGAGAAATCAATTTCTCGTTTCTGAATAAAGAGAGAAAAGAGCAAAGAACAATAAGGAAGCCAACCTGGACTCCTCTGCATGAAAATGGAGATGTGCTGAAACTAAGCTCTTTCCCAACCACAATCCGTTCTCCACAATTATTAATTTCAATCTTTTGAAAGTTGTATTATTATTATTTTATTGACAAGGAGAATATTTTTCAGAGCACAATTACTTGTTAAAATAAAATAATATTCTCCCCCCTAATTCTCCACAAATGAGCAATATAAAAAGTCCAAGTCAAGATAAGTTTTCAAACACAAAAATCAACAAAAAGGAAAATTTTCTAATTCGAATTTCAGTTTGGAGTTGTGCATGTGCACGCACTCCTCTTTTTCCATCTTTTCTTGCTTTTACAATTCAATTCAAAAATCTTATCTTATTTATTTTAATTTAAAATATATATTACTTTCCCATTTAATTAATTAAAATCTAATGATAATAATATTTATCTTTATTTGTTTCTTTATCGTTAAACATTTAATCTCACTGTTTAAATTAATAATTAATAATCAAAATACATATAAATCTTTTCATAACATAATTCATTTAATTATTATTTTAATTCAATTAATTAAGTTACCTTATAATCAATTTAATTTAATTTAATTGATTAATCAAGGCTAGTCTTAATATTACTTTATCACATAATATCAAAATCAAATTTAACAATATAATAATGAGCACAACGAAACAACTCAATTCAAAAAAACAAACTTACTCAAATGTCATAAATGGCCAATACGGAGGGACACTACAGTTTGTATTCTAGTGGATATTAATATCTCAAAGCCTTTTCATGGGTATATTATTTTCATGGTGTGACACATGATAGGTCTTGGAATCAACTTCTTGAGTATGAGGGTCTCCCCTTTAGATGTAGATGATGCTTTTCCAATGACCACTTGGATTTTAACTGTCCACTCTCTTGGTGCAAGGGTGCAATGACATGGTGGAAAAATACCCATGAAGATCACTTGGTTATTCATGCTTCTAATTCCTTGGATGATGGTTCCTCTCAAGATGACGAGTCCTATTAGGATTGATGGGCTTGATAAGTGGCTAGTTTCCCATTACTATTTTATACTTTTTATCATTTCTTTCTACTAATCTTTAAGACATTACCAAGACCTTTTATGTCTTTCGTATGCTTTTAAGTAGTTTTAAGCATTTAGAAACGGAAACCTGTGATGTTAATATGTGTATGTATGAATTCATGAATGTATATGAAGTTTAGTAAGATTTTATGTTTAATTTATGATTGTTGATAATGAGAATGTATTAGGAAATTAGACTAACATTTGCAGCAAGGAGAACTATCAACTCTCAGCAACAGGCTTCTCAGCATGTAGCATAAGGATTATAGATTGTTGCAAAGAAGAAGTCAATTGATTGGGGCACAAAAATTTCAAATGAAGATGAAGGTGATCATTTATTGATCAATTCGTGAGTCACTTAATATTACTCTTACCTGCCAATAAGATGATCAGGAGAAGGAGTCTAATTGCAACATGATTGAAATATGATAGAACTATTTTGTTGAGCATGTTTCTATTATAAACAGTTAAGTTGTTGGACATGGAATCCATGTTTGATTTGTCTACTCCTGTTTCAAGTAGTTATTATTTTCTATTTCAAAACTCAGTCCTCTTCCTATTCTTGAGGAAGAGTTGACATTTATTTTATAGTTTATTTTTAGTTCATGAATAATGGGACTCCCTCACAAGAACCTATATAGTAGGATCCTCTATTGAGGAGGAGATCTAGTAGCACTAGTAGTAGTAGTAGTATTATGAGAATACAGAATGTGTGTTATTGAACAAAGATCTTCAACATGTTTCTTGTTAGATTTTGTGTACTAGTTCTATGTTAGAATGCAATAAAAGAGAATTGATTTGATATTATGATTTGTTGATTTAGTGAGTGTTTGAAAAAATTCCATGGAAGCAACAACTCAAGCAAGGGCCACCAAAGATATTGTTGAACCACTTTAATTTCAGTTATTAGATTAGATGCATTGTGAACTCAATTGGCAATTTTCAGTTATATGCTTATGAATGAATGCACGTTACAATTCATGAATGATATTTTATAACTTAATGTTTTGTTTCATACTCACATTGCAGTTTAACAATTAATAATTACAGTCATAAGTATTAGGTACCCATAGAAAAAGGTAGTTGTATTTTTTTCCTATGTTTTGTGAATTAATAATTTATTCGAATTTCAAGCTTTTACCGTATTTGCATATGTTTATTTGCCTATACTCCATTGATGTAGGATGTTCAAAATCTATGAATGCATATACTTTTCCAACACTATCTATTTTTTTACAACTCCCTAGTTGATGATTTAATGCAACTCTCTTGTGAACAATGAACTGTTTAGTTAGGGACCCTCATGTCCTCTAAGTTGTGTGCATACCTATTGGCACCAATTTAATTAGGAATTAGAGTTGGCTCCACAAGGATGTTGGTTCTTCTCTTTTGGTATTATTTCCTTAGATGATTGGTGTGAGTTATGCTCCCACTACTCCATTGACTCCTATTGGAATGCCCCACCCACTTCCACTTCACTTGCTTAGTCTATTGTTCCATCAACTTTAATTCTACTTTAGCCTATTAATGAGGAAAGTTTTCGTCAATTGGATTCTCCAGTTCAACATTCCTCTTTTCTTATTGTGCCTTTGGATGGTTCTTTTGTGAGGGAATCCTCCTTGCTTCTCCCAAATCTAAGGACTTGGAAGATTATTTCTTGGATAGTAGTACAAAAGTGGAAGAAAGGTCTTCCCAAATTTGTCTCCCAATCACATACTTGAGTGAAGGGTGTGAGTGAATAGAGTTGGGTCTGACATTGTTTAGGTTGGATCCCTAGGTTTTTCATATATTTTGGTCATTCTTATGCTGGTTGGTACTTGGCAGCTTAGTTGCAGTTTGTCCTATTCCATTCTATGAGGCTTTTGCTTTTGTCTTTGCCTATGAGCTTGCTTCATATTTGGAAATCATCATCCATTTGATTAATCTAGATTGTTTGGTTTGTCCCATATATCATGATACTCCTTTCGTTTACCTCTCGACTTTTTTGTTATACAATAATTGAAACTATTTTAAAGTCCACTTTTATTTATATAGAAAACATGAGACTCCCTTGCTTACCTCAACCCAATTATAAATATAAATAAAAAATAATTTTGTAAAACAATAGATAAATTATTAATAAAACATTTATTAAGAGGAAAACAACTAATTGATGAAGAAAATAATTATTTGGATAGAAGCTCTCGTATTTACCAAAAAAATTTGAAATCGTTAGAGATCACTGCAGCTTTCCAACTACCCATTTCGAATAATGTTGTCTCTGTCCTTATTGCTCTTGTCACACCCGACAAGATGGGCTCACTGGACATTGCTTCCCGAACTGCATTGCGCATAGGGGCAGTCTCTTGGGAAATTTTTTGCTTTGTTGGTGGGGCAAAATGTATTTTTAATCTATAAGTAAGTTATTACTATTGGCTTAGTATTCCTTATCTGCATATGTAGGTTTCATTAGTGATGGCCAGATTCTTTGAAGAGCTCTGTTGAAAATTTTCCCTGTGTTGAAGGATTTTTTTATCTATTTTGCAAATCGATTGATAATAGGTCTTTTATTTTCGAGAATGGTCCTTGGACTTGGGGTAAGTATACTTTTCTTGTTAAGCCTTGGTTCCTTGGGTTTAACCATTTAACAAAGACTTTCTCGGTGCTTCCTGTTTGGATTAGGCTGCCTCTCTCCCACTTTACTTTTGGGTGCTTCCTATTGTTTGTTTATCCCAATTCCTAAGTCATCACTTACATAAGGGCATGGATGCTTGTTTACCTCAATGGTTTCAGGAACATTTTCTTTCTATATGGTTATTAGATATTACAATCCTCTTTCTTTATTTCAAGTTTATTTCACTATAATTAAGATAGAGAGGTTAATCACAATAAACAAAATGAAAATTTAGAATATTGTATAATTTTTACAATATTAAAATATTTACATCTTTAATATGGTAATGTTAAAATCTATTCATCTTTTATTGATTTTTTTATTAGATTTATAGCCTATGACATCTTTTAACTATCCATGATCATTACGAATTAAAATTTTATAGTCTCTCCTCATGCAACCTTTTCTTTTATAACTTTCCCTTTAGTGTCTACTTCTATTGTATGTGCTCCTCTCCCTCTTGCTTGTATGTTTTTTTTTTATTCAAGGTAAACGCTTTTGACCGGAGCTATGAACCGGATACAACCATTCAACAATAACACCCCAACGGGGTTTGAACCTTGTTGGCAAGAACAACAATGCCACCTATAAACCATCACACCATGCCAATATCGGCGCCTCTTGCTTGTATGTTGGGTCTCACTAATGTTAAGGGTTAGTTATGCTCTCCCTACAAGTCCAAACCTCACATTGTGTGTCCTATTGTACATCATCTCTATTGAGGGAAAATATGTAGGCACCACCCCTCTAAATTAATTAATATTACTACTCATAAGGCACATTTCCTACCTCCCTCATCTATCCCTAAAAAAAAAGATGCCTCTACACCCATCCCTTACTACATTGCTCACATACCAAAGACCCCTCATGGAAATGTATGGGTTTGCGATCATCTCTATCCCAAATTTTTTGTCAATACTATAAATACCATTTGGAAATTATGAGAGCCTAACTCACTTTCCTACTTGAGGTGTCCTAAAATCTTGAATAGGCATCCTTCTTTAATAAGGGATGAAGTACCCTAATATCCAACCCATTATAGTGATGGGTGGCTAATGGAAACAACTCTTAGTCCACTAATATTGCATTAATACACATCTCCATTGCATATGCTCACCTTGTAAATATTAGTGAGTAAAGTTATCATGATCATGAAAAACCAAAAGTTATGCAATAAAACTTAGTTTTTAACCCTCTAATTGAGTTCAACATTTTCCAAAAGAAGTGAACACATGCTCCTCATGATGATGGTGAAGTTGCCACAACAAACTTTATTTTGCATGACAATTGAGAAGTCAATGCAGTGAACAAAAATCTAGCCAAACTAGGGTACTCACCTACCACAATTCTAATGATTTAAAATTACAAAAATGACAAAAATCAATGAAAATAAAAAAATTTAAAAGTACATGCCTATTCCCCACCTAGACATGTACATTTTAACTCTATCTATACTAAATTTCATCAATCCTACACAATGAATATGAGAGTTTTAATTTTTTAATAAAAATAGTAATTTTCAAAGAATGTGTACTTGATATCACAATTCACTCTCTGTATTAGCTATGGTTGTAATCCTTATCTCATGATCTATTTGTTACTTCTACACTTGAAATATTCATTATTTTCCTAGAGTTCAAATTTATCTCAATCTTGCATGTGAAAATGACCTTTTGAAAACTTAGTTTTGTTCATATGTTTACCTAATCCTATAGTATCAATTTTTATGTAGGTGCCTCATGTTGAGTGATCCATGTATATTTCTAAATCTCACCTTGATCGTATGTCCTCTCATCCTTGTTTCTGACAAAAAATTTAGTGGTTAATATCTTTAAAATGTTCTTGATTCTTTTCCAGTGTTTGTTTAAATGTAGGTATTGGATAGATGTGAAGTAACACATGGACTAAGTGGTATTATCAACTTTGTGAAGATCATGAGTTTTCTTGTTTCTTTCATTATCTTGATTTTGCTCCAACTTTATTATGCTCCACATTATCTAGTCTCTTGTTTATAGTCCTACTATATGAGGGACAACAAACTAAAGGTAAGCACATGAAATCATAACTCATGACCCATGCCATAACTTGGGAAACAAAATTCACCAAGTAACTAGTATGGAATACATTTTTTGACGGCGCAATATACTAGTGCCTAAAAATGAATGAGTTGATATGACAAGTCTAGTGATCATTAAGATTTGAAAATAAGCCTACAAGGTGTAACAATATAAAATTATGATATTTAATAGGTCTATCTAGCGAAATTTTCCATTTTTTGATCAATTTGAACTCCCTTTTTGTTTCTTTATTTTTTATTTTTCATATGATGATTTGTTAGGTTTTGTTTTTCTTAGAGAAAGAGTTCTCAATCAAAAGTTACAAGTTCTATACTTGGTTTAGGTGGAAAACATGTGTTCACCTTGGTGGACGATGTTTTCATCCTAACAAATTCATGTTACATTGAACTTTTTACTATTCAATTGGAGACTTTTTGTAAAGGGACATACTCATCTTGTTTGTTCAAATATATGATTAACACAAAAAATGAGCTTCTCTTTAGATCTTTTGCTAGTCATGACCATTTTACATTTGCTTAATATGCCTTCAATTCTAAATCACTAGGAGGTTTACAACTTAGCCAATTATCACCATTTCACTAGTCCATATCTTTGTGAAATAAATAAAACCCCATCTTTCCAAGAATATTTCTTGGGACTTCTATTGATCAAATTTGCATACTACAACCATTGTTCAAATATTATCATTCTTGTACCAACATCCTTGTCTTGTCTTGTGGATCATTTCCTTACTTTGTAGATAGAATCATTGTTTTACTATCATAGTATAAGTTGGGAAAAAATATGGATTTGGATCTCTACCAATTATTTAAACTCTATAACTATGACATTTAACTCTGAGCGAGGATAATTTTTAGTATTGTTTTAGATTTAGCTTTCATTTGATAGTTATAAAAAATGTCTTTTTTCCCTTGGGGTGTAGACCAATAGGTAAGTTTTTGAAAGGCATGAATATTGGTTGCAAGTTCAAAACTTCAATAATACAACTTAGAGTAGGGTTACCCTTAAGCTTGGGAGTTATAGAGTTAAATGTAGCTTGTATGCGTTAATACAATAATTGTCTATGAGGTTGATTCTCTCAGTTACGAAAAAAAGGAATGTCTTCTTTTAAAAGATCATGTAGATTAGCATAGATTTGGTTCATTACTTTATCTTTATTAGCATATAGAAGCTAGAGTACAAGAAATTATTTGATATCGGTATATTGCTTATGTTTATTGTCTTGAAGCTCTTCATTCATTTTAACTTTCCAAATCAAAAAACATATCTTCTTGAGGCATAATATAGAAAACTCACAAGAAAATTTAGATTCAAAAGAGGACTTTCCCCATAGCATCTTGCTAGGAATCTCTAAGATTTCGTAGATGTAAGATCTAATAAAATGCTTCTTTTTTCTTACTAGTTATTAGTTACCCTCAACAACACCTTTAAAAAATAACTCAATAACAAATTTCAACCATTAACCTCCTAGAAGAGCTTTAAATTGAAACTCTCTATTATTTGTATTAAAAAAGAAATAATTTATTTCTTGTGAAAAAGAGGAATTGTTTATCTATTTATAAAATATTGATTAAATTTTTTATGTTTATTTATTGCATGTTTTGCTTCTAATAAAAATATTGGAAATAAAATTTCCAATTTTATTATTTTTGTAAAAGCTAAAAAAAAAAACATTTCTTATTTATAGAAATATTAAAATAGTTGTATTCATTGAATTGATAGTCTTTAATTGACTAATTATATTCAATTAACAAAATTAATTTGATTAATTTGATGTATTTATCAATTATTTATTATGAATTAATTATTTATTAACAAAAATAAAATAGAGTGAATTTAGCAAATTTAAATTTATTTAATTTAATTAAAGCAATAAGATTATCTTTCAATTCATATTACTTGCAAAATATTTTTTTCATTTAAAACATGAATATTAAATAAATATAAAATAAGATTTTTTATTTAATTTTATTTTACAAACTATTCAAACAATTTGAATCAAGACATTCAAACCATTCAAACAAAAATGTCATCATCCAATTACAAAAAACCAAACACATCTAATTGTTCAAGTAAAATGTAAACATGTTTAAACTTTAAAAGAGAAAATAATTCACATAAAGACAAACAAACTACCTAGATCAACATTTACATTTAATATGTCCTAGGTTGCATTTAAGGCTTATGAGAAATCTACGAGGAGAGGTTTCACCCATTCCCCTTGTTTTTCTTGAACTTGGCATTCTATAATATTGATGAGCAAATATAATTGTACCATTAATTCCTAGAATTTCATTTCAAACAACACCTTAATCACCTCTACATGTTTGTTACTTCCATCACCACAAGAAGACGAACACCAAACCAAATATCTATTATCTACTCATTAAGACCAGACCACTCAATCTACTTTTTACCCTTAGTAATAGATACATGTATTTAACCAATCGAACATTTTTGTGTCAATTTTTATACATATATGGTTAAGTTGGAAAAACTTTTTTGGCTCATGATAGATACATCACACTAGCAACTAGATAATATATTCCAAGAAAACCTAAAGAGGTTCAAGGAGGCTTGGAAGCTCCATTTAGATGAAGATTTTTTTAGATGAATATTTTGAGCAAATATTGCTTAGAGATATTTAAAATCCTAGGTGCAACGAGATAACACAAAAATGTTATTTCTTATGAACTAACAATTGAATTGGTTGAGGGGTATGTGCAGGATCATCATGGAAAAAATAGGCCCTTAAGTGGCAAAAAATTCAAAAAAATTAGAGTTAGGCAACTTGACGTAAAAAATTGAATAAGTTATCTATATTATTTCAAAAATATGTAAGAATAAAATCTGTAGAAAATTGAATGTAGTTTCTAAACTACTAGGTTTATTTATTTATTTTAAAATCTATTTGGCAAAAAATTGAAATTTCAATGCAGTAATACTTAAATTTCAGGGAAAAAATAAGAAGTAGGTGTCTGTCTAACCACCTAACCACAATAAAATGATAATATTATTTTATAATATTTTATACATAAGTAGAGGACTCATGTCCGGATGTGATACATATTTTTTGTAATTTTTTCCAAGTAAATAATTAATTATGAATTTTTTATTACAAATTTTAAAAAATATAAAAACTTGTGGAACCTTAACTTGGTAAAAATTCATGAAATTCATTTTTTTTTAATCCTATAGTATGTGAAGCATAGAATGTGATGCATGTTTTGGATTCCAAAAATGTGATACCGCTTGAAAGCTATAGATGTTTTTAATCACCTATCAATCAGATTTTAGTCATAATTATAATAGAAAATGAAAAATTATTATTTATTAAATTTAAAGTAAAGCATAATTTATATTGTTGGAAAGCTAAGAATATCCTTTAAAAACCCTTTTCATTTCATCAATTTTGGATAAAAAAAAATTCATCAGCCACATACCCTACAAATACCCATCATATTGCCACTTTTTGGCCCATCATGATCCTGCACATACCATGAGGAGCATATGGACCTACTAAGGGTCCCTAAGGGAAAACAAAAAATTCCTTGGTGAAGTTATAAACTCTGCTAATTTTAATATCATGGGGCTACCCAAAATACTTGATTCAAGTGGTCAATGATTTCTTTAAATAGATACAACCAATATTGTAAACTACAAGTTGTAATTTTTATATAATCGACACACAAAATCTGCATTATTAAAATAGAAATATGTAACGCCCCGCCGTGTGAACCCCAAAGGACAACAAAAACACTACAATATTTTTTTTTTTAAAGTGAAACATTGCATACAATGAATATGTACATACATTACATGAAAAACAATTATGCAATTTACAAATTCATTCACGTCCTCTAGGGTACACAGAACGGTCATTACGAATCATAAACTTTTATCAAACAAAAGTGATTAAACAACCAAGATTACACAATGATAACTTACAACTATTAATGATCAAAGAGTGGAAAACAATACATCATTTTACTGCAATACATTTCAATAACGCAACTATAGAACATATTTCCATAGACACAACACATCATGGGCACACTAATACATTACATAATGCTCCCCGGAAAGAGTACATCAAGTACAAAATCACCAAAATATACACACTAAACATTCTAACAAAACTATGACAATCTTAACTAGTTTTGCAATAATTTACTTTTTTTGTTTACTTTTAAGATAATAACAACATAATCCACTACATACGATTATCATCAATAATAGTTTACAATGTCGAGGAAAAAAGACAAGTTTAAAATAATGACTCATAAACCAAACAGTCCTAAGGGCCCGACCTAATTCCTCAGGGGCTCATCACTTGATGGCCTTGCCTACGTATATAATTTGCAGAGGCACCGTAGTTCGACAACTTGAGTTGTTCCAACTCATTCGACTCACTCACATGGGGTATAACCATTAGTTTCCAATAGACGACTCAACTTCCTTCATATTCATAACACCAACACACTAATATACACTAACATTCAATCCTCTACTCAAGGTATCATGTAATCCATACAAATTACGTACTATAAAAGTGGGTACGCAACCCTTTCTAGGGTCCATTACCCCAGACAGTTTACATAGTCGGCTGCCACCCATATAGGTGAATCCAAGGAGAACAATAGTTAAGGATATCATAGTGAAACGGGGAGCAGGGACTTAAATACTCATACCAATAACCACACTCTTAGTTTTCAACTATTCTTTTGCATCATCTAAAACACAATTAGGATATGAGATTGTAACACATAAACAAGTTCCATACACAAGCATACTTAGTTAAAAAGTAACATCACAGATTAGACCACACATTAATAGGGTTTTACAATAATTTTGACTCATCACCACCATAACCTCTCTACCATGCTTTTATACTAGAAAAACGATGTAAAATGGTACTACCTAATCAATATTACAAAGAGTTAAATATGTCTCCATCATAATGCATTGTACTACATATGAATTAAAAACTAGGTCATCTGTATACACATTTTAATTCTACAGAGTCGTTTATTAAGAGTATAATTATGTATCAACACCAATAACCAAATCATTATACATTATTTAGGTCATAGATCCTTACCAGACCAAATCCTATTTAAACGAGTAGTAAGCCTTCCATGATAGGATATAGTTTTTATTTTAATTCAATTATCTTCCAATATAATTTATTTATTTATTTATTTATTTATTTATTTATTTATATTATTATTATTAATTCAATTATTTACTTAACCTCATATATCTATATATATATTCTTAAAAGTAAATAATAAAAAGAACATTAATAAGATTAATAAATAGCATATACAAATAAATAAATATGCATTAATTATTTTACACTATACTTATTATTAAATTTCCTCTTAATAAGGAAAGGTGGGGGCCACGCATAAAGAGGAGTTTGAATTGAAAATAATTTCTACAAAAACTCCTTGTTTGAATTCTTATTTAATTCAATAGAATCACTTAAGATGGGAATGTATTTCCCTCTTCCTTATCTTAAGGAGTATTATTATAATAAATAGGATATCTATTAAATATTATAGTGCCTTTTCATGGGGTGAATATTAAGGCACTTTATTCCCAACTCCATCCCATCTTAAGGTTCACGTAGAATAAAGATTTCCCCTCCTCAAAGGAAGATCATTGATACTCATGTATTTATGTCTAACGCGTAGCAAGTTAAGGAAAAAGAGAAGGCATAGTTCCTATCTAAAGCGAGAATCATAAATTGCGCGTCTTTCGAAAACATTGGCCATCCACTAATTTATGCATTGGAGAGAATTTAAGCAGATTTAAGAATATTGAAGTCCATTTTGAATAAAATATGTCTCACCCCAATATCGTTTAATACAAATCTCCATCCCTTGTTTATAGACCGATTGGATGCTTTCAGTATTCAGAGATCTTCCAGATTTCAGTGTTAATGAAAACTATTTGATTAATGAGTTTCCAGTCGAATATATATTAATTCTGTGTTATGAGTAATTTTCTGTTTTATTGGATTTTGATAAAATAGTCTTAGTTCTTAAGCAGCAATTTGATCACATATCGTTTGCTCTTGAGGGCGATTTTGCATTATCTTGACGATGGTTTGGATATGCTTTTGTCTGAGATAGAAGATGGGGGGAAAACCTATGCATAATTCACAGCTTAAGCAATAACAAAGATAGGCGCAGGAGCAGTTGATCAACAATATTTAATATGGTTGCCTATGTTTCAGTCCAAGAAAACATTGAATTCACTTTGGGAGAATAAGATTAAAAGTCAAAACATGATTGCAGAGAGAAGTAAGTCCAGAAAGAACAAACGGTACTTGACTTAATCGCATGGGGAAATTGCATGTCTATCAGTAATGTTTTCTAGCCTACAAAATCACAAAAAGGAAAAAGAGAAACCTAATGAGTTGTCAATCGAATACTCCAACCTCTATTCAATAGTCTATATAATATCAAATAAGTACATAAATGGATTTGTTTACAGGCTTTAGAAATTTCCAAGAATATGCAACTGGCAGGTGATGCCAAAGGAACAGGGATGTGATTAAAACCTTTACACTTCCTATTATGTTAAGTGTTGCGGCTAAGACAGATTGCGAATGATATCATTTGGGTTTCAGAATTTGTAGTTATAGACTAATAACCCAAAAACACAGAATTATTCTTTGCTCCTTACTGACACTGTGGTTGTTAAGGATACAGGGCCTGAAAATGCGACTGGGGTTAGCTCCAAAGTATACTCAGATGTAGCATACTCATTCAACGATGATGATGAAGAAGAGGCCGTGAGGCAAGAACCCAAGGCCAAGGTAAATGGAGGAAAATCAGGCATCTCAAGAAGGAAAAATATTGCAGAACATGAACACGATAGATTTCCTGAAAAGGCTTAAGAAAATTTCAAGCAAATGCAAATAGCAGGTGGAAAGTGGACAGCAGCAGATTGGTTAAAATCTTCAAACTTCCTATGATGTTCAAGTGTTGCGGCTTAGACAGGTTGACCATGGTATCAGGGAAATTATTTAAACCTCTACAATATTTTATTTTCAAGCAGTGCAGATGTGACAGGTTGCCAAAGGAAACAGGAAGGCTAATTACGACTCTACAGTTTTCTATTTTCAAATGTGGTTGTTGTGACAGATTGCCATGAACAAGACATGCGAACTGTTTATCAGAATGCCACAGAAAGAACGTCAACTCCTGAAATGTGATGAGTGCACCATACGCAAGGAATCCATTCGTTGATAAGACTAGAGAAACTTTCAAGCAAATGCAATTTACAAGTAATTACCTCAAGATTATGCACTGAATGAAGCATACCTGTCTAACTTCCTCCACTCGTGTCTCCATCCTCTCCTCCAAATACCCACGCAAAAAAAGTGTAGAATAGGAAAGGCACCTTCCTCTTTGGCAGAGTTCCGCATGGAGATGACATCTCTCAACAATCTGCATGCCGTGTATTGTGCAATCGATACTGCAAGAGTAAATGGGCATACTTTGCAGATGTAACTGTTTCCGTGCATGCTAGACAAGTGTATGCCAAAAGAAGAAAACCCCCGACAATCCCCCCGTATCTTTTTGAAGCCCAGTCCTTTTTTTTTTTCTCCATAATATCCACCTAGCACCACATGCCAAACTCCCTTCCGGTAACATGCATGTCGATTCCATCCCAATAGGCAAGTCATGCCGAAAAGAAGTAGTCCCCATGCAAAGCCGTTATCTTTGCGGATATGCATGCCGAATATCAATGCATGGATCAGGCACGTGTAAAATCAATTTCCCATTCAGAAGACGTGTGTAGAATGTAGAAGCATATGCAAGACACGTGAAGAGTTTGACAAATTGCTCGAAAGGCAGGTGGCCCTAAGGGCTATAATAGTCATTAATATTAAAAATAGGACACAATTTAACTGTATGCATCCACACGTTGAATAAATAAGAACCAAAGTATAATTTCCAATAGTTTTATAATATGCATAGAGGCCAATCTTACTTGTATCAAGGTACAATTCTAATACATATAAATAAGATATCTAATTCCACATTTACTATGATTCCCCTAAACCACACAAGCCCTCTTCAATTTACAACTAAATTAATGTTACCTTTTATCGTAAACTCTTCATGTTGTCTATATAGATATATCTTTTTCTAAACTGCCATGAAGAATATTTTCTTGGCATCCATATATGTTTTCTTGAGTTCATAGAGGGTATATGCCATAACATTTAGTGAACTCCTATCTATTATTTATTATTCACATATACTTGATTTCTATTTAGACGTCTCTAAAGTCAAAATTTATTTGCATAAGCCAATTGATATTATGACCATTATAATTTCTTACTTTCTCATTAACTATTTATGACAAGAAAAATTTTACATCAAAAGCTATATCATGTGGTTTAAAATTAACATCCTCATTCAATATAATGCAAAACACCCAAGCTTCAAAGATACCTAGACACAAATAAACAACTCACTCAATGTATAATGATAGCTGAAACGAAGGGGCACTACAAAATATCAATTGAAATATTAATTTCATTGCTTCATTATATATAACTTTCTAAAAAATATACAAGATCTCTTGAATTCCATCTTCACTCGTATTCACAACAATAATTTCAAATGACAAAATAAATTCTATATCTATAATTCTACTTCATCATAAAATAGATTTAAAGATAAGATTAATACAAAAACCTCAAAACTACTCAACAAAAATATTATAAAAAATAAAAAACAAAAATAAAACCCTCTAAATTATGTCTACAATTTTTTTTTACTTTCAAATGCAACCACTTAAAATATGATTTTAAAATGATATATAAAAACACCTTATATGAACATACCCTGAAATTCCACTTGAAAAAAAATGAAAAATAATAAAATAGCTTTTATGTATGGTAAACATGGTTATTTAGATTTTTTTTAAAAGGAATAGCTAAAGTTTCAAATAATTGGAACCTTAGAAAATAATACATTGATGTGGACAAATATGGGCCAAGTGGTTAGTTGAACATTATGAGGTGGAGCATATTCTTCAAGGTGTGCAATAATGGTTTATTATTTTTTTTATAAAAAAAATTGGATTAAAATAGAAATATCAATTGTTTTTATATTAAATAAATTACAATGTGTTGAGTAAGTATATATTAAAATTAGAAGTTATTTTTCAATTAAATTATTATAAGTAAATTTAAATATATTTATAGTTTATTTTGGAGTTTAATATTTTTTATTTTTTATAGTGTCTTGATTTTTCAAGGATTTTTTAATAGAAAAATCTACTAAGAGTGTTTTTTAAGATGTCATGCTTGTTATAAATTGGAAACCTTCAAGCATGTGCTTTGGACTTTTTTTCGAGCTTAAGATGTTTGGAAATAGATACATTACATTTTCTAATCTTTTTTGTCAAAAAATTATCTACTTGGTGTTTCTACTTCTTAGATTAGTTATATTTCTAATATTTAAATTTTTTAGAGATTTTATTATGTTTCAACTTTGAAAATTTAGAAATATGGTTAGTGTTAATGTTAAAGCTATTGATTATTATTTTTCTCTTAATGAGACAATTCATTTGCTCATTTTTCCATACTTTCAAATCAAGACATAAGCAAAAAAGGTGGCATTAAATTCTAGTATCATTAAGGCCTCCTTAACCATGGAGGGAACACACTCTATTCTATATGTAATATTTTTTCATAATAGTCCTTCCTAAAAAATGTTGTCACTAGCTCCTAGGTGACAAAGCCATTCATGTAATGTCAAAGCTATTTTTGGTTGCCCCCTTATCTATGGAGGGTTTATATTAGAGTAATAATGAATAAGAAAAATCGTATAAAGTATCCTAGAATAAAAAATAGAATTATCAAGGGGCATTGCACTCAATTTACGAAATCCATCAAAAGGGTAGGAGTTGAAATCCTCGAGCCAAAGGCAAGGCGTCTACTGTTTCCTTCTCAACTTTTATCTATATTCATCTCAAATCTGCTTGATTTGCTCCAATGTTTTTGGTCAATAGAGCACATCATGAACAAAGTTGTCAAGGGTGTATATTTATTGGATGATACTCTATTTTTGATAATATAAGCAACATTTACAGGGTGATGTACCCTTTACACGAGGAGCCCAAAGGGCCAAAAAGTAGCAAAAAAGTTTACAAAAACAACAAACTATAGATGCAGACACAACCAAGTAACAACATAGACACAACATAGCCACAACACAGGACAAACCCAAAAGCTAATTACCTTAACCCTCCCATTTCTTGACCAAGAGGTTTAACACATCCTCCCCAATCTAGTTAGGGCCTTTATCCATGGTGTTCTTGTTCAGCTCCTCCTTAATCACATCCGAGAGAGTGAGAGTCAACTTGTGAATCAACTTGACAGTGAACCGAGCTAGGAAATTAACCTTACGGTTCAACATGGTCATCTTCTCCTACAGCCCTTTGATCATGTCTGCTTTGTCTTCCTTGCTCTGAATCTCCATTTCAGCACTAGCCCTAGTGTCTGAGGAATTAGTAGTCCTCATGAAGCATCTGGTTTAAGTCAAAGAAGTGATTGGGGTCTTCTATGGGTTCAGTATCCTTCCTCTTTTCAGTAGCTTTGATTCCTTCAACCCTACCGCTAGACTTAACCAAGTCACCAGAGATAGTGTCAACAGGGGCCTCTTTCTTGTTTTGTGCTAGTCTGTGAGATCTTCTCACACTCAATTGCTCCATCCCTAAATCATAGGTATCCCCCACCATAATATCACCCTTAGAGTATTTTTCCTCATCAAATTTACCTTCCTCAGAGACCAAAAGAACCCTTGGGGGAAGAGATAATTTTTTTTCCTTTCTTCTTAGCAGCAAGTGTGCTACCCTTCTTACCTTTCAGCTCATAGAGCCCAACCACCATGCTCGCTTGGGTCAACCCAACCATAATTTTATTTTTCTTCGAGGGAGGAGTGGCAATGGTCTCAGTACCAGGAACATCCTCAAGGATGGGGTATTTTTTCTTAGAGCCCACCAAAATAGTAAGGGAAGGGTTATCAGGGTTAACTTCTGGTGAAACCAATTCTTCCACCCTCACAACCAAGATGGGTTTGGGTAGGAAAAAATTCGAATAGAAATGGTAGAGTCTGTGGATCAGACCTTGGTGCAATGATAAAGGAGGCAGAGAATCAGGGTTGTTAATGGAAATTTCTTGGGATTCTTTGATGGAACTTACCAAAGAAGAAAGCAAAAAGAAAGGGAAATTGAGCAACATCCTATGCCTTAAGTGATTCAACAGTGGTAAGTGGTAGAAATAATATACCTTGAAGCGACCCTCGAGAGTGACATACTTCATAATGGCAAGGAAGACCTTATCTCAAGGTTGAGGCAATGCTTCCTGGTCAAAGAAAGATTGCCTTTTCACTAGCTTCTCATTCCCCTTAAAAAACGTAGTCAAATTCACCAAATCCTACAATTTAGTGTGCTTTTTATACTTTATGCCTTCATAGGAGAGGCCAGTAGCCCTACCAATAACCTCTTCATTGACTTTGAAATCAATGCCACCCAGGGTGACCCGTTGATCCATCCAAGAGCTAGCAAACCGGACCGACAACATCTCATCGTGGCCCACAAGATTTTCCATGAGTGGTGCTAGACCACAAAGATACTCTGTTAAAGGTATGTCAAAATTATGATTTGTGGAAGGGGTAGGGATATGTAGGAGGTCTATTTCCTCATCATTTTTTGTTGCATAGAAATGATTTTTTTACTATCTATCATGCAATTAAGAAGTCCTTGGAGATGCATAATTCAAACCATTTGCAGATAGTGTTAAATAGATATATAGGGGAGGTTGATTTTGAGTTAGTAGAAAAGATAAGAACTAGGGTAATGCAATTATGGTGCTACTCACATATGACCATAATCCCCCAATGCTAGCTCAACTAGTGGACGCAGATGTAAATAGTGTTTCCCCTTGCCATCCTAATGCTATGGGTTTCAATTTGAATGTTATGCCACCAGTACAATCTGATGTGGGGAATTTACATGAACATCAGGATGAAAATGATGTTCAAGTAGACCAAATGGAGGAATGAAGTCTTCTCCTTTAGAATTTACATATGGAATTTCGCTTGTTTTTGTCTACTCTAAATTCTCAGATAATGTAATGAAATGATTGAATTGACCTTGTTTTTTTTTCGCTTAGCCCAAAATCATATTGTAAACTCTGGGTTTGTGGGTAAAATCTTGACATCCTCATATACTTTGTATTATTGGAGGAATCAGGGGATACATATGGGATTCTAAGCCATGAATCTAAAACTCTTGTACATCTTTACTATTAATATATAATATATATAGGCCTATGGGCTTTTATAAAAAATAAATAATTATGAAAAAGTAATTTCACTAGCAATCGAAAGACAAGAATGCCAAAATTTCAATCTATGTAGTTTATATGTTGTAATAAAGGGAATGACTACATATATAGGCTTTTGGATGCATGAGCCAAGATGACAAGTGTTCCAAAGAGGTTGAGTGAGCCTTAATGAACTAGAGGATTGACTCAACATGTAAGAGTAGTGGTGCCAAGAGAACTAATATTGATGAAAGAGATGTTGCACCTAACTATTGTCAATCAACAAATTGAATGAGGTAGAGGTGGTCCATGATCCCATTAGTCAAGGAGGTGAAATTTGGTTTAATTTTCTAATTTTACTAAGTAATTGAATTATAATAATTATCTAAGTAAAATTAATTACTAGGTGCAATAAATAAATAACCTTAAGTGCAACTTTGGAAAAAAATAAATGTAATAACCCTCCTATTTGCTAGTTGGACTTAGTAGTGCTATGTTTTGTTTTGATACTCAAATACTATGATGATACTGTTATTGTTTGATTTGGTTAGTTAGACATTAGATGATGTTATTTCATTAGTGGACATGATTATTTCATAAGACATTATGGTTGGTTATGTTGTTGATTTTCAGAACTATGTTATGATGCAGTGATTTAATTAGTATGTTATGAGATGATTTGTTAGTTTAGAAATGTTATTTTATTCAGTTATATTAATTGTTAGGATAGATGTGATGAAGGACAGTGTAGCATCACTCATTGCGAGTGCCCTGTTACGCTGCGATTCCTTCTCACAATGCAATGCTTTGATTTTATATATATATATATATGTATGCACATGTACACGACCTCGTTTGTATGCAGGTTTGCAGGTACAAAGTCTCAATTCCACCTGCTTCGGCAGGACAGGGTGAGCACCAATAACCCAACGGTATAAAGTTGAAACAAAGGTGACAATGAAGTCATCCCGTCCCATGATGTCAGACCGTCTTGTTTGATTGGTATTGTTTATTTTTGTAATTGTCATTATTTGTAGTTTGTGTTTTGTGTTTTGTCGTATTTTAATTAATGTTGGTACTTTATATGTTGTGGTGTATTCGATTTAAATGATGGAAATAATTGTTTATTTTAATGTTAGATTAAATTGTATTTAAATATTTAAATGATTTATTTATTTTTAAAAGTCATGAGTTTTATTGTGTGATAATTATAATATTAAATTGTGTGTTATTTATTTTAATTAATTATCTTGTTGAGGATAATTATTAGAATAAATTATTTAAATTAAATAGATAATGTGGTGTGCAAGTAAAGTTGTAAAAATAGAAATTAAAACAAAAAAATAAATTAAAAAAATGAAAAAGTTGTGAGAACGAATAAGAATACAGATCTGATTAAAAAACTTGCTTTTAAAGAATTAATTTCTTTTATTCTGGATTTTTTTGTGAGTTTTTGCAAGAAATTGGAATATCTTTTATTTAATGGAATTTTTTGTGAGTTTTTTTGAGACAGAGAGAGGATTAGTGTTACAGAGTTGCACAAGTTTATGGATTATGTATTTTTGAATATGGGGAAAATATTTTTCAATCTTTTGCTATAATTTTGAGGAGAGTTCTAGAAAGGGATTGGTAATCTGTTACTAGTTATTCTGGAGAGTCTTCTGAACAATGGATTGGATTCGAGTTCGAGCACAGTTACTTAGAGGAGATTTGAAGCAGGAAGGAGGAGCTCTTTGTAAAGGTCATTAGAAAACTAGTTTCATCAGATTCCCGAGAGCGCAGGACTTCAGGTTCCACTCTCTTCTCTTAATGGCTTTAAATCTGTAAAAGGAATAAACAGGTGTTTTAGAATCAATCTCTATTTGAAAAAAAAAAAAATTATGTGGTTTAGATTAAAATGATTTCTTTGAGATTAGAAAATGAATAAACAAATAGGTCTTCTTTGAAAGGAAAAAATTCTGGTTGAATTTGGAAATCATGTTTTGCAACACAAACTGAAAAGAAACTCTTCAAATTTCATTTAATTATGCCCTATTTCTCTCTTTTATTTTTCTGTAGAAAAATAAATTAATCTTCGTATTTTGGATGGTTTTGAAATATTATTTTAATAATCATCAATATATTTATACTGTAAATATATGTTGTTCTATATTTATACAGAAAACTATGTTCTCTGATAGATATATATAAATATATAATATGTATTTAAAAATAAATTGATTTTTTGTGCATTGCAAATTGGGTCGAATTCGACTGTCGAAGTCTGTGCCTGCAAAGGACAAATCAAAATTTTATGTATTTTATTAAAAACTTTGTTTGTTTTTCAAAATTTATTATATAAAAAAAAAATTAAAGTTGGGGGATGGGGGCTGGGCCGCACTCCACCCCATTACCCTTTTGCGCTAACACACAATCCGCATCTGACCACTGTGCAGTCCCTTAACTTGCATTAAAGGATGCTCTGCATTGGGTTTGGTTTTAAATTTTATTTTTTTAATTTTAATTTATTTATATATATATATATATATATATATATATTTAAATATATTTATTTTATTAAATAATATAATTATAATTTATTTTATTTAAAAATTAAATTATAATTATTTTATTTAATATTAGTTTTTTTAAATGTTATTATAATTATTTATTTTAATATTAAAGAAATGTAATTTTCTTTGGGAATAAATTATTAAATTTTTTTTTAGTAAAATAAAATTAATGTATTATGTTATTTGGCTTTAGAGAATTAATTTTATTTTGGTGTGGAAAATTATGGTTTTATTGCGGGCAAGTAAATTACATGAATTTCATCGAACATGTTGTGTTTCGTTATATCATTTTATAATTGAAATGTTTTATGCAATTGAGTTAATTGTTTACTTTTGGTTATGAAATCGTGTGATCTGGTTATTGTGTTTCTATTTAATAGTTGTAAACTTTTCTCATCGATGTGGGAACTGTTGTTGTTTGTGAAACCTTGTTCCAGAGGCTTGTTATTTTAGAATGTTATTCTCGTCTTGATTATGCTTTTGGAGTTATTGGTTTTATGTTTGGAAGGGTTGAACGGTTTTGTAAGACTTTTGGTTATGGGTAATTGCGAGAGGGTTAATGCCTCGTGTGTCTAGATTTGGTTTTATGCTTTATTGATGTTAGTTCAACCCTTGTCGATTTGATTTATGTTAGGGGTCTTAGGGAGAGTGGCTCTTCATGGGCGCCGACGCCTCGGAATGAGGAAGGGCTCAGGATAACCCACGTAAGAGTAGTTAAACAAGTGATAACCTAAACAATAGAATTTAGGGGGATGGGTAGTAAAACAGACAAGATAATTAATATTGGATTCCTCGTCTATGCATTTAGGGCTATCATAGACTAATGATAGATTGAGAAGGACATGGTCGGAAAAGTCGTAGTCTCATCTTCATGAGAGATTATCGGCTCCGCATTAGCTACCCTATGTGTCGGCGCCTTAGTTAAGAGGAAGGGCCAAGAGATCCATAGATGGGTGCCGGCACCTCAGTTGGAGGAAGGGCCAGGAGATCCCATGAGAGAGCTAGTAGATGTGGGTAGTAATTGATAGGTGATTCCAAATTCTATCAAGATGTAATGAAGCCAAATAATCTCTATAGAAACATTCACAACCTATTTGTATTTTAATTCTATAGATGAGAGAGAAATAACATGCTACTTTTTGCTCTACTAAAAATAAGATTAAATCCAAGGCGAAATGTGTATCTAGATGTGGACTTGTAATCTCGAGAATCACTATCCTAATTAAAATCTGCATATTCTACTAAGTTTGTATTTTGATCTATTGCATATTGTATCCCAAATGAATGTGTTCCCTTGACATAATATACTATATTATTGGTAGCCTTCCAATGAATCTCATGAGATTATTGCATAAAGAAAGAGACCTAGCCAATAATGTAAGAAATATCAAGATCAATATGTGTGAGGTATATGAGACTCCCCACAAGTTGTTGATATAAGGTATCATCAATAAGAGTAGTCAAATAATGAGCCTCTAATTTTAATCCTTATAGAAAGGGTGTTGGGGTGGGCTTACAAGAAACCATTTCGAATCATGAGTCAATTTGGAGCATATTTAAGCTAAGTACTTATCCCTAAATCAATCTAAGTGATCTCAATCCCAAGGAAGTAATGTATCAATCCCAAGTTTATTATAAAGAATTTGTCATGCAATACAAACTAAATGGAGCCAATCAAGGATGAATAAATATTAGTGTTGACTAGGTTATCAATGTACAACACTAAGAGGAGAAGATCAACAACCTATTGTAGAGTATATAAATTATGGTTACAATAATATTTGGTGAAACTAAGAGAAAGAAGTAAGGAATCTATCTTGGAATATTAGGCCTTAAGGGCTTGTTTGAGACCATAGAGGGACTTATGAATTATACATGCCAAAGAAAAATCATGAATGAATCCCTGTGGTTGTGTCATATGGATATCTTCTTGTAGATCACCATGAATAAATGGAATCTCCACATCCATTTGATATACAATATAGCATTGAGTGACAACAACGAATAGAGTGAGGTAAATGGAATCCATTTTGATGACAAGTCCAAAGGCCTTAGTATAATCTATGCTATGCACTTGTGAGAACCATTTAACAAAAAATACATACTTGGTTTGAAAAATTCACTTGCATTAAATCATATTTCTTCTCTTAGGAAGTGGTCCTAAATGCCAAGTGTGATTTTTTATCAAAGAAGAGTATTATTCATCCAATGCCAAGTCCCATTTAGTAATACCTATTGCTTCCTCACATGTTTATAGATTTAAAGCTTAAGATATGTATTCATAAGGAATATATTGATATTATAACTAAGTCCTAGTATCTAATGGAACCCCAACTAATATACTTAATGCATATAAGGTATAATGAGCCCAAAGTGGAAGAGTAGCCAAAGCTAGAGTACACCTATTTGCTAGAGTTTGGACTAGAAGGTGTATTTTATGGATGTAATTCCTTTATCTTTGAATTAAAACCATTATCTATGTGAAATCATCATGTGGAGGATTAATGGGAAATGTCAATAGTAGGTGAAGGGTTTTCCTCATACTTTACACTTCTCAAAATGATCACATCATGAGTATTAAGGTCCAAAAGAAAATACCCTTTGAATTCATTAGGATTACCCATAAATATACAAGGCTTTCTTTGAGGCTCCATTATATTACATTTTTTAAAGATATATAGGCCCAAGATTGAGATCTACTAACTCTTAAGTGCTTAATTGATGGTTTATGACTACTCCAAGCCTGAAGTGGAGTGATCTACCTTCCAAGGATTTTCATGGAACATGTTTTGAATGTAGTTAGCATAGTTTATTGCCTTTACCTAGTACTAAAATACAATAATAATGATTGTATCATGCAATTGGATATTTCTTTCAAGGACCTATTCTTTATTTTTTCTACTCCATTTTTATATGGGACATATGAACATTATATTGAAGATTGATCCCTTAAGTAGAACAAAATTCCTAAAATTGATGGCTGGAATACTTTGTTTCATTATTATTGTAAATGATTTTTATGGCCTTGATTGTTTGTTTCTCAATCAACGACTTGAAGTGTTAAAATTTTCTAGACAATTCATTCCTCTTGTGAAGAAAATAAACCATTATGAAAGATGAGAAATCATCAATAAAAGTGTGGAGATTTCAACATTTAATAACTAACAAGTAGGAAAAAGGATTGTTATGTATCAATTCAAGAACCATATAAATTTTATTTTATTTTTTTGAATTCTAAATTATTAAAGTAGTAATAATTCAAGTGACTAAACAACTCATTCTATAATTTATGCACTTCATTAGTGCAAGTAAAAAGAGCATTGAAATGAGGATTACAAAATATGAGAAGGTATATAAGTGCCCATTTTAGAACTCACATTTCTAAGGGTAATTGGGAATTATCTTCAAGATCCAAAATGGTGATTATGTCTAGAGTAAACTCAACTCACTTCCCTAAAATTTTATGAGTAATTTAGTAGATGAAGAGAAGGTTAACTATTGATTAAGTACACATAGGAATTGTTGAATTGTCTTCTATCCATATCAATTGAATCAATCCTTGTAACATTAATTATAGAATCATCACATATGTAAATAGTTGAAGTAGTACATGACTAAAGAGGAGAAGTGTTGGGTTGATGCAACCATGTGGTGTATAACACCTAAATAAATTATTGAAATAATTAGAGATGATGAAGAGGTAATAGGTATGAGATATTAAACTTTTCCTTTCCCTATTTTAGAGGAGGAAGATTCACAAGAATATTTTTATTCTTCTTAAGAAGCCTAGTGAGAGAGACTGATTATCTCATCATATGTGTAGAATTAGTATAGCCTACTTTTTCAATAACCATACTTAGCCTTACCATTTTCTTGAGTTTATACTTTTGGGGTAGAAGATTAAGCCTTAGTTGGTTGATTAAATTTCTTTGCTTTCTCCTCCAATTGACCTAAAGTATTTTTTTCCTTTCTAACCCTTTTGAGATAGGTTGGGAATTAAGGTAGTGTATGTGGAAGACTTAATAGATAAAGTTCCCATTTGAATTAACTTTTCTTACAACTAATTGTGCATCAATTTTAGTAATTTGACATTATTCTAACTTGATTTGAAGGGAATTCAAGTTCAATACAAAATATTGATTTCTTTCAAAGTTAGTAGGATTCAAACTAATTAATTCATTTTCCAATTCATGACCATGAACTCAATTAGTTTCACCATACAAACCCTCAAGTTTTGTATAGATTTCATTAGGTGTTGTGAGAGATTGAATTTGAAACAAAAGATCAAGTTAGATTGCAAAATAAAGTAATCCAAATGCTTCATATGTTTTGTTAAAAAAAAACTTTATTTGTGGCAACAGTTGGTTCTATTTCTACTCTAGTAATTATGTGCCAATATTCTTTACTTTACACATTATTTGCATTTTACCTTTCCAAGAAAAATAATTAAAAGGCCTAAGAATGGGAGCATATTTTTTCATATTGTACCATGAAAATAGAACTTAAAGAAATGAAAAATAAAATAAACTCTTACACACCATCTTACTTGCTGAAGCAAAGAAATGATTATTAATGATATCTTATTAATTTAAAATAACATTAATTTTAAAAAGGATTTTATTATTATTTAAATTATGAAATGTAGAAGTTCATTATATACACATTTGATTGAAATATTTTAAAAATTTATTTAATTTTTATAATTAATTAAGTTTTATTAATTGGTTAATTTTATAAAATAATTAATGTGCTTTGTGATTTACAGGTACCTTCTAGAATCAAGGAGTTGATATTTTTGAAGATGGGATTGAGGATGGATCAAGGTAGTCAATACTTGAAGTTTGGAACAAGGGTCATGATTTACAAAGTTGACATGTGAAAGAGGAGATTTTGTAAAAAGATCATCAATCTAGGAGCAAAATTGGCAAGTGAAGGTGTTGTTTGGCATAATCTCCAAAAGGATGCTACTTTATGCTATGCAAAAGGGGTAAACTTTGTATTTAAACTAGAAATTGTAATTGCTATAGAAGTCAAGCTAGAGTTAACTAAAGTCAACTAAAGTCAAATAAAACCTTAAACAAAAAGTTTCCTTTATGGATTGGTTGCATGTATTCTTTTGACGAGAGCAATGTAATTGATGAGCTATTTATTGTAAAATCAAGCTCATTTGAAGGGGCTAGATAGGAGAAAGTTAGACATTTAGGAAAATAAGTTAGAGAGTTAAAGAGATGATTTGAATTTAGCAGTAGAAAAGACAATAGATTTTTCTACATTCTTAGCATAGGTGATTTCATTTGAATACATTGGTTTCCCTACACCAGTGAAGTTTGGTGGAATTGTAAATGCTATTTATTTGTTTTACCACAGTAGAAGCAATCAGACTTAAACCTGCTTTAAGTTACACTTTGGAATGGCATTTTCTTTTTAATCATTTGATTTGAAGTTCTTTAATGGAATACAATAAATTTTAATATTTTCTTTAGTCCAAATTTTAATGAGTGATTTGCAGTCCACTATTGATTTTTGCACTATGAATGAATGTAGTTGTGTATTGATTATAGGTTGATTTATTCTACAGTTTAATTTAGGAAGTTCCTTGAAGAATAACAGGTCTAGTTAATTAGATGAATCAATATTGGACTCTCTTTCTTAGATCCTTGATCTATCTTTTATATTTCATTATTATTTGGTTAGAATAGGTTTATATTAGAAGTTTGATCTTGCACCAACCAAGAAGCATAATAACCAATAGGCCCCTTGAATATTACAACCATATTGACCACTTATCAAAATAGTAACATTGTGACCCAACACTTAGGGCCTTGGGAAGTGTTTGATTTAACGATCATTCACTTTTTTCAAGAGAGGTAAGGTAATTGGGTATGTGTAGGATCATGATGGGCCAAAAAGTGGTGATATGATGGGTATTTGTAGGGTATGTGGCTGAAGACTTTTTTTTTACCCAAAATTAATGAAATGAAAAGGGTTTTTAAAGGATATTCTTAGCTTTCCACCAATATAAATTATGATTTACTTTGAATTTAATTAATAATCATTATTCATTTTCTATTTGAATTACGACTAAAGTATTGATTGATAGGCTGATTGAAAAACATCTATAGCTTTCAAATAGTATCACATTTTCTAAATATAAAATATGTGTCACATTCTATGCTTCGTATAGTATAGGATTAAAAAAAAAAAATGAATTTCATGAAGTTTTGACCAAGTTAAGGTGGTTAGACGTACGAGTTTTTATATTTTTTTAAAGTTGTAATAAAAAAAGCATAATTAATTATTTACTTGGAAAAAAATTACAAAAAAATATGCATCACATCGAGACATGAGTCCTCTCAAATTTTCACCAAAGAGATTTTGTTTTTTTTTTAAATAAACCTAGTAGTTTAGAAACTACATTCAATTTTCTACAAATTCTATTCTTACATATTTTTGAAATAATATAGATAACTTAATTAAATTTTTACGTCAAGTTTCCTAAATCTGATTTTTCTGAATTTTTTGCCATTAACCTGTTTTTTCCTACACTTAATTCCATCTTACATCAATTTGGAAGAGTGGAAGGGTGCCATATTTATGAATTGGATACATGTTTCATAAAAATTAGATACCAATTTTTTTACAAATGAATACCCTCTTAGGTTTGAAGAACCTAAAAAAATACAAACCTAAGTAGGTACCCATTTGTGAAAAGTAGGTATCCAATTTTTAAAAACTATATTCCATTTTATTTGATGATTTTTTTCCTTTCATTTTTTTCCATTAATGTGGACCCAACTTCTTGCACTTACTCAAATGCATCTTGTATCTTTGCTTTAATATATGCCTTCTTCATTTTCAAATTTTAGAGACAAGTGATTGTAAAATTTTCTTTCTAAAAAATGATATATCATATACCCTACTTAAATATATTCTATCATAATTTTTCTTTATGTTCTTGTTTTTGATTAACGATAAATAGGTTTTGAAGGGGCCCTAAAACCTTGTACAAAAAAAGAGTAAGGGAAACAAAGATAAAGAAATAGGCTACCCACCGAAGACACCAAAAGACAAGTTGATTACAAAACCATCAACAACCCATCAACTTAAAAAAAAAAGCCACAACATCAAAACCAAACAAAAAATAATAAAACAAGCAACCTTATGCATTCTGGCCACTCCAGGTCCTTAGAAATAACCCTATCATGCATTTCCATGACCTCCTCCATGTCTTGCCTTGGCACCATTTTGCACTTCTTGGTTTTTATCTAAGTGTGAACACTTGGCCTTGTGCCTAAGTTTGTGGTCTGCAACTCCTTATCAACATTCTCCCCCATCTCCTTGTTCTCTAGCTCACTAAATAGAGATTTACCAACCATTCCTTTGCTTTCTCATTTAGGAACACAAGCCCTTCAGTTGAGGAACCCAATTTCTCCTTATTGAGATTGATGATCATGTCCAGGTCTTTACACATCAGTCGATAGTTCTTTTCCAACATAGATAGCCTCGGGCCATAGTCTCTCTTCAAATTGGCCATGTCTTCCACCAAAAGGCCCACACTAGAATTTAAAGATTTAGCTAGTCTGAAAATGGAATCCTTCTCCTTAAGACTTCTAAGCATAGAGATATTGCAATAGGCAATTGTGTCATGTTTGTTATGGAGGTCCTAAACCTCTTGAACTAGCCACATAAGAAGATTGAAAGAAATATCAACCCCTTCCTTAACCAGACCTGAGGCTTGTGAGTAGTCCATGAAAGGTCCTAGAATAAACCTCTCCCCTAATGGGAGCTCATGGGAGGATCATCATCTTGAAATCCATCAGAACAATTAACTTTGGACTTATCCTTGTCTTTAGAATCCAATGCATGAATAGAATCATCCACATCCACCACACTATTCACCTTTCTAGTACTAGGGGTCCCTCCACCATCACCATATCCCAGGTCCACATTCCCAAAATTTTCCACCTCATTGACCTAGTTAACCCCTAAGACCTCTAGAATATTTTCCACAACATCCTTAGAGTACACTGACCTGTGTATCTTAGCCTTCTTCCCACTATCATTTCCCTCAACTTCTTCACCACTAACGTCCTGAATTTTGTCCTTTATACACAGTTTGAAGGGTTTTTCCTTTCTAGAAAAGGGTTTCTTCCCACCAGAAGAGGGAGTGTAGTCTAAGTTAGTGTGGTACCCATCCCACCATGCCTCAGACTCCTTAATTTTTTGTCCCCTCACTCTCAACCACCTCCTCAATTTGGCATTTCCCACTCCCCTTCTTCTTCTTTTTTGACTTGATAGAATCAAGAGGATGAGGGGCTTCAATAACATAGTTATCCTTAATGTGATCCATGATAAGCAACATTAAACCCTCATATAAGAAAGGGTTTCTTAGATTCTTTCTATAATTCACAATCCCCTCTTCCAATGAAAGCAATAGATAGAAAGGGAAAGCAATGAGCTTACTATGACAAAAATTATTGAGCATCACAAAGTGATGACCATACAAGGCTGAATGCCTACCATCCAAGGTGAAATAATGCATCAGGCCATGGAAACCTTCTGCTAGATAGGTTTAATCTTGGACCTATCATATCCGCCATAGTCAAGCCTCACCATTTTGGCTCTCTCTTTTTCACAGAGAAAATTCAATCTAGCATCCCCTAAATGATTTTTGTCTCTATAGAAATTTCTACCTTCGGTCGACATCCTAGTTACCTCCGCAATGAATTCCTTACTAATAGTGGTATCCCTACCAAACATGCTCAGAACTCAGCTATGCCAAGCATCAAAAAGCTCTTTATAAACGCTTGTTTTAAAGCCATGCAGTCTCTCCATGAAAGAGGTAACCCCTCCCTTCTAAAATATTTCCCACACATTGGCATTGGCCTTGAATTCGTCACAAGAAAGCAACTCCATTCTGCACCTCTCCCCACCCATCATCAAACACTTCACAAATGCATAGAGAAACAACAAAAAATTGCAAGTAAATACCAAGGCAAGAGGAAGAAAAGCACCTAAAAAGCGTGTGTGTCTGCCAAGTGTAGTACTGAGGACAATAATGGTGATGAGCCTCCTGCATTTATGATTTGAATGCCCATAGATTCGAAAGCTCTTCACAAGTATGAGGTGCCTAATCAACAAGAGATGGAAACCACAATTCTTTAGACGAGGAAACAACTTCCTCCAATGAGCTACAATTTTTCATTATTAAGAAAATTAATTAAATCAATGGGCAAGTTATCATTAGCCTCCCAATATCTAGCCAACATCACCCCATGATTTTCCATCTAATCAACCACCCAATTTGCCTCATGAAAGGCGTGGGATATATACACCTCATTAAAATCATGCAACATAGCTTAGGTGTCCAAAATAAAGGTTTCAATAGTCCATGAAGGAAGAGAGAAATTCCTAAGGAAGTTAATTATATTTAGAGAGTCCCCTTCGACCTATAACTTTGAGATCCCCTTCTCCTTAGCCAGCTTTATTCCATGATAGGTTTCTTCTTTACATTCTTATAACATTTACTCTCTCTAAGGGGATTTTATATTGGTTATAACAAGATATTATTTTCACAAGGATGTAAATCAAAATTCCAAGTGTGTTTTTGATAGGATTTGGAAAAGTTCAAGATAATTTTTTTATTTCATCTTTTAAGTATTTGTAAACAAGCACAAGTATTTATTAGTTTTTTTTATATTTAAAATATGTTGCAAATGATGCTTGTGTGATAGTTTATAACTTGTGAATAATATCACAATGAATGCACAAATTTACTCATGAGCCATGAAACTACAATATTATGACCATATATTCATTTAGTTTGGTTTGAGAAATCATGATAAAATAATCTTAAGAGCCTAATGTGTCCTTGTAGATGTACCTTTCTTTGGTGTCCTTCCATATATTTTAGAGTAGCATTATATTAATGGAATTGTTAAATATAAGCAATGTTCAAATGATTCATATTAGCTTGTTTTGAGGAGTTATACAAATTTGCTTACTATTGTCTTAGTGTTGCAAATATTTAATTGTATTAGTACTTTGATGTTAGTTGTTTGTTTGTATTCAATTTTTGAGATATTATACTAGTAGATAAAATTCTATTGTTTCTTCTATTTTTTTTTGGATTAATGCATTTTTAGATGTCTTTTTTATGTAATATATATTATTTGAAAAATATGTAGTTAATATTAGAATGATCTTAAATAAATTATAATTTTTTTCTTATGGATATCCTTGTTAAATCAATGTTGTATATTTGGAAATAATTCTCACTATTAAAAAATATAACACTTTTAAAGTCACTTTTTTGATAGAATAATTAACAACTCATAAATGATCACATCTAGAAATTTATTTTAAATTAGTAGCAATATCTAAATGTGTTATTTAATGGATGAGATGTAAAAAAAATTATATTACCTATCTACATATACACCTCTCTCAAATAATTTTCTTTAGAATTGTTCAATATAATTTATTTTTTAATGTCCAAATTGCATATTGAAACATCAAAAATTGTTGCTCATATGTTTTAGGACATAACAACTAATTTTAGAACTCCAAGTCTATTCAAGGATACCTTAAAGATCTCAATGCAAAGATGGAATGAGGGAAAGAGATATGCAATAAGGTGTCCTAGGGTGTGATTAAAGGTACCTGGAGAACATCTAATACACTTTCTCATTCTCAAAGAGAAGAAAGGCAACAAATTGATACCCAGTCAAGTTAAAGACACAACAATCCAGCAAATGTAAATTCAGGATCAATAGAACGTGTTCTAGAAACACCTCATCATGAAAGTCAAATTGAGATGAATTTAAGGTTACATGAAAATGTACAAAACATACCAAACCCAAATGGAATGCTTCAAAGTGATTTCCATATATTCCAAATGCAATTTTGACATCAATTAGATAGTTTTAGAACACCAAACATGTGTTATATTTGTCAAGAATGCTATCTAGGAATGAAAGTGCACCGTACCTCTGAAGGTCATGTATGTGATAGATGTCGACAGGAGAGAGGAAATAATAGATTTCCTACTTCAAGTAATATGAATCCTAGGCCACAACTAGAGGAGCTTGCAAATTTAACTCAGGTTGAAGAAATGTTGATTGCACATGTCAGCCCAATGCTACAAGTTACACATGCAATAGGTGGTCAACATAAATACAAAGGAAACACAATAAGTTTTCCCCAAAATGTGGAACATGTTTCAAAAGTTTTTCCACATTTAATACAAATTTTTCCAATCATTATTGTTCGAAGAAGGGGCCAACATGGCACAAATTATAACTTTGCAGTCAATAGAGATCATGTGTATAAGGCATTAAAATACAAAGTAGAGCATGACAAGTTCTATTTAGATTTCAGAATTGATGAAAATGCTCTCAATGATCTGTTGAGAAATTCAGATGAAAATATTTTCAATAGATTGCAAACAGTGCATATGGAATTTGATTCTGATACAAATGAAATCATATTTGTTAGTCCATTCATGGAGATAGATTAGGGTAATATAATAGAGTACACAACATCAATGGATTCTAGACCACCTAATTCTTGAAGAGAAATGGAATTGATTCATGCATGGGTTAATAACCCTCATGCAAATTCGACAACATTGATGGATTGGCTAGGAATAGGTGCATCTCCTATATATGAATATGCCACTCCAGGATTACCTAATATGGCATTCCCAACATTGTTCCTTGGTGGTAAATGTGATTTATTAGAACCACAAATGAGGTGAGTGCATTTGCATGAATTTTTCAAGCACCTATTGCGGTACATCGATCATCAATGTTGGATTTAAATCAATGTTAGGATTAGGGTTAGTGTTAGGTTTTTAGTTATGATTATATTTATAATTAAGGTTAGGGTTAAAGTTAGGGTTAGGGAAGGGAGTAAGATTAGGCTTAGGTTTAGAGATAGAATTGCAATTAGGGTTGGGATTAAATTAACTTGTTAGATTTAGAAATATGGTTAGGGAACAACATTAAGAGGTACAAGGTCATATTGGACAAAATGTCGTGTAGAATTGACTGACATGCTTCATCAAATAGGTTCTCCTACAATATTCTTCACCTTAAGTGCTACAAACATGTATTGGCTTGATTTGCATGTATTAATGCCAAGAACACAGCTAGCTACTCCAAGGGATGCTCAAAATTGGTGGAAACAAAATGTCATTGACTATCCTCATATAGTTGCACATTACATGCACTTGAGACATTCAATATTCAGAAAAAGAAATATTGGAAAAAGGAGTGAATGTTAAATATTATTGGTGCAGATATGAGTGGAAACATAGGGGCTCACCACATGTGCATGGACTCATATGGATACATGGAGCACCAAATATGGACATTATTGATTGGTCAAATGAAGAGCAACGCAAAAGTGCTGAAAGATATTTCCATTGTATTGTGCATGCATGGAATTCTAGAGAAGATCCACATCAACAAAACATACACCTTGTTTTAAAAAAATTGGACATATACATTTAATATATTAAATAAAATATTTATAGTCTATGATATAACTAATATATTTACATTTCCAATTGAAGGCATTCCAAAAAAATTTCTTAGCGTCCATGTCTTAGAAATACAAGACAACTTGCAGAGATAGATGTTGACCATGACTATGAAGAGGTCCTAAACTCTGTAGACTGACACACAATGTGTAGGGAAGGTGTATTCCTACAAAAAAAGAGAGGAACAATGGTTTGCAGGTAACTATTTAAAAAAGTTAAAATATTTATATCAAAATGAAATATAATATAATTTTCAAGTACTAAAATTGCTGACATATTTATATTGATTTTAGGTAAATACTCCTTAGCCATTGAATTTGGAGGGATCCAAATTATATGAAGACATAGAAATGGGTGGAAAAAAATTTGAGCCATCTAGAAATGATGATAGGGTAAACTCACACAATCACTACATATTGCAATTGTAGAGAGAAAATATAGATTGGAAACCTATTCTTTCCAAACATGTGATCAAATATTGCAAAGTATGCAACAAAAGTAGATAAAAGCTCTAAAACATACCACCAGATGTTGATGCATCTTGCAAACATAGAAAACGCTGATGATTTAGTTGCAAGAGCATATAGAAGGCTTTTGATAGAGATTATTATAGAAGAATACATTGAAGCTCAAGAAACATTCCACATGCTACTAGATCTTCCATTGGTAGAGAGTAGCAGAAGATTTGTCAATCTAAATGTATCACATGAGGTGTTCAAACCTATAAGTGTAAATGATGAAGAGAAAAATGAGGGTGATCCCACAATACTGGTTTACATTTTTTGGCCAAACTAGACACTGAACTAATTTTTTCTAACTAAATCTTCACTTTCGAGCACCTATAGCGGCTAAACTGTGAGGAATTTGAAGATGATGAAAACTAGTGATTTGTGACATTTTGTTAGTAGATTCTAAATATATTTTTCTCAAAATTTTTGGAATCAAATTGCACTTCTTTTTCCATCTCCTTTGAAAACTATTTTTTTATTAATAAACACCATTTTTAAGGAGTGATGCTCACCGTATACAATTTTCTATGAATGATAAAATTCTTTTTTTTTGAATTTAGATTTGTAACTATGCTTGCTTGCATACACCTTGCCAAGCTTGTAAGCAGGCATGATTCAATTCTTTTTCTACCTCTATTCTTTTCTTGGTTAACAAATAATGTGAGAGGTTAATTAAAATAAGATATGGGAAGATATAACTACATGTTTTCTCTTGTGTGAATCTTTATCACTTTCTTGAAACCCACCATGCTAAGAAAGTAATTTTCATGGTTTATTGCAAAGATTGATTATCATTATTTTAAGTCTAATAGGGTTTTTCTGATGGATGAGAATTCAAACACACACGATTTGGAATCGAATCAGTGGTTCTCTCTCATTCTCAATCAAACAGATACCAAATTAAATCAAGAAATGATAACACATAATGAATTAAACCAAAAGTACAAGCTATACATTCTTGTTAATCTTTATTCAATGCCTCAAAGTAGGCTGACATACACTGCAAAAATTGTATAAAAGAACTTGGGGTTTACACAGATAATTGTTCGCTCACACCATTCTTTGTTACCCACAACTTTTCTCATTCTAATCTCATGGCTGCTCTCTATCCTTTCCTTCTGGCCTCATCCCCTCTTGATTCTCTTTGCCAACTCTTAATAATGACCTCTTAAATATTTTTGGCCTCCTCATCTTCCATCGTACTGCTTCACTCTATTCATTATCGGTTGCACACTCTAATCTTCCATAACGATTCTTTTTTCCACCACCTTCCCCCTTATTGGCCTTCGATGTCATATCTTTATAACGACCACCTCTCGTACTATTTGGTTCCCTTCTTAAATGGCTACCACTCTTCCTTGTTAACAACCTCTTCATACCCACAAATGGCCACATACTTTAGCTTACAGTCATAACTGATGAAATTGAATTGTCCCTTCGAGAACAATCAGACAAGCTATCGATCACCAAACTGACACGTTTATTGTAGGATTTGGGAGATAAAACCATCCTCTTATTTCCATGGGTTCCTATCCCTTGGCGATAGGAACTTCTACATCTTTACAAAAGGAAGCTAAACTGTATTGCAATAGGAAGCTGCACAACAAAAACACCAAACTACACAACATAGAAACTAAAACACAACCAAAATTTAATGGAGCATGATGCTCCTGCATCAAACTCCCTAGGTGATTAAGAAATCATGTGCTCCTACACATTGAACTTCCATAATTTCATCTTCCAATTCCACCTTTTTCCTCACTTTCCAATTGTTCAGCCTCCTCAATTATGCATTTCCAGACTTGCATTGTTGCCTTAGAAGTTTCTCGATCTACATTTCTCGGCTTCTCTCTTTCTGTGCATACTTCCTTCTCTGATACTCTTTAGTAACTCCAAATCCCTACCATGCTATCTCATCTTCATGGTCTCCCACTGGCATCAAATGAAAAAAAAACTACTTCCTAAATCTTTACTGCTACAACTAGATCCATTACATCATTTACATCTTCGTCAATGACTTGTCCTTTTGCTGCAACTTCCTTTATCAAGTCTACACTTTCATCATTCAAATTGAATTGCATATTCTCTTTTGCAACCATAGATATCTCTACATCTTCATTATAGTTGTCATCTCCATGAACAAGATTATGAAGCTCTGCCTCCTCATGTGTAAAATAAATTACCTTCTGGATCTCCATTGCTGTGATATTATCTGGTTCCAAATAATCACCTACGTCCACACCATTTGTTGGTTCTTCAGCTGCAACTATTTCATTTTCCTTTGCTACTCCAACATCTTCTCTATTCACTGTATCATTCATCTTTTGACCTCCACCTTCTAGCTTTTCCAACCACTTTGTTTCTCTCTGAAAGCTACATCATTAAATCATCCTCAATGCTTGCATCCTCAATTTCAACTTCGTTTGATATACTCATTTCACTTTCTTCTCCACTTTTCTTGGCTTTCTTCGGATGTCCTGCAACCACCACAAGGTTAGGGAAATAATACTTTTCCAATGCATCCATTTGATTTTAAATCATTTGCAATTCCTCATATAGCTTCCTCTTCTCCACACCATCCCAATATCTAACCCAAGATGGAATAATCATGGGTCTCTAATTGCAATCTTCATCCTCTTCACCATTGCAATACTTTGCTACTCTCTTGGCAATCTTCCCACACACACTTCGTTCTCTTCACAACCCATAGGTCCTAGCTAAGTTTCCTCACCTTGGTGATCTACTAAGTGCTCAAAACCTTCTATGCTATGATACCATTTGATGGATGAGGATTCAAACACACGATCTGGAACCATCTTAGTGGTTCTCTCTCACTCTCAATTGAACAAATACCAAATTAAATCAAGAAATGATAACACAAAATGCATTAAACTAGAACTACAAGCTATACATTCTTGTTAATATTTACTCAATGCCTCAAACTAGGTTGGCATAGATACACTACATAAATTGTATAAAATAACTCAGGGTTTACACAGATAACTATTCGCTCACACCATTCTTTTCCACCCACATCTTTCTTCCTCATTCCGCTCTCATGGTTGCTCTCTATCCTTTCCTTCTAGCCTCATCCCCTCTTGAAACCCTTCACCAACTCTTAATAACAACCTCTTAAATCTTTTTGGCTTCCTCACCTTCCATCTTACAATTGCACTCTATTCATTATTGGTCGTGCACTCTAATCTTCCATAACAATTCTTTTATTCCGCCACCTTCCCCTTATTGGCCTTCGGTGTCATATCTTTATAATGACCACCTCTCCTACTATTCGGTTCCCCTTCTTAAATGGCTGCCACTCTTCTAAATGTTAATGCCCTCCTCATACCCGCAAACAACCACATACTTTGGATTATAGTCATAATTGATGAAACTGAATCGTCCCTTCCAAAACAATTGAACAAGCTATCGATCACCAAACCAACACATTTACTGTCAAGTTTGGGAGATAAAACCATCCTCTTGTTGCCATGGGTTCCTGTGCCTTGGCGACAGTAACTTCTACATCTCTACGACAAGAAGCTACACAACAACACCAAACTACACCACACATAAACTAAAACATGACCAAAATTCGATGGAACGCGATGCTCCTACATCATTTTCATATTAAGAAATATTTCTTGAAATTTTTTGGACTAGAGTATGAATGCAACCACATTTTTTTGTGAAACTCTTTTTGAATCAGAAAGGAAAATAATTAGTTTTCTTGTTAGCTAGGAACCCTAATTGTTTGTAAATGATTGAAAATAGAATTAAAAAATGAACATAGGTTTGGTTTATGCTAAAACAAAATTCCTTGAGGGTTTAAACCATGTTTTGCAAGTTTATGTTTATGAAATGGAAAAAGAGCCTTAAACTTAAAGTTTGAGGCTAGTTGTACTATGAATGCCTTTTGTTAAAGAATGAATTTTTCCTGTTTCCTCTTTGGAAATATTTTTTAGAATGCGAGATTTTCTTGCCATGAAGACCTTTCCTCTTTGGTACTAAGTAGATAACCCTTCTTGGGTTAAATACTAAGTGGAAAACCACCCAAATAAAGGTATCATGTGTATGAAGTTTCTTTACTACCTTGTGACCACTTAGCTCAATGTTAAATTACCCTTGTTGATAAGTGAATGCTAAAAAGTTTAAATTTGAGAGTAGATACTCTCTTGTACTCTTAATACCTTGAACTAGTGACAATTGCCAAGACCTGATAATTATGTCAAGTAACCCGAGGTTTCAAGGAAATTTTAACACTTTACCAACTCAGTTGAGTTATGTCTAGAAAGACAGGGTATGTCGTGTAAAAGTTTTTGTGATTATCCAATGGGTCAAATAGTCAATTCAAGTTAACTCTAGGTCAAATATGGTACTCTAGGTGGAGTAGGGTGGGTGAAAAATGACTTCGTTCGTTAGTAGTGATTGTATTTATAATACAAATACTATGGCCAAAATGAGTGCAATTGTCTTTGCATGCACTTGTCAGTTCATTGTGACCTAGATACTTAGATACTCAAAGATGTCGTACATAGTTGTAAAGTATCCATAATTGCATTATAGTATTTATTAAGGAACAACACTAGAGCTCAGATGGAAAAGCTAAGAGGGTTATTGACTAAACCCTTCATTGAAGGGTAGGGCCACTTCTAGTTAGGAAGGTGTGTGGGGGATAGCAAGTCTGTGGTTAGAGGCAAAGAACGCTTGTGATGATCCCCCTCTTGTAGATGACATTCCAAGTCTTGGAAGAAAAAAAGAATCTAGATATGGGATCTCTGACCTTTATTCTTTGTGTTATTTCTTTATCTTAAATGAAATCATTAAAATTGAAATGCAAAAAGGGAAAGATTTTTTCTCTTTTTAGTCTGAAAAGCATTTATAGATGATTTGTTAGATCTTTATGAAAACAGTTACGTAAATGTATATTCCTATTTGAAAGAAAAATTCATATCTCATTTTACCTATGATGTTAACTAGTTATTAATTGTTTGGTAAATAATTCATGGTAAATATTTTATAAGGAGATGGTTGTTACACATGGTATCAAAGCTACCAGGTTAAGCACTCGAACCTATGAGCTCACTACGTAAGTTTACATCTAGCATTAAAAGTGACTAAGTTTGGAAACCTTGTGCTAGGAATGGTGAGGACTACGTAGACTACTAGAAAATCCTTTTCCAAATACAAAATATATTTAAAAGAAAAGAAGGAATACAGGCCCTCACAAAATCTATTGAAGGAACCAACATTGACGGAGAAGCATGGTTGGATGACATAGAAACTTTCACCCATGCAGTACAAAATTTAAGGATGAAAAGGAGGAACTGAAAGAGGCCACCAAGATCACTGCAAACATACTACCATATGTAGCTAACAAACCATCTTCTTCCATACTTATGCCTAGTGAATGTAGCATGAATAATCCTCCAAACAAACTAGATGGGTTGGGAGAGCACCTACAAGTGCATCAACCACTTAAAATCATAATAATCAGTTTTGATGAGTTTGAGAGCTATAGCCCCTTGATCACATCAAGTAGATGTTTAATGATTAAATAATGCTATGAATAAGGATGTATTGTCTCTAATTGTTGCTTAATGAATAAAATTTTGCAAAGTTTATGGTCAAATATCTCTCTTCTATTTATAATGGAATGTGTCACAAAAGTTACTTGGAATTGCATGAATAAATGTATTAAATGGAAAACTAATAAAAACCCTAAATTGGAAACTTCAAGTAAGAGCCTAATTTCAGTATGATGAGAACCATAAATAACCAAGAAAAGAGACAAGAAGTTGATCAACCATCCGAAAATGTAAAGGAAAAATTGGATCAAATTCTAGCCTTGCTACAAGATATAAGGGCAAGGGTTAATACCCTAGAGGGTGAGGTTAGAGGTAGACTGGGTAAGGAAACCACTTTTGAAGGTGAAACCAAAAGCCGCCATGTCCACACCAATCAAAGTGAGAAGGGGGAGTGATGAGTCCAATTAATGGCTCAATTTTGATAGGGTTTATTATATATTTGCTATTGTTACCATAGAATTTGACACTTGGTTGTTGACATTTTCCATGTCATTTCCTTAAAACCATAAACCTTGGGCATAAGTTTATCATTGTGACTTTTAATGACATTAACATGTTATGTGAATTATCTATGTTAATTTTACATGCAGTTGAATGGATGTTAATTTAAGGTAATTGTGGATATGCAATTATTTGTGCATGCTAATGTCATTATGCAGGTTTACACTAAGATGTTGATGTCAACAAAGTTTGAAAAGTGAAAGAAACTCATGCCAGTTGGTCGGTTGCCAAGAGAGTCAAAATGATGGTCATTGAGAGGTCAAATGAGTAAAACTTCCAATGGAGGGAAATTTTTAGTTTGAATGAAAGATTGTAACTACCTTTCCTTTTAATGGCCATGTTTTTTTGTTGAGCAATTCTAGGGAGTGTGTTGTGCTAGATTCTTGTTGGGGCAAGTCTACTTTGACCAAATTTGGTGCATGCATAACTTTCTCCCTCTCTTTTCTATGCTTTCAATAAATGGAATCCTCCTATTTTGATGGAGTCGATTGCCTAGGTAGTTAGGGTTAATTCAATTTTTTTCTCTCTATAAATAATGGTTAGATTCCCCTTTTCATAAGGTTGGATGTTCTGAGATTGTATCTGCATTTTTCCATTTTTAGTAATACAAACATATTGTTGAAATATTGTAATCATGTTTTCAAGAAATAATATGATATTTTGATTTGTTGCAACTGAGTTAGCTTAACAAAGACTCATTGAAGGGGGACCACTTGGTGAGAATTCCACTCATTTAGTTTAAAAGTTATTTTATGTTCAACAATTAGTTTCAGTTTTAGCAGTTGTTTGTTCTTGCAACCACTGGAATTCTATTATGTGACTGTTCTTGCAACCAAGGCAGACAGAGTAGTTTCTTATCTATTTGCTAATATTTCCATTTCTATCTTCCATTTCTAGTCCAGTTGTGGATGTTTAGTGTAGTTGTTGATTCATGCTTAGTGCTTAAGTTTATTTCTTTCCAACATTTTATTTCCAATACTATTTCTTTTCTAGTTTATGGATGACTGCAGTGGAGTCCTAGTGCACATACAGTGCTGACCCATTTCAATTCTACATCGCTGGGTTGACAATGAAATGCACCTTCATGATGAGTAAGATAGCTACTTAGTGCAGATGTCCAATCTCTAAGTCACAACTCTAAGGGCTTAGTTATTAAACCATATGAGGAGGCCAACATTTTTGGTGCCATTGTCGGGGATGGTGTCAAACTAGGAAGTTCTTTGGATTAATTGATATTTTATTTCTTGCTATAGTATTTTTGAAGTTTGTTCTTAGCATACCCTTCATTTAGGAGAGTAATGACCTGCTATTATTTCACCAATTCTTTGTGTGAGTTGGCTGGTACTAAGTTGATACCGCATGCATAAAGGTAGGAGAAGAGATGCTTATGGGATATTCCTTCCTAATGACCCTGACCCATTTCAACTAGTTGAGCTTCAAAATCTACCAATAGACGACGAAGAAGAAGAGACGCACCGTTTTGCTGATGCATTTCCCAATTTGACTAGTTCTGAAACTTCCTCTAAAGACCAAAATATGATTGGAAACCCATTTGCTTTGGAACTCCATCAAGTAGGCATGACTGATGCAAATTGAAACAAACCCAACCAACCATCTTTTCCATTTCCTATCACTCATCAAAATGAAGTCGATAACCTCAGAAACATCCTTGCTTAAGTCCTTCCTAAGTTCTATGGGATTTTCATAGAATACCCTGGCACTTTCTTGTTTGAGTTTGATAGCCTCTACATAAGTTATGACTATACCATTGATGCTCATAGGCTTAATTTTTTTCCTACTACCTTGAAAGAAGTTGCATTAAGATGGTTTATGAGCTTAGGTAGGAATACTATGGAGACTTGGGATAATATGAAAACAAAGTTTCTTGAGAAGTACAAAGAATATTGTAGGGGTAGTGATATGAGAGGAGATGCCATCTTTAGGATGCAGTAGAAGGAAGATGAGAGTTTGGAGGACTAAATTTCAAGGTTTTTGTTTTTCTTACAAAAATATCCACATCATACACTCATTGAAGAGTCTCAAAAGCTACTCTTTCTTAGAGGGATCAATGAAATTTTCATTGATGCTCTGGACCTAATGGGGGGAGGAGATATCACCCAAGTTCCTTGGGATGATATTAAGAAGATATGTTAGACCTATTATAGGGAAGCTTCAAAGAAAGGAGGAGATTACCAATCCTCTATGGGTAAATCATCCACCAATGGAGTTTCAAAGATAGAGATTACTCACTTGTTGGTAGATTTCAAGCAAGACATCAAAAAAAATATGGCTACTTGAAGCTAGATACACTTCAAGCAAAGAAGAAACATGAGGAGGTAGAGGAAATGTTGGCAGAATATTGCCCTCATTGCAGAAAAAAGAAGAAGGATTGTAGATGAAAAATGGTAGCTAACATTGACAGCAAGTAGATTCCACCTGAGTACAAGCCAATCCAGGGTGATGATGATTAATTCTACTACATTTCACAAAGGAGACCATGGCCCCAAGAAAAGGTATGCCACTAGATCCATTATCTTTTATTGGGCCTTATTTTAATTATTATGCATCTGGTAATCAATGGAAACCCCCATACCCATCCAACTATGGAGGATATCCACCTCAACCTTGGAACAACCCTCCAAATACCTGGACCAATCACAAAAAATATCCACCCTAGTAGCAACAATCTCAAGGGAATTGGCAACACCTTTAGGAAACTGGCAACAAACATCCCAATGGAGGGGAGGACAACAATGGAAAAACTAGAAAAGTAGCTACATGCAACCACCTCCACAACCTCAACAACCTGCCATAATGCCTCCTCCTACTAGCTCAAGTTCTAGCACACCTAGACCTACTCAATTACTAGCTCAGCCCACACCTAACCCAAATAAAAAATGACAGTAGCAACCGGTCTACTCTATAGATCCTAATCAATTCCCTTCCTATGTTGTGAGTGTGAGTGACATTCATCTACATTCAGGAACTACTCTGCCAGATCCTTCCACTCCTATCATCACTGAGCTTCTTGTGGAAGAAGAGGAACATTGGAATGTCCCCATTCAACCAAGTGTGCCTAAAAATCCTGAACTAGTTTAACAGATTGATCAAGATCCACCATTTCATCAAAGGTTAGAATTTGTTAAACAAAAGGAAGAGAAGGAGGAAACAACCTTTGACATTTTGGATTAGTTGAAACACATATGTGTTAAGATACCTTTGTTTCAAGCCATAAAAAAATGTTCCTATATATGGCAAAGCAATCAAGGAAGCATGCCTCAAAAAGCTAGGGAGGAAAAAGAAAGACCCCACTACAGTTCATGTGGTGGGACAATTAGTAGGTATCATACTTGGGAAAGTCACTATTCCTAAATACACTGACCTAGGTAGTCTTGTCGTAGGAGTTGTTATAAATGGAATCCAAGTAAAGAATGCTCTAATTGACTTGGGAGTAGTAATAAATGTGATGACTAAGGATATCATGCAACAACTAAATGTTGCAAACATGAGACCTACTCCTACTATCCTCTAGCTTGTTGATAGTTCCACTATCAAACCAGATGGTATAGTAGAAGAACTTGTTGTAACTCTAGACTCTTGGGAGTACCCAACCGATTTCACGATTCTTTCTCCTAAAGCTACACTAGGAGGGTATCCCATTATTCTAGGAAGGCCATGGTTAGCCACAACAGATGCTTACATTAGATTCTGGTAAGGAGACGTGACTATTTCTAATGGGAGGAGAACTAAAAAATCTTGTTCTCTACCCTCTTGCTCAACCATCCCATGATATGGATAACCCCATTTGGCTACATGTTGGAGAAGAGGATGAGGAAGTAAATTCAATGGAACAACTCATGATGATAGGAAAAATTCCTTTCATGCAGGTTTAGGAAGAAGATGAAGTGTTGTCCCACATAATTCAGGACCATTGTGAGGTGCATGAAGAGTCATCCACTTATGAAACTGGTTTTGTAGGTCTAATGAAGACACTTCTGCCTGCTCTTCCTGCAACTGAACTTCTTGCAGCAACTGATATGCTTCATACTTTGTTGCCACATGAACTAAAAATTCCAAACATTAGTGAAACAACTATGATTGAGTTGAACACACAAGTGCAAGTGTCAGAAGAGAAACATTTGAATATTAACAACAAGTTGAGTCAAGAGCAACAATTGTCCTTGACAAACTTGTTGAAGACCCACTAGCATGCATATGCATGGGACTACCATGACATGAAAGGATTGGACCCAAAGCTATGTACTCATATGATATATCAAATATGACTATACACCAGTAAGGCATCCACAAAGGAGAATCAACCTTGCATTGAGGGAGATTGTAAAAGGGGAACTACAAAAATTATTGGATGCGAGATTTATCTACCCTATCTCAGAAAACCAGTGGGTGTCCCCATTAGTAATTATGCCTAAAAAGGGAGGTAAATGGAGAGTTTGTGTTGATTACGAAGAACTAAACTCTTCTACCAAAAAGGATCATTTTCCCCTTCCTTTCATAGACCAAGTACTGGATTCACTTGCAGGTAAGCATCATTTTTCTTTTCTAGATGGATTCAGTGGTTATAATCAAATACAAATTGCACCTAAGGATCAAGAAAATACAACCTTTACCTATCCATGGGGGACTTATGCCTACTTAGTACTTCCATTTGGTTTGTGTAATGCAACTACAACCTTTCAAAGACTAGTCATTAGTATATTTTTAGATATCTCACATGATTGTATGGAGATCTATATGGATGATTATACTACCTATGGTGTTGATTTTGTAGAAGCATTAGAAAATCTAACCAAAGTTTTATAGAGATGTGGAGACTATAATTTGTCCTTGAACAATGAGAAACACTTCATGATGATGCAGGAAGGAGTAGTCCTTGGTCACTACATCTCTCATAAAGGAATTCAAGTGGACCCAACCAAGATTGAGGTGATTACCAATCTGCCTATTCCTGCAAAGCAAAAAGATGTTAGAAGCTTTCTAGAACATGCAGGATACTATAGGCACTTCATCAAAGATTATAGTGAAATGGCAGCACCACTGTACATTATTCTAACTAAAGATGTCAAGTTCCATTGGATAAAGGACTGTGACAAAGAATTATTTGATTTGAAAGTGGCCTTAACACATGCTTCTAGACTCAAAGGTCCTAATTGGGAACTCCCTTTCCATATTCATACAGATGCATCTGATTATGCTATAGAAGCTATCTTGGGACAAAAAAAGGAGCAATTGAGAATGCAATCTACTTTGTTAGTAAAATCCTAGAAGGGGTTGAATTTAATTGCACAGTGACAGAGAAGGAAATGTTGGAGGTCATCAATGCCCTTAACAAGTTTAGGCATTACATAACAGGATATCAGATCTTTATTCATACAGACCATGCAGCCATAAGATACCTCATGAATAAGCCCTTTATTTCAGGTAGGCTAGCAAGGTGGTTGTTGTTGATGCAGGAACTTGACATCACCATTGTTGACAAAATAGGAAAGGAAAATTTTGTAGCAAAATTTCTCTCCAGATTGACTACATCAGAGGATACTCAATTCATTGATGACTCTTTCCCTGATGAACATTTGTTTTCCATTAGTGTGCACACACCTTAGTATGTTGATATAGCTAATTATCTAGTTACAGGGAGAGTTCCTCCTTATTTCTCTCCAAAAGAGAGAAAGGTGCTCATTGATAAAACTTTTCCTTTCTCATGGATTGTAGGTTGTTTATTCTACACTGGACCAGATCATGTCATGAGGAGATGTTTAAGGGAAGATGAAACATATGATATACTGCATGCATGTCACAATGAACCCTGTGGAAGGTATTTTGCAACTAAGAGGACACCAATGAAAATTATTAATACAGGATATTACTGGCCCACACTTTCATAAGGATGCATGCAAGTATACTAGGAAGTGTGATAGATGTCAGAGGATGGGCCGACCAATAAAATTTGATGAGATGCCTCTTTACCCCCAGGTAGTCATCGCTCCATTTGATAAATGGGGACATTATTTTGTAGGTCCCATTGATCCTCCATCAAATGGAAAATCCTACATCTTGGTTTACACTAACTATGTGACCAAGTGGGTTGAGGTTAAAGCTATGAAACATGCCAGAGATAATAAAGTTGCAGAATTCCTCTATGAGGAAATCTTCACACGTTATGGGGTTCCAAGGGAGATAATGATAGATCAAGGGGCTCATTTTACATCAACCCTTGTCACAACATTGGTCAATGAATATGTGGCATAAAAAATCTACCCCTTATCCCCCTCAAGCCATTGGCCAGCCTAAGATGACCAACAGAGAAATAGAGGCTATCTTGACCAAAATAGTGGCTATTCATACAAGAGATTAGGCAAATAGGTTTCTAGAAGCTATCTGGGCTTATAGGACAACTTGGAAGACAACCACTGGTTTCACTCCTTTTGAATTACTACATGGGAAGATAGCCATGATGCCTATTGAGTTTGAGCATAAAAATCTTAGGACTGCACAAGATCTTTGGATAGACATATCCAAGGAACAAAAGGATTGAATCATGCAACTGAATGCTTTGGATGAGATGAGAAAGTCAACCCTTCATCATATTGAGATAGTGCAAAGTCAAAGATTCAAGTGGCATGACAAATACATAAAGGAAAATCAGTTCCAACCAGGTGACTAGGCACTCCTTTATGACTCCAGGTATCAAGATAATGCAGGAAAACTACACACCATGTATGAAGTTGCATAAGTCTTCTCCAATGGTTTTGTTCAACTTACAACCATTGACCCTGTTAGACTCAAAATCTTGGTCAACGGTCACAGTCTAAGGCTATATCATAAACCAACGTCCAAGCAAGAATTCATGCAACAATTTATTCAACACCAAACCTCCAAACTTCCTACAGTAGATGGAAGCGGACCTAGTGTCCCTCCTTTTGACTAATCTAGGTATGCATGTAATCACATCATAATAAAGGTTTCCACTTTTGTGGGAATCCACTTCTCCATCTTCTCTCTCTTCCATAACTCCATCATCACTTCACTTCACTATAAATTCATTCCATCACCACTGCATTAATTGCTCAACTATACTTTTAAAGGAAACCAATACTTTCTTCACATTCCTTGCAAAAGATACTCCAAGTTTTTAGGTACGTGCATGACAATCTGTTATAGCTTAATTATCTTTAGTGCATTTATTTAATTATTGTAAATTAATGTTGATATTTCACATATCATATAATTGTACTCTACCCTGTCACATCATAATTACTACCTAGCCTATGCAGACACATGCACTCTAATTTAGGTTGGGGGAGTTTTGACCCACATGTCCACGTGTCATCCATGTCAACAAATTTGAAATAAGCCAATTTGAATGATAGAGTGTAATGACATCTTACATGTGTGAAATGACACTGAACTGCCACCATTTTTCTTGATGATATACCCTTCATTTATGTTTCTTTATTTCCTTAGTCATAATCTTAAACGTCAACAAAAGGGTAAATTTCATATGACATTGGCGTTAGCACTACAGAGGAGTTTCAGGAAGAAGAAGGAATTGGGTTTTTCAGAGAAAGATTGCGTGAAAGGAAATTTCATAGAAGTGTTTGCTTGATTGTGGGTAGTTGAAACAATGGGAGGTCAGCTAATTAGAAATGAATCTACGGTTCATGACATGATATTGTAGGATGCACTTTCTCCGGCCGAGTTAAGGAATTGTGGATGGCTAAATTATTTCCTGAAACTTGACAACTTCAATGAGGACATGGCGTTAGAATTTGTATAGACACTCTCTAATGGGAAGACAATGGTAAAAGGGCTTGAGGTGATAGCCACTAAAGAGAGAATTGTAGAGGTAACGAGTTTTCCTACCGATGGAGAGCCATACCCTACTTCCAAAGATGTGAGGTCAACTAGGGAAAAATTCACTAAACCTAGCAACCCTCCGCTAGTTGTAGATAAGCAAGGAATGTGAACTTCTCTGCCAAAGAAGTAGAAACAAGTAGTCGTTCACATTGTCAAGTATATTACTTGTGAAGGTTGTCGGTCATGCCTCCATTATATGCATTTTAAGCTCTTGAACCATATGAGACATGGAAGAAGAATGAATATGATGAATGTGTTGTATAACCTCCTTGCAATCATGGCAACTCTGAAACACAAAAAGGTAGGGATAATATTATCTCCCATCATTGTTTAATAAAATTGTTAGTAGAGAAATATTTACAAGAGGTGTCCAGTATGACATGGGAGGAATTTGTAAACATTGATCAGTTTAGACTAGAAAATGTACATCCTAGAGGTCAACCTCCACCTCGTAGGGTTAGTAGGGGAGAGAGGGTTTCTGAAACCACTCCTGGAGCTTCAACCTCTAGTGCAAACCCTAGCTCAAACCCTCCTGTAGCCAAACAAGCTATAGAATTTAGCTCCTTTAAGTCAAAATATTTAGATGAAGAAAATTCCTCCTCAGACCCTAAGGTTAATGTTCTTCCCAAAACCCCAATTCAAACTAGGGATTCCATTAGAAGAGAGGAGGCACAAATGAGAAAGGGGAAGACCAAGAAGAAAACGATTGAAAAAATAACACCAAGCCCTAGGAAACAGAAGGTTGTTGACACTGGTCTTCTTGTAGCCGAAGAAAAACATAAAATCCCTCCTAAGAAATTGAAACCAGCTAGGCCAGTCATTGATATACTTCCAAAGAGAAGATCTAGACTCAGGAGAACATCTAGGGAAGAGATAGAAGCCCCTAGGGGGCAGGTAAATGTTGAAGAAAAATATATTTTTGAAGAACAAGCAAACATAAGGTTAGCAGAGCTTGATGCTATTGCACAACAGGTTGAAAATCAAGAGCAAGATAAGAATCAAGAACCCTTGCAACCTGAGCAAGATGAACAACCAGAATCACTACAACTAGTGTTGTTTGAACATCAAGAATCAGTGAGAGAAAAGATTTTAGTAAGAACACATAAACCTCCTACCTTTTCATGGAATCTTGTAGCTCTAAACCTATGGAGTGAGATGCAAAGGAAAGAGGAGTGGAGAAAGGAAAAACACAAGCTACATGAAGAGGTTAAAAAGAAAAATACAGAAATTGAAGAAAAGAATACATAGGTTGCTTCCTTGAAGGATAAGGTGGATAATGTGGTAGCTTTACTACCCCAAATGCTAGCATGCAGAATTCCTCCAAGAGTGTATGCACTCAATTTGAAGGAGAAAAGTCTTTCCTTCAAGCTGTCAAGGATTATTTCAGGTTTAAGCCCCTCTATTGACACTCCACGTGAGTTTTTCCAAGCCTACCAATTTTCCCCACCTGAAGTTAAAAATATGCTTTGTGAATTATACTTGCATAATTATGTTATGACTAATGATCATGATTGGAACCCATTACTATACATTAGAGATATCCGTTTGAGGGAATTTATGTCCTAGATTCATAATGAAATTAGTTGGGGGTAGCAGTTTAGAACTTACAGGGAAAGATAACTTCATACTCCCTTGCCTCTCAGAACTGAATCCACTAACCCTGCAAACATTTACCAAACATGGCATAGAATTATTTATTTCCCAAGCTACAAAAATAGGATCATGCCTATTAGAGAAGAATCATACAAGGAATATGAGAAGGTAGCTGCCACTATAGGGAAATCAGTAATGGGGTACTTATCACAGAGGTGGAATAGTTTGATAGATGAGTCGAAACAAGCTAAACCCCACTCTTTGCAAAATTATGTTACAACATGCAAACGAGTTGACAGATACATACAGATTGGAAGGATAAGGTATCAATATTGGCTTCCATTGACATTTCAGCCACCTACTTTGATATGGCCTATACTATATTACAAATATTATCACTATGACATAGCTATAGAAAGGCCAAGATATCAAAGTTGGCATTGTAGAGCGGGAGGTAGACTTTTCTTTCTCATTGTGCAAGCTGAGCAATCATTTCCACTACCATAAACCTCAACCTTCCTTCTGATATCCACATGATTAAACAGAAATATGTTCGTTGTAGTTGTAATTGATGGAATGAAAGCTTGATTTGCATAGTTGAATTTATCAGTGGTTTCATTGATATGTTAATAGATCATAAGAAATAATGTATGCAACTTTGAGTTATTATAAATCATCAGATGAAGGATTTGGTCTTTAAACAACCATATTTTTCTTCACATTTATTATTATTTTGGTTTTGAATTATTCATAGATTGGAGAACAAGTAAGGATTCTATTGGGACCCAAATTCAGATACTACAGAGACCGATTTGGGATAATTGGTAGTTGGTGACTTTAGAGCATTGACTAGGAAAAAGAATAGTGCTCTTTTTGTTGGAGGACCAACAAAACATTAGGTTGGGGGGAGATGATGAGTCCAATCAATGGCTCAATTTTGATAGGGTTTATTATATATTTTTTGTTGTTAGCATAGACTTTGGCACTTGGTTGTCGACATTTTCCATGTTATTTCCTTAAAACCATAAACCTTGGGAAAAAGTTTATCCTTGTGACTTTTAATGACATTAACATGTTATGTGAATTATCTATGTTAATTTTACATGTGGTTGAATGGATGTTAATTTAAGGTAATTGTGGATATGCAGTTGTTTGTGTTTGCTAATGTCATTATGCAGGTTTACACTAAGATGTTGATATCAACGAAGTTTGAAAAGTGGAAGAAACACCTACCAGCTGGTCAGTTTCCAAGAGAGTCAAAAAGATGGTCATTAAGAGGTCAAAGGAGGGAAAATTCCAATGGAGGGAAATTTCTTGTTCGAATGAAATATTGTAACTACCTTTTAATGGCCATGTTTGTTTGTTGAGAATTTTTAGGGAATGTGTTGTGCTAGATTCTTGTTGGGGAAAGTCTACTTTGACCAAATTTGGCACATGCATAACTTCCTCCCTCTCTTTTCTATGCTTTCAATAAATGGAATCCTCCTATTTTGATGGAGTCGACTGCCTAGGTAGTTAGGGTTAATTAGAAGTTTTTCTCTCTATAAATAATGGTCATATGCCCCTTTTCATAAGGCTGGATGTTTTGAGATTGTACCTGCACTTTTCTAGTTTTAGTAATATAGTCATATCGCTAAAATGTTGTAATCATGTTTTCAAGAAATAATATGATATTTTGATTTGCTGCAACTGAGTTAGCTTAAGGAAGACTCACTCAAGGGGGCCCACTTGGTGAGAATTCTACCCATTTAGTTTAAAAGTTATTTTTCTGTTCAACAATTAGTTTCAATTTCAGCAATTTTTTGTTCCTACAACCAAGGCAAACAAAGTAGTTTCTCATTTGTTTGCTGAGATTTCCATTTCTATCTTCTATTTCCAGTCCAGTTGTTGAAGTTTAGTGTAGTTGTTGATTCATGCTCAGTGCTTAAGTTGATTTATTTCCAACATTTTATTTCCAGTACTACATTTCTTTTTTAGTTTATGGATGACTACAGTGGAGTCCTAGTGCGCATACAGTGCTGACCCATTTCAAGTTTACGTCACTGAGTTGACAATGAAATGCGCCTTCATGATGAGTAAGATAGCTACATAGTGCAAATGTCCAATCTCTAAGTCACAACTCTAAGGGCTTAGTTATTAAACCAGTAGAGGCTAGGCCAACATGGAGAACCATTTGGAAACTAAGTTAGATGAAGAGATGAGAGACCAGTTAGCTAGAGAACTATCGAGGGATATGAAGAAAGTAACCCCTCCCAAGTTTGGTGGCTTAATAAGTGGGGATGTTGCTAAGGCTTGGTTGACAAAGATGGAAAAATATTTTGAAATCCATAGCTATTCTGAGGTAATAAAGGCCATATGGGGGGCATACCAATTGGCTGGAGAAGCATCGACATGATGGTTGAACAAGAAGATGGAGATGGGGGTGAGCACACTGAAATTAACCTAGGATGAGTTTGCAGCCATACTAAAACAAAGTTGGCTACCCTAACTATATTTTGATCAAAAGTTAATGGATTTCCAAAATATGAAATAGGGTGAATCATTTGTTAATGAATATTAGGAGAAATTCACCCGCCTCCTCAAATATATCCCATTATATCAAAAGGACGATTGGTTCTGAATTTGAAATTTTATAATGGGTTTGAATGCCTAGATCGGTGGGGAAGTAGATATTCATGGTTTGACCACAATGGACCAAGTATATGAAAAGACTATAAAATAGGAGCAGAGGCTTAAGTCGATGTCAGCCTACAAATAAAGGAATCATAAAAAGTACAACTGGTCTCAGACCTCGCAACCATTCAAGAAAAGAGGTGAAAAGAAGGAATCTCACAAGAAAGGTGATAGGGGTAACCGAGGGAACTGAAATGAGGACTAATGAGATATGAGAAATGGAGGCAGTAATAACAATAAAGGGAAGTAGAATGAGGAAAATTCTTGAATACCTACTGAAAGGTGGGGACCACTAGGAGGGTGCTTTTTGTGTGGTGACAACCACTATGTGAACAAGTGTCCCAATAAAGCACCGAGGCCTCCACCCCAAGGGAATTCTTTTCCAATGTAGCAAGCTACTTTCCAATAGAGAATTCATGCAACATTGGACAACAGGTATGCAAAATATTAGATTACACCAATAGAAACTACAAGTATGTTATTTGGTGTACCCATTTCAATTTTGATAGATACTGGAGAAATAGAGTGTTTTATAATGTCTCCTAAGGTGTTAAGTAAAATAACTAGAAAGGATGGGTTCATGGAAAATTCTTGGTCAGTAGAGTACACCAATCAGTCAAGAGCTCAAGTAGAGTAGTGTATGTTTGAGGCAAGGGTATAATTACCAAGTTTTTAATAGAAGTCAATATTTATGTGGCCCCCATAGGTTCCTATGATGTTAAATACTAGGAATCAATTGGATGTGGAGGAATAGGGTGAAGGTGGATTGTTTTACCAAAATAGAAGATTGCTTAGATGACCTAGGGAATAAAGTTTTCTTTCAAGGAACTTCTAGTGAGGTCAAGTTGAGGTAGATATATGCCATGAAATTGAAAAGGGCTAAGAAAAGAGGATGCCAACTCTTTGTGGTTATAATGGAGGAGATAGAAGAACCTAGAGATAGTAAAGAGTTAATATTTCAAGAAAATTTTCTATTTTATAAATCTCAAAAAAATTAGGGAGAAGGAGACATAGATCCTATGGGTAAGAAGGGTTCAGACTTGGAAAAGTACCCATTCCTCCAAAATTTTGAGGACATGTTCCTAGACGAGTTTCTTGGGTTACCTCTAAAGAGAGCTTTTGATTTTTCCATCAACATCATACTAAGGTTGGAGCCAATAGCCAGAGCTCCTTACTGGATGACTACCACTGATTTGATGGAGTTGAAGGCATAGTTGTAGGAGATGTTGGAAAAATGGTTAATACAACCTAGTTTCTTACTATAGGGAGCACTAGTGATTTTTGTCAAGAAGAAGGATGACACATTATGATTATGCATTGATTATTGTATGCTCAATAAAGCCACGATCAATAACAAGTACCCAATGCCACACATAGATGATATCTTCAATCAAATGTGAGGGGTAATATTTTTCTCCAAGATTGATTTGTGGTCTGGGTATCACCAACTGAGACTGAAGGATGAGGACATCCATAAAACAAATTTTTGAACTAGATATGTGCATTATGAGTGCACAGTCTTACCTTTTGGACTGAAAAATGCACCTACAACATTCATGGACTTGATGAATAGTGTGTCTAGGGATTGTCTAGACAAATTTGTACTCATCTTCCTTGATGACATATTAATATATTCTAAAAATGAGGAAGAGCATTATCAACATTTGCAGTTTTTCCTCCAATGGTTAAAGGAGAACAAGTTTTTTGGTAAGCTATCAAAGTGCTCATTATTCTAGAAGGAAGTGAAATATTTAGGGGATATAATCTCAATAGAGGGAATTATAGTGGATCCTAAAAAGACAAAGACACCATCTTAGAATAGCCAACACTGAAGAACATTCAAGAATTCTATAGTTTCATGGTCTAGTAGGATATTACAAGAATTTTGTAGCCAACCTCTCAAGAATTGCATGTCCCATTACCTTCCTTCAAAGAAAAGGAAAGAGGTTTGAATGGTTAGGGAAATGTCAAGAAGAATTTGATCTATTGAAAGAGAAATTGACTATGACACCAATCTTAAAGTGTTTGACCTAGAAGTGAAATTTGTAGTCATCACCAATACCCCAGGAGAAGGATTAGGTGGTGTACTCATGCAAAAAATATGGGTAATTGCTTATGAGTTCCAAAAACTAAAAAACTATGAAAAAAATTATGCACCACATAACCTTGAGATTGTCGCAATTGTGCATGCACTACATATGTGGTGTCATCAATTATTGGGAAAACCTTTTGAGTTGAGGTCTGACCACTAGGGTCTTAAATATTTGTTGACTAAACCTCACCTAAATTCTCAACAAAGAAGAGGTACATTAATATTTCCATGTGGTTTTGGTCAAAGACCATCCACAAATGTTTCCAAAAATTAGTTGAAATCTATTCATGTATGCATGATTTAAGAAAGTTAGGTTTTAATGTAGCAATGGGTTGATTAGTTATGGAATTGATAAACTAAGGTTGCAATGTATGTTTTTTCTATCTAGTTCATTAGTTTTCTCATAAGAAAACCCAAGCATAATATGCCCTCTTACCCTCCGCTCATGAAATCTATCAAGTTTAGAATCAATATTTATAACCAAATCAATTACAACTTATATTAATTTAGTAAATCCATGCAAATTCATAGAAGTATGAGGATAATTATTAAATGTATCTATTTTTTTATAAAGTGAAAAATATTTAATAATCTTGGATCTCAATATTTGTTCATTAGTTTGAGGTAGGTTTGAAGGTCATTTTTAGGTTCATTTTGATATAAATTTTAGACTAAAGACTGAATTAAATTTTAAATTTAGTCAAAGATGAATTCATATTGATTTGTTCCATTTGAACTACATTTATAATCAAAATAAATAATTTCTTAAAAAAATGTACTTAAACCTAAACTTTCATTTGGAAAATTATTAAATGATAAGTGAAAATGGTTGAAAAATGAGAAAGTGTAGGATTGTGATCAAGTGAAAAGGGTTTGAATATCAAATGAAATTAATGGATATTCTCATTCTATACTCAAATATTTATTAGCTTCTTTGCAATGACTACCATTGTGGGAAAATAGGGGTTTATCTTTCAATAATGGGTATCCAAAAATTGATATCTAATTTTGAATAGATATTCATTTTAGAAAAATGGATATCTATTTTAATTGATACTTATTTAGGTTTGGATTAGACATTCTTTTTTAGATATTTTTTATTTAAAAATTGGATATATTTAATGCATACCCATATAGGTTTAGGTATCTAAACCTTAATGGTGGATATTAATTTTTTGTAAAGTATTTTTACCCCTATTTGTTGCACCATTTTCCACCCCCATCATTATACTTTCATCAATTTTCCAATGGGTGCACAAATTAGTTGAAATCCCATTAGGTGGAAATAAAAAGTTCTTTCCTCGATGATGGCCTAGAAGATAAGGCTAATATGATCCAATGAAAGCCTTTTGTAACACTAGACCAATGCCAAAAGTTATGAAAACTCATCAAATTTTAATTTTGTCTCAAGCAGGTTCCTAGATCTTGGTATATCAAGGTAGAGAATATCTTATGCATCATGAATTTTGTTAGAGCTTATATGGTCTATATTTCTAACTCAAAGGGAAAGAAAAAGGTAACAATTATTGTGTATATTTCAACAATCTAGTCATAATTGATAGTTTAGAGAATCATCTAATTGATTTAAGAAATAATGGTCTTAAGTGATTATTTGACATGATTGATCTTGGGATTCTACACTATTTTGTTCAATTGAATGTATTGAAAAAGGGACACATCTTCTCATCTTAAATGAAATATATTAAGACTATGCTTGAGAGATTTTTGGCAATGGTTTATAAGCCTATTGCAATACCCATGGAGACAAGACTTCAATAGTCTCAATTTGATGCATCTCCTTAGGTAAATGGAAATATTTATCATCAAATAATAGGGATCCTCATTTACTTATCCTATGCCCTTCCATATATCAACATATGCCTCCATTCTAGATACAAATGAAATGCATATCTATAGATCTTCTTGTCATTGATTACTAAATTGGAAAAAAGATAACATATGAAGTATTTCATATGGTTCCATTTTAGATATAAAATTTAAATTCGTAGGTAAATCATATTTGCAACAAACTTTTTCTACATACAAAACACTGACATATAAAATATCTAACATAATTATACAGTCAAAAACATTGTAAACCTAAAAATTTATATATACAAATATTATGCAAATGCTCAAATATTCATACTTAGAAAAACAAGTGCATTGTAGATGACATCATGTAAAATATTTAAAATAATTTATAGTATTTCATCTTCAAATAATGCACATCTACAATTGCATATATACAAATATTTTATACATTAGAATCCTCAAACCCAAATAAATGTATATATTATAGTTGAAGTAAAATACAATGTTGAAAATAGTTAATAATATAGGAGTCCTACTATATTGAATATCTACACATTTATGATTATGTATATGAAAGTGTGTATACATTATAACCCCATACACCAACAAATACATTATAATCTAGGTATGTATGTTATATGTATATAATATTTAACTTAGAATTTACGAGCTTGAGGGATTTGAAGTTGGCCCATTTGACTAGTAGGAGTTCTTTCCTCTAATTAAGGGATATTAAATGCATATAACACTAATCATATTTGCACATAAGGTAAATATTTTCATTAATTACTTAAAGTGTGTGGATGGTTGAATAGGCGTGTGTGCATATGCACATGACTTGATGCATTAATTGGGCACATAGAACTTGCAAAAAAATATTCTTATTTCTACTCTTAGGTGGTGAATGATTCTAAATAAATAGCCGCCTGACAAAAATAGTTATGTGTGTTTAATATAAGTTCCCACTTATGCAATTCTTTCTAAACACACTAATTTATCCGTTCACTGCAAGGGCATACGCTGTATTTAATATGTGCAATTTCATTGCCTCAAGAGCTGGTGTGGGATTTTTAGTTTTGACCTGGTGAAGTTCAGGGCTTAAATGCACTGCACGGTGTTATAGTTTCCACTGTTTGCAGAATTTTTCCCTATTATATAAACTGTTTACCAAGTGATATAGTGAAGAATTTCATCAAAACGGTTTACCATGAAAATGTGCAAGCAAGGTGTAGTAGGATAAATCATTGTGAGCATAAGGGAGAGAGAGATGCAGACAAAACTATTGTGTATACATTCTTCATCAGCATGGAGTAAGCAATTTTATAACAATGATGATACAAAACAGTAAGTATGATGAAAACTTATCACATAAATGTTTGCAAGACTAAATCTCATCTACGAGGAAAAGAAATTGAAATCCTGATGGTCGCATGATTGATTGAAAAAACAGGAGGGTGGAAAAATACATATGAATTCTTCAACAAAATGAAAATTTGTATGCATGACACTGTTATGAATTATGTTTTTCTCTATTTCGTATCACTTTCTTTTAATGCAGTTAGAACTATCAACAACGCCAGATGCTTAATTTTAATGGCAGCTTTTATACGCATTGTTCTACTTGTTAAAAGATGTTTACTATGGCTTTATTAGAGCTTGCAGATGAACAGATGCCACAGAAGCTACTACAGTACACCACACAAAAAAGTAATAAAACCATGAAGCATTCTTAGCAGATAGAGATCCAGAACTCTTATCAAAATATTCTACCTACAGCCCATTGTCATCCCATTGCTCACAGAAAATACTTCTAAAATATGAAATCTACAAGCAGAAAGGAAGATATTACGTAAAACCAGAAATAATTGTCTAATCAATAGCCAATATATTACTGCTTAGTGTCAATTCAAGTAGACACGGATAAGTGTCATGTTCACGTAACTTATAACTTCATACACAACATTATAATCACAAAGATATATATATGTCCTTAAAACGGAGAGTTTAATGAAGATTCTAAACCATGGCGTAGATAAGCATGGTGATAGCAGGGCCGCAAAAGGAGAGGGCGAGGTTTATGAGGATTGATCGAGGGCGGCCAGATAATTCTAGGATTGATCGATGGGTTCCTGATGTGGGCCCTTCTGCAATGGCCTCCACTATTGCTTTCTTCTTCATTGAAACATCATCACCAGAAGCAGCAAAATGTTCCATTCCGTCTGATCTCAACACAAGGCCGTCTTCACGCTTCTCTAATCCATCTGATAGTAAATCTAAACCGAAATCTCTGGGTACATTGTCAAGCCCATCTGAAACAACATCGAAATTGTCGGATCGATCGTTGTCGAGTCCATCAGATACAACATTAATGCGCACCTTCATCCCACGTCCACAGGCTTCTGCACTTCCACTGATAAAATATCTGTCACCTACTTCAATGAGTGGGACTGCATCAAGCCCTCCATCATATAACTTAATTGGGTTGCTCACATCACAATTCTCAAACTCTTCTTGGCTCTTCAGCTCTAACACGCTTTGTTCGGAGGAGGCATAAGCAAACCCTGTCAAATATCAAAATGTAGATGTTTGGCATGATTTTTCTGGGCAGAAAGGCTAACCTTCATCTAAGCTAAAATAAGATTTATTTTTATGTATTCACTTGAGTTTTTGCCATTAAACCATTTTTTACTGCCATAAATGGATCGAAAGAGCTACTCAGAAGAGATATGGAAGGTTTACAAGGAGACAATCACCATGGCGTAGAGCATGGTGAAGCCAATCTAATATTTACAGATGGGTTTCAGATAGATATGAAAGAATCAATATTATCTGTACATATATAATCTATAAACCCTAATCAAGCAACTTCTTAAATTTTCTAAACAAATTTATAATAAGGGAAGGGCAATTACAGAGGTTATCTCCCACACGGAAGATCTTGCGAGAAGCCCATCCTTTGAAATCTGAGAGAGGATCCCATCCTCTGTCGTCCCCCACCACATGCTGTTCTGCTGAACAACCCATCATATTCATCAAAGCCAACGCCAGGAAGACCCAGCAATAATTCCATGCTCTTGGAGTCATTGATTTCCAGTGTCTTATTTATGATCAGTTGCTTCTCAGCTTACAAGGTTACAGGAAAGAAAGAAAGTATTTTTCTTGTTCAGTGGAGTTATTTCGGTGCTATATCTTGTATTGTGTGGCAGTGGAGAGATGACATAATCACCTTAGTCAATACCCAAGTAAAGAAAGGTTTGGACTTTTTCAGTCGAGATAAAAGAGTCCTCCACTTGGAATTCATGGGCTTGGATTCATTGCAAATTAATGTTCTTTTTAACTCTAGTATTGGATTATCTTCCTTCAACCTCATCAACTTTAACTTTAGTGTTGGGATTATTTTGTTTTATGCATAGATTTTAATGAGGTGTGTTTTATGAATTTTAATTTCATTGTTGGAATATCTTCTTCATGCATGGAATTTAATGAGGGGTGTTTCATGAGATTTAAGTTTAATAGTTGATATGTTATTTGTTATGTAGAGGTAATAAAAAAATCTTTAAAATAAAAAAGTTTTTTTTTAATTGTATTTTTTTCTTTTTAAAATTAAATAATTTTATTTAAATAAAATTTAAATAAAAAAGATATTTATTTCTCTAAAATATTATATTTGAAGTAATAAAGTTATTGTTTATGTTTTATCTTGACTATCACTTTAGTGAAACCTTTTTGTGTGACTTCAAATAGGAAAGTAATTCATAACAATAAAGGTTGGTATTGGCTAGCCTCATTTCAATTGGCTTAGATTTTTTTCACATATTGTGTTTAATATTTTATATCTTTATTTAGATTAATAATAATAACCCATTGAAAGGTTGAAAATTGTTTTCTTTTCTAGGGTTTAGGACCTAGAATGACAATCTTCACTAACTTTCACTCAAGAAAAAACCCTGGAGATCTCAATGGAAAGGAGAAAGAGATCTTGCAATAGGGTTGTCCTAGGGGATGAATATAAGCTAATAAGGGGTTCACCACCAAGTTTAGACTTGGAAAGATAAATGAAATTCAAGATGCAACACTAAACCCTAATTCAATGCAATGACCTAGAAATGTAAATGAAACATAACATAAAGTTGTAAGATGAATTATGTGCACCTAGAAATTTGGAGATGACTAGAAGGAGCTCTGAAATGTTGGAAACTTTGACTTTAGTGCTTACTAGGACTCATTTGCCAAGCTGGGTGAATCAGTCCAAATTTTGGGATTCTGTGTGAGAACAAGAATCTGCCAAATGAGTATCTAAATCTACAAAAATCTGATTTTTGACCAAAATTGAGACTCATTCGCTAGAAGTGGAGAATTAGTCTAGTTAGGGTTTTCTAGAATTTCAAATTATGAATCTGCTCTTTTCAGTCTGCTCAATCTATTTCTTCAGGTTTTTCGGATTTGAATCTCTAAAAATCAATCTATAGGTGCTCTCCAATGCTCTCTAATGCTTAGTGAAAACTTTGACAACTTTTAGGCACTTCGACAACTTTCTCCAACCTTCTCTTCAATGTGTCTTCAATCTAAACCTGCAAATCACACACTAAAAAGAGGGAAAATATTGTTTTGTTAGTGGATAGGGGTTTGCCTTGGTCAAACCCCTTGTTGGTAATCAAACCTTGAAATAGAATGAAATACAAATGGAGAATGATGAATGAACAAAATGTGATGTTGCAACTCACCAAATCCTAACAATGAAAGGCTGCAAACATGTATGAAGTGGCTCCAATGGATGTAGATCTTGACTCTTGTTTGAATTGGATAGATCTTGAATGAAATGTTTGCTTGAATCATAAAACCATACATCACAATTGTTAGCTCAAAAACAAACATGATGCTTGGAATCTTTGACATGATGATTGATACTTGAAGAATGCTCTAAAATGCTTGATAATTTGCCTTTGAATGCTCTTGAATGCTCTTATGAACTCAAACTTGCTATAAGGATGAATACTTGAATGCTTGGGTGAAAATGAGTGGAAGAACCTTGTATTTATACTTAATTATGCAAGAATTCTCATAATTACAGCACTACAAGCTGACATCAAATCTAGGAGGATAAAACCCTGCCAAAAATTTGAATTAATTTTGATTTTCGGCCAAATGGGACTCATTCGCCCAAGGTGGCAAATGAGTCCCATTTCCAATTTTTAAACTTGAATCACTAAAAAGTGGCATATATGTTTTGAATTTTGAAATGATGTAAACTAGTCAAATATGTATTTTTTAGTATATTTTATGTTTGTATTTTTTTTAAAAATTAAAAAATGATTTTAAACTAGTTTTTAATAAATTAAAACTATAATTTAGTTGCTGATAAAATTCTAAAAAATGAAGGTGCATGGGACGTCAAACTTTTTATAGTAATTTTTTTTTCTTTCAAATTTTTTGTGTGTATTTATAACTTGAAATTTTAGTGCATGGATTTTTTTTTTCTAATTTTGATAAATATTTATTTTTAAATAAATATTAAAATGTGCATGAATCAAAATAAGTTGTTTTCATCGGACGTCAACTTTCATATTAAATATTTATCTAAACTGGAAAAAACATTATACCATCTTAAAATAGATTCTTTTATCTAGTGCATCATATTTTTTTCAAATTTTTTTAATAAGTTTTAGTATTTTTCCTTGGCATAGTAATCAACCTAATATTTTGTGCTAATAACCTACTTTTAGTAAAAATAAAATATAAAATATAAAATAATTAAACTATTAAAATAAATATATTTTTAAAACTACACTTATGGATCTACAAAAGGGTATTTTTATATTTTTTTTTAAATGTTATTTACATTAGCAAGAGTTATTGAAACTTCAAGTTTTTCAAATAATTTTTTTTTTTGGTAAATTGGACTCAAAGTGGTGCTCCATATATTTTTAGCCAACAATTTTAGATGGAAAAGTTGTGGAAGCATCTAACTTAGCTAGAACGAATCTTACTAGATCATATGTTTGACCAAAATTAATTTTTAGTTAGAAATACTTAAATTCAGTTGTGCTGATAAGTTGGTTGAAAGTGTGACACAACTTTTGTGCTTTTACCTTGCCAAAAATTTGAATTAATTTTGATTTCGGCCAAACGAGACTCATTCACCCAAGGTGGTGAATGAGTCCCATTAGGCATAATTTATGGGACCATTTTTAAAAATACTTAGAAAAGTGTGAAACTAGGTTTGGGACCCAAAAAGCTAGGTGGGACTCATTTGCCCAAGGTGGAAAAAGAGTCCTAGATCACTAAATCTGGGCTATTCAACCCGAAAAACACCTGAATTATGATTGGCTATTGATTTTTGTCAGGATTATCCTAAAAAAATGCATTAAATGAGGCTTGTGGATGCAAAATAAGGACAATTAAAGCATAAGAAAGCTCAATTATTAATGAAAACCCTAGAGAAGTGTGAAAGTGTGATACAACTCTTCACAACACTCCAAATAAGGCAAGATTAAGGTACATTTTGATTAAAAATAGGTTTATTAGGTTTAGTTAATTAATTTAAAACCTTAGAAAAGTGTGAAAGTGTGTTACAACACTTCACAACACTTTAGCAAGGTACCATTTATTCATTAGTTCACAAGGGCCCAAGACCTAATGTGAATGTGTCAACCACATTACAACACTAATCAAAGCAACATTAAGCTCAATTCTGCAAGGAGGGCCCAAACAAATGTGAAAATGTCCCTAACAATATTTTTCAACACTACACCCATAAAAATCTAAAATTTCCTATGATAATTTTTAAAAAATTAGAGTTTTTTATGTAGGCTTTTAAAGCTTAAATAATGACATTTTAGTTGAAGCAAAATTGTCTACTAGATAATTATGTGTGGACATAAATTGATTGGGAACTACTATTATATTATGTGTGGACATAAATTGATAGGAAAGTCAATAGATTATTTATTTGTAAAATAAAGGTTGTGGGCTCATGTAACACCTTTTAAGACAAAGTTTCATTATTTGTATAAAGCTTTAATGTTAGCTTTGGAAAAATCATATGTTTTAAACTAATAAATTTTGTATTAATTATCCTAAACTTACATAATAGTTAGTTTATTATTAGTTATTATTATCAATTCAATTTGATAAATTTAATTAATGTATCATTAGGAGGAGGAGGTCTTGTTACTAAGGGTACTGTGAGAACGTAAATTTTGATTTTTCAATTGTACCTTTCCTATTGGTATACAACCTTGTTGTGTGTATGATGTTTTTCATTTTGATGTGTCATTAACATCATCTTAGTCCCTAGTCATGATTTTCATTAGATAGTGACTTTTGGCCAAGTGTTGGCATATGTGATGAATACTAGTTGTTTAGAAGTAAGTGTTTGGGTCAAATGTTACTATTTTGCATTATCTTTGATTATTTAGGTCATGTCTAATATATTTCTAAACTATCTTAATAATAATAAAAATAATAGAGCTTGAGGTCAAAAGGAGAAATATAAGGTGGAATGATATTTGACTAATTCTAATCTATTTGATATTCAAAAATTTAAAATGTTTTATTATTTAGCAAAGGTCTAATGATTTTAAACATATCATGGCTAAAACAATAGGAAGTCATTAAACCTACGTTGAGGAATGGGACACTATTTAATCATTAAATTCATTATGAGAATTGTTTCAAGATTTTATGGCTTCCAAGTAGGGACATCTAGATAGAAATAGTGTATTGGTGGTGACCATGGTGACTATACTACTCCATTTACATCTTATTACTCGTTTATCATTTTGAATGATACAATACAATGGTATTATAACTATGGATTTAACTCTTATTTGGAGGGAGTTGATATTTTATATGGATTTTTTATATTCTTAACAGTAGATATAATATTGATAGACAATGGCTACATGCATGGGATTTGACATTACTAACTAGGATATATTTTTGGATTCATTTGAAGTGTATTTATAAGAATTTAAAAATAGTAAATTTATTTTTTTTCAATTGTGAGAAAGGATTTAGAATGCAAAAGACTAGTTTACTAGAGCCATTCAACCTTATATTTTGTAGAGAAAATAAAAGTGGGTTGCTCCTATTATGTAAGTGTTTTGTTAGCACCTACCACACAATATATTTCTCACACCTTCATTGTTGCTCTTTCTCTCTATTTGTAACTTCACTAATATGTAATTTTATGTTGCCTCCTATCTCTTCATTTATATAATCATTCTTTTTGTTGTTTACCTTAACCCTCTATGTCTTTGAGCTATATTCCCAAGTGTCAAATTTTTCATATTTTAGGGTTTGAGGTAAAAATGCTAGCCCCAAAAAAATGTCTAAAATTTGCAATAATTATGTAATATTTGTAGGTTATTTTCTCACCTCTGGTTATTGTCATCTTATCACTAGAAATTTTCAAGGTCTTTACATAATCTTGTAAAGTTATAAATTGATTTCCTATCCACCATCTATACAACATTCATTTCTCATTGATTTCTTCCTCTTCACAATTGAATTACCTCATTGCTTCTTCTCTCACAATCTCAATTTTCTTGTGCTATGTGAAACACCAAACCCTTGATACAATTTATGCTTAATTGTCTTGCCACCTTGTCACTCTACAGTACATTAGTTCTATATAATTTTATCCCTCCATAATTACCATTTACCTCTAAATTTTTACCCTTTTTACCTTCATATGCATTTAGAGCTTTCCCCCTTACATGCAATTGCATATTTCTTTACCACCTCTACACTCTATTTTTATTTCCTCATATACTTATTCTTATACATTACATTTATTTCTAATTGCATGTCAGGCCTTGAGTTTCACCCACCTTATGTTAAATGAAACTTTTAACTCTCCACGTAATCTTACAAAATTGTAAAATGCATTCCTACTTACATTTTTACTCTTACATCATGCTTTTATTGACTCCCTATACAATTATGAACTTTTTCCCAGTTCCTCTAATCATCATGGATAAATTCCAAGCAATAGTGAACCACCAAAGGAACATCCTATGCAAAATCTAGACACAAATAACCCAATACTATACTAAACTAATTAGAAGTAGGAATAATATGGTAGAATACATTAAGACATTTTTTACTAATCTAAATACAAATATTTATACAATGTAATGTATCAATAAAAATGGAAATGAGATATTGATTGTAGCGTAATAGTTCTAGTGTGATGGGTATCATACAAATTATTTTCCCTAATTATATTGAATGCATAATTTGGGCCCATACAAATAAAATCAATAGTATTATATGTAATTTATTCTTCAATATAAAGAAGTCCATGGTACTCATTATTAGGAATTTTAAAAGGAGAAAAATCACTAAGAGGAAAAAATGAATATAAATCAACACCCACATTAAATGTACTAACCATGAAAAGTAGATCTCACAAGGATCTATAAAAATAGATGGAATAAAATTCTAAGTGGGATTAGACATAAAAAATTATAGAAAAAGGATATTTCCATTTGATCTACATATTTTTCATGGTTATCTTGGGGGAATGGGTTGGTAAAAATCTATATGCTCTTATTAGGAGGATATTTTTTGTTTCTTATATCATTATTTCCCTCAATATCTATAAAATAATTATTAATGAAATCTTGGACCTAGTACCATAGAAATATACACTTTTTAGTATCATGACCTAGAACATGCTAGTATTGACATAAATCCTTAGCACCATACCCCCTTGGAAGAGTATGAGAATTTTCCAATAAGAATATAAGAGAGAGAGTGAGATAAAGAGATAGAAAGAGATATAAAGTTGGGTATAATGAGATACTAAAGGACATATAATAATAAATTTCTTAAATGATTGAAAATTATAGTATTTTTATGTTAGAAGGAGATAGATAAAAGGTTGGATACAATGAGATAATAAATTATATATAACAAGGAATCTAACAAATATGTGAAAAATTAAACATTTTAAGGTTTAATGACACCACAAGAGAATTAAAAAATGTAGCATTAGATTGGTTAACATTTAGATTTGCCTTAGGTTAGGGAAAGTTGAAAATATTATTTGTGAAAGTTTTATTTGGATATTTAGAAGGATATTATGAGAAAGGAGAAGAATAAGTGGATGAACAAAAAGAAGTGGGATTATTTAAGTAAAAATTGTTATCTTCTCTTAGATTATTTTCATAATCTAAGAGTGTTGCACACATGGTAAGAAATGTAGGATATTTTTGAAAGAGGTTATTTTCTTGAATGGGTTCAAGTATATTTATATTAAGATACAATATATCTAAAGATTTAGAAGGTGATAAGGAATATCAATGAATAGTATAGACTTAAATCAAACCACACATGTCTTATCCTTTCATTGAGGCCTTTTTTGAAGTGGATTAAGTTTGTAAAGTTTAATTGGAGGTCATTGTTGGTCTAAAAGAGCTCACGAAGGCCAAAGAAAATTCATCAATTTAAGAGAAAATAGAGTTGTACAAGTGAGAGTATAAGCATTATAAAACATGATATTTTAAACTATGAAGAAAGAGCCTTACTTTGATTTTGTAATCCTAGATGAGGTCAACACATATTACATTGAATTTATGAACATGCATAGTGGGTGCCCCCTTGTCAATGTGCATTTTAAATTAAGGATCAATAAATGTGGGAGGCAAAGGATATGAAAAAATTAAATCAAGAGAATATAGTGAAAAACGTTAATAGTTGCTCTAATTATAGAAGAAGAATAGGGAATAGTAGTACATTAGTGTTACATAGTCCCCATGTTATGAAGAAGATAAATGAAGGTGATAGTTGATTGATACATTTGATGGTCTATAGATACATTAATAAAAGGAGAAGATGTGTAGTTAATAGTTGAGAATAACTAAAACTTTGTAATTGTGTAATGTACCTCTACATAACTGCTATCTAACAGTGTAATATTTATACTAATTTCCCCCCTTATTACATTATTTCTACAAATGTACCCCTTAAAACTTAGATTTCACCTTTCCAAGGACTCCCCCTTAAGGCTTATATAACAAAACTTGTTGATTACAAAATAGATATACATTCTTGAGAAGATCTTTCTTTGAAGAAAGAAATCTTGAATCAAATGGAACTTCATCAAGCTACCTTGTGACCCTCGGAAGGGTGTAGTATTGAGTTGAATTCCTCAGTTCTTGGACTACCATTTTCCTAAACTCTCGAATCAATAATTGCCAAATTATTTGACAATAATCCATATTGAGCTCTCAAAACATAGGGCTCCATCAAGTTGTTTGATGACCCTAAAAAATGTATAATTCTCGATCATAATCTCATAAACTTGCTAGACAACAATCCATATTGGGTTCAACACAAAATCCCTTACCTGTCTCCAAAAAATAAAATTTCACAATATATGTAGTCTTGAAATCCATCACCATCAACAATAAAAACAAGAAAGAAAACCAAAAGTGTTTCTCATGCAAAGCAATATCTCAAAGTGAGAAGTTGACTTGAGATTATGGAAATTCCTCCATCCTCCAGTGCCACCAGCCTCCAGTTTGAAATTTGTTTGTCCTTACCCTCCAAAAGTAGCACAAAAAGAAGTACTACAACCTTTGAAAGCCTAAACAACACAAAAACTAGTATTATACCCCTTCTTTTCCACGAGTGACAAGAACAATGATTTTTTCCCCCAAGAAAGATCTCTAAAAACCTAATCAATGCAATACATGCATGAAGACATACCAGAAACACATGAACTACATGTGACCATTTAAAAATAAAAACTAAAAAATAATTCAACCAATAGTGCACCCAAACTCATCCATATATGAGCACCTTATATCTCCAATTATAGAAAACACCCTTTCCATAAAGCTTTCACAGAACCTTTAAATAAACTGATCTAAGAAACGTTCACACCTCTAAAAATCCAAATAATAACTTTGGATAACTAAACTAGACCACCTCCTCGGTCATGCAACTATGAAAAATAAAACTGCAATATATCACATACCATCAATCCACACAAAATTGCGTCATTCACTTGCCTTCGTGAAGAGTAATCAAACCGCTCTGAGTGTCCTTCAACTTACTGATTCAAGAATAATGGATCCATGTTGCGAGGTGACCAATAATCAACCAATGTCCATTCACAGTGCAAGCAGAAACCCAGAGCAACCAGAAAAATGAATGCATAAGTTAGTAAAATTAAAGCAATTTCCAGATCTTAGATGGATGGAAATGTCCCCGTTATGTGGTATAAAATGGTGATTACAAGTAGTGAAGTGACACTTTCTCCTTTCTGTGCCCACGCCACAGGAACCAAATATCAGATCTCTATAACATTCAGACTTCTATTCCCTACAGCTTGTGCTAGTCGAACCATGTCTAAACCCTGCCCCGCATGCAGTAAACTATTCTATTTCTATTTGAATGGAAGCCTTCTTAAATGCCTTTCTTCTTATGACTTTAACTTCAAACAGCCAGCAGATGTTAGTCAAAATTTTCTAACGTCTACATCATGCCTGGATTGAACATGGAACAACTCCTCCTGCATACCAGTCTTTCCTCGATCTGGCGTTGACATCCTTCACTCGTGGAGATTCCTCATCCTAAAAGCATTTGGAGTAAAACTGTCGCTACTACAAGCACAAGATCACATCGAATATTCTCTTACGAACAGCTTCATACACATATTTTAGTGGCTCTGATACCATATGAAGGTGAATAGTTGATTGATAAATTCAATGGGTTGCACATACATTTATAAAAGGAGAAGATGTGCAACTAACAGTTGAGAATAACTGAAACTTTGTAATTACGTAACACCTTTGCATAACCGCTATCTAACAATAAAATATTCATCTGCTAATAGTTGATGGGCACATGGTGATATTGAGAGGGGGTGAATCAATATCTAATAATCTTTTTCTTTTCAAATTCAATTAGTTACATCAATTAGACATATGCAATATCTAGCAAGTACACAATGAGAACACAAGATTTACTTAAAAGGAAAGAGTACACAATGAAAACAGACGATTTACTGAAAATAGATAGGGAAGGTTTAAAAGGAGAGAGTAACCATGGTGTATAACTTGGTGAAGCCAATCTAATATCTACAGATGGGTTTCAGATAGATATGCAAGAATCAATATTATCTGTACATATGTAAGCTATAAACCCTAATCAAGCAACTTCTTTAAATTTCTAAACAAATTTAAAACAAGGGAAGGGCAATTACAGAGGTTATCTCCCACACGGAAGATCTTGCGAGAAGCCCAACCTTTGAAATCTGAGAGGGGATCCCATCCTCTGTCGTCCCCCACCACATGCTGTTCTGCTGAATACCCCATCATGTTCATCAAAGCCAACGCCAGGATGACCCAGCAATAATTCCATGCCCTTGGAGCCATTGATTTCCAGTGTCTTATATATGATCACTGGTTTCTCAACTTACAAGGTTACAGGAAAGAAAGAAAGCATTTTTCTTGTTCGGTAGAGTTATTTCGGTGCTATATCTTGTATTGTGTGGCAGTCGAGAGATGACATAGTCACCTTTGTCAATACCCAAGTAAAGAGAGGTTTGGGCTTTTTCAGTCGAGATAAAAAGAGTCCTCCGCTTGGAATTCATGGGCTTGGATTCATTGCAATTTAATTCTCCTTTTAACTCTAGTGTTGGATTATCTTCCTTCATGGATGGAATTTGATGAGGTGTGTTCCATGAACTTTAATTTTAGTGTTGGATTATCTTCTTTTATGTATAGAATTTAATGAGGTGTGTTTTATGAATTTTAATTTTAATGTTGGATTATCTTACTTTATGTATGAAATTTAATGAGGCATATTTCACAAAATTTATGTTTAAATAGTTAGTATTGTAGATGTTAAATTTTTTTATATATCTTTAAAAGAATAAGTTTATTTTTAATGGTAAATTTCAATTTTTCTTTCAAATTAAATTATTTTATTTAAATAAAATTTTAATAAGAATGATAATTTTTTCTCCAAAATCTTGTATTAGACTATCACCTTAGTGAGACCTTATTGCTTATGTTTTACTTGAATTTTTTTTACTATCACCTTAGTGAAACCTTCTTGTGCGGTTTCAAAGAGGAAAGTAACCCATAATAATAAAGGTTGAGATTGACTGACTTCATTTCAATTGCTTAGATTCTTTTCACACATTCAATTCAATATTTATCTTTATTTAGACTAATAGTAATATCACATAATTTTTTATTTTTTTTTATGATATAGTTATTTAATTCTTAGAACTTTTTATGTAGACTTGTAAAGTTTAAATGATAACATTTTAGTTGAAACAAAATTGTCTACTAGATAATTATGTCTACATAAATTGATAGGAAAGTCAATAGAATATTTTTTTGTAAAATAAAGATTGTGACATTATGTAACACCTTTTAAGACAGCTTAATATTTTGCATAAAGCTTTAATGCTAGCTCTATAATTTTTATTTTTTTGATATATAAATTAGGCACAAAAAGGTGGCCTAACCCCAAATAGATCGTTTAACCATTCATAAAGACATGAAAAAATTACAAAAAGAACATCCAGTATTCGAAGCTTTCCACACGCGCTGGTCACCCCCAATTAGTCTTCTAATTCCATCACCGCCACATCCGCAACACCTCCCTCCTCCCCCTTACAGCCTTGCTCTTCATTAGCAGCGAACAAAGCCAATACTGCGAGCTCGTCCACAAGGTTGCATGCCCTTGTTAGTTCCTTTTGAAGAGTTATATTGCTTAAAACCTTCGCCATACAAGCATCCACATCTTCATCGATACTCCAGATAACAAAAGGGATCCATGGCCCATTAATTGGCAAGGCTAATTGAGGCCAAACGTCGGTAACTAGTCTCAGCCCCAACGCCTCCACGACCATGTTCAAGTAGAACTTCATGGTTTCACGCCATCATGCCTTAACTAAATGTTGCATCAAGAAATGCATAATGTCTATCTCCTTCTGTGCATGAAGAAGCCATGCCATAAAAACAGAGGAGATATCAAAGTTAACTCTAAAATGATAGGTAGAAAAGAGAAATCTGTCACCCATTATTCATTTTACCGTCTCTAAGGTTTCCTCATCCTCGGCGTTGAAAATCCGCCCGAGCCTTGTGTCTAAGACCACTCCACGGAATGCCATATTCCTCTTCTTAGCACCCAAGGAGATGGTTGTCCCCATGATTGATTATGCTAATTGCACTCCTCTATGAGTCATTTTAAAAGCTATCGACCGCCACCCACATCCTTCAGCATTTAAGTCCCCTGACAATCCTTGCCTTGGTCTCAACAATCGTAACCTTCCAAGCCAGATCACATGTATGAGACAACCATTATTAAATGTTGGCCTCCCATTGAAATCACCAATAATATCAATCACATCTTTAGATATTTGGTCGACTTTGACATTTCCTTGGACCTATAAATATGTGAGATTTTAAAATATTCAAAGACTGATAACTCCCCCACAATTAGTGACAGCCATTTGTCTAATCTTCAGTTTGGAGTTGCTCTCTTTCAGATTACGTTGATACCTATCATAGAATCTCCTTCGAGATGGATTTTTGAGTACCCCAATTTTTTTGTAGAGATTTATTCCCAGCCAAGCGGCTTGGAACTCTGCTTCATTATTGGTTTCATCCACCAATCTTTTCACCCATCTTTTCACCCATCTTGGCTATCCACTCTCCACTATGGTCTCTTATAATGCACCCTACTCTTGATGGACCTAGATTGCCTTGAGTTTCCCCATCAAAGTTCACCTTTACCCAACCCTCATCCAATAGATGCTACTTTACATACAATCCCCATAAACAAGGGAGCTCTGGAAAAAATGTCATAAACTAATAACTTTTGTATTAAATGTCCCAAACTTAAATAAATTTAGTTAATTTATTGTTAGTTACTATTATCAATTCAATTTGATATATTTAATTAATGCATCATTAGGATGAGGATATCTTGTTACTAAGGGTAGAGCAAGAAAGTAATTTTTTTATTTTTCAAATGTACCTTTCATGTTAGTATAGACCCTTTTTGTGTGTATTATGTTTATCATTTCAATGTGTCATTGACACCATCTTAGTCACTAATCATGATTTTCGTTAGATAGTGACTTTTAGCCAAGTGTTGGCATATGTGATGAATACTAGTTGTTTAGAAGTAAGCACTTGGGTTGAGTTACTATTTTTCCATTATCTTTGACTATTTTAGGTCATGTCTAATATATTTCTAAACTATCTTACAACTAATAATAATAGATATTGAGGTCAAAAGGGAAAAATAAGGTGGAATGATAGCTAACTAATTCTAGTCTATTTGATATTTAAATTTTTTGAAATATTTTCTCATTTAGCAAAGGTCTAGTGATTTTAAAAATATCATAGCTAAACCAATATGAAGTCATTAAACCTACCTTGAGGCATGGGTAACTATTTAAGAATTAATTTTCTTATGAGAGTTGTTTCAATATTTTGTGGCTTCCATGTAGGGACATCTATATAGAAATAGTGTAGTGGAGGTGACCATGGTGACTATACTACTCCATTTACATCCTATTACTCATGTACCATTTTGAATGATAAGATATAAGGGTAAATTATAAGTATGGATTTAACTCTTATTTGGAGAGAGATGATATTTTACATGGAGTTTTGTATTCTCAATAGTAGATATAATTTTGATAGACAATGGCTATATGCATGGGCTTTGGCATTACTAACTAGGAGATTTTGGGTTTCATTTGAAGTGCATTTATAATAATTTAAAAAAATATAAAGGATTTTTTAATTATGAGAAAGGATTTGGAATGTGGTAAACTAGTTCAGTCGAGCCATGACCTTATATTTTATAGGAAAAATAAAAGTGGATTGATCATATTATGTACACATTTTTTTTGCACCCACCACAAAATATATTTCTCACACCTTCATTGTTGGTTTGCTCCATATTAATACCTTCACTAATATATAATTTGATATTTCATCCTCTCTCTCCATTAATATAATCATTCTATGTGTTGTTTACCTCAACCCTCTAAGTCTTTGTTATATGCCCAAGAGTCAAAAAAAATGTATTTTAGGGTTTGAGGCCCATGGTACTCATTATTAGGTATTCTAAAAGGAGAAAACACACTAAGAAGAGAAAATGAATATAAATCACTTGAGCCATGTCAAAAGTACTTACCATGAAAATTAGAGCTGACAAGGGTCTATAAAACTAGAGGTAATAAAATTCTAAGTGGTATTAGACATAGTAGAAGAAAAAATGATATAAAAAGAAGAGATTTCCATTGGATCTACATAGTTTTCATGGTTATCTTGGGAGAATGGGTTGGTAAAAATCTATATATTCTTATTAGGACGATATTTTTTCTTTCCTATATCATTATTTCCCTCAATACCTATAAAATAATTATCAATGAGATATTGGACCTAGTACCATAGGAATATACACTTTTTAGTATCATGACCTAGAACATGCTAGTATTGACATAAATCCTTAGCATCATACCCTGTTGGGAGAGTATGAGAAGTTTCCAATGGGAATATAAGAGAGTAAGAGATAGAGAGATACAAAGAGATATAAGGTTGGGTATAATGAGCTACTATAGGATATACAATAAGAAATTTTCCAAATGATTGAAAATTTTAGTATTTGATGTTTGAAGGAGAGAGAAAATATTGAATACAATGAGCTAATACAGTATATATAACAAGGAATCCAATAAATATGTGAAAAATTGAACATTTTGAGGTTTAAAGGATACCATAAGAGAATAAGAAGATGTAGCATTAGATTGGATAACACTTATACTTGTATTAGGTTTGGGAAACTTGAAAATATTATTTGTGAAATTTTTATTGGGATATTTAGAAGGATATGATGAGAAAGGAGAAGAATAAGTGGCTAATAAAAAAAAAGTGGGATTATCTAAGTAAACGCTTTTATCTTAGATTATGAAAATGTGCTAGTCGTTTAGATGCCTTATCACCTTCCAAATATTTAGATATAGTGTATCTTAATAGAAAATATATTTGAATCCATTCAAGAAAATACCCTCTTTCAAAAATATCCTTTATCCTTTCATTGAGGCCTTGTTTGAAGTGGATTAAGTTTGTAAAGTTTATTTATAGGTCATTGTTGGTCTAAAAGAGCTCTCATGAAGGCCAAGGAAAATTCATCAAAAGGGTAGGTGCAATAAGTTGGGTCCACAAAATATTCAAAAAGTGGAAGTGTTTTTCTTGATTTTCAAAAATTGTCATTGTTGGACTAAAAATTTTAAGCACTTACGCATAGAATCTTAAAAAATTCTAGTAATATGAAATATAGTATTTTGAGTCTAGTTTCCAAATATGTAACTTATTATACTACCTAGATGATACAAATTAATTATTAATATGATGTATAAAAACCATTTTTTAAACTCACCTTTTTTAGAACCATACCATGCATATGTACAATCATCATAATTTGACTTAAATGAAATTATTTTTCTAATTAGTTTTGGGGAAAGATGTGTATTACACTGAAAATTGATGAGGATGTTTTTTTCATTTTTTTTTAATGTCAATTATCAAAAAAAGTAAGGACTAAAGGTGTGTATTTCTATCTTGATGCATGCCTATTTAGGTTTAGGTACTTTAACTTAAATGGACATTAAGTTTTGCAAAGGATTTTCACCCCATTCTCCACCCCCATATCTCTACTTTCACCCTTTTGATAATGGATAAATAATTTATTTTTGAGGAACATTATATAATGGATTTGTAACACTTGAACAAGAATATAAGCTGTGCAAACTCATCAAATTTCTATGTAGTCTCAAATATGTTCTTAGAGCTTGGTATTGCAAGGTAAATAATATCTTGTTACCACGGGTTCCATTAGGGTTTATATGGTCTCAATTGCTAACTCAAAAAGAAAGATGGAGGTTGTAATTAATATTGTATATGTCAATAATCTATTCATTATTGACAATTTAGTGAAGAATTTAATTAATGTAACAAAGAGTGGTTGTAATTGATTGTTTGGCATGATTTATCTTAGGCTTATACACTATTTTCTTGGCTTAAAGGTAAGAAAAACAAAACAAAATCTTTAGTTTTTCGATGAAATGTGCTAAGAATATGTTTGAGATATTTTTGATGATGATTTGTAAGCCTATTGCAACACCCATGTAGACATTATTTTAGTTATCTTGATCTAATCCATCTCCTCTAAGTAACTTCCACTCTATATCATCAAATGAATGAGATTGCAATTCACTTAGCTTATACCAACCTATATAGCAACTATGTTGCTATTAGAGATATCAAGATCACCTACATTTGCATGGTAATAAAAATAAAAATGATAATAAAATTATTGAGAGTTGATTTTCAATGTATAGAACTATGGCTTTTATAAAGCCTCTCCATCATAACTTCCCAAATAACCAACCTATATGGGAAAGTAACTAATTATTTAATAATGTCTTTTTGGGTCCTTTCTGTGGCCCTTGTTGGCCTTTTTTGGTGGTTGTGGCTTTGTCATTTTGTTGTCCTCTCTACAACCTCTCTGTTTACGGGGTCTTTGATGATCTTTTCTTTTTTTTGTAATCTTTGTGGTTTCGAGTCCCTATAAAACCCATTTTTTCCTCTTTTAAAAACTAATTATTTAATAATAGTAATAAACAAGTCACTAAGGTTACTTTATTAACGTAAACCTTAATATTCCAACACCCCCCTTAAGGTTTACATTCCACACACCAAAACATGTTGATTAAAACAAACAAATGCATATTCTTTAGAAGTTTTTTCTTTAAAAAAAAAATAATCTTGAACCAAGTATAGTTCCATCAAGATGCCTCATAACCCTCAAAAAGATTTTTCTCTTGAGATGAAGTCCTGAATTCCTAGATTACGACCTCCTTGAACTCCCAAATCATGGATCCCCCTAATCAGTGGACAACAATCTATTCCTCCATCAAGTTATCTCATGACCCTTGAAAGAGTATAATTATCAAAATCCACATACTCCTGGACTATCTAGGCAATAATCTATATTGAGTTCACCTGATCGCTTCTTGTCTTAAAAAAAAATCACAATATACATTCTTCAAAAAATTTATCATCAAAAAAGAAAGAAAATAACACTTATACTTCTCATAAAAAGCATCATCTCTAAGCAATAAGCTGAATTGATATCATGAAAAAACTCTAACCTCCAAATCCTCCAATCTCCAACATAATTGTATTACATTTTATCCATTTAATATTGCATGTAATTATTTGAAGGACTCACAAGGTGTAGTATAAATGACAAGAACATAAGCACTATATTTAGCCATGTTTAAATGCCAAAATAATAAATATTAATTTTAATTGTTAATACACCCATCAAAAAGATATTGTATAAGAACTAGTAAATCTTTCAAATATTTTAATTCTCTTTCACCTTAAGAAAACTTAACTACTTATGTCTCCCTTATCCCTTGCCACTATTTAATTTTTTAAGGCTAGAAATAATAAAAAATGACAACAAGCCTTTGTTCCAATATTTACTATTATAGATTTCGATGCTCTTGAATATTAAAGTTAAGTAGTTGAAATGTGCTATGCTCCAATCTTGTATTTCCTAAAGGATAACCATGGCTGAACTTATTTTGAACTTAATAGTGGGATGATTGTCTCCTAAAACACTATAGAGTCAACAAATCCTCCATTCTTTTGTTGTACAAATTTGTTGTAAAAAATGTGCCATCTTTTTCTCTTCATATTTCTGCTATAGAAATCAATTGGTCACAACAAGTATTAAATGTAGGAAAAAGAAAAGAACAATTTGGAGAAAGCAACACCACCACCATCCACAAAATATTCCCTCATATCAAATACCATATTAGAAAAATCAAGAGCATCTACATTTACTGGTAATAAAAATAAAAATGATAATAATATTATTGAGAGTTGGTTTTCAATGTATTACATTATGGATTTTATAAAGCCTCTCCTTCATAACTTCCCAAATAATCGACATATAGAAAAGTAACTAATTATTAACAATAATAAATTAGTCACTAATGTGACTTTATTAATTTAAATCTTGATATTCCAACAATTGCTAGCTATATTCTCTTCCTTAGTGCTAAACAAAAATGTATATCTAAGGATCTTCTTTTCATTGATTACTAAATGGAAAAAATGATAACGCATGAAGTATTTTATACAATTCCATTCTAGATATAAAATTTAAATTCATAGATAAATCATATATAGAAACAAACATTTTTACTTACAAAATATTAACATATAAATATTTGAAATAATTGGGCACTTAGAATCATTGCAAATCTACAACTTTATACATACAAACATTATGCACATGTTCAAACCTATTGCTTATTAAAATATCATTGGTCTTCTCCAAATATTACACATATACAACTGCATATATACAAATATATTATACACACAAACCATCAAATTCAAATGAATCCATATATTATAGTTGAAGTAAAATAAAATATCAAAATAATGAATAATATTAATGAACTACATTAATTCAACATCTAAAAGTTTATGAATATGTACATGGGAGTATGTGTACATTATAACCCTCATACACAAACAAATACATTATATATGTATATGTATACGTGAGTATGTATGTAGTGTTTGACTTAGCATTTATGAGATTGAGGGGTGTAAAGTTGGCCACTTGACTACTAGGAGTTTTTTCCTCTAATTAAGGCATGATAAATGTATATATTAATATTAACCATATTTGCACATGGGATAAATCTTTGCATAAATTACTTGTACTGTGTGCCTAGTCGAATAGGTGTGAGTGCTTATGAACATAGCTTGATGCATTAATTAGGCACATAGAACTTTAAAAAAAAATCTTGATGCATTAATTAGGCACATAGAACTTTTAAAAAAAATCTTCTTACCCCTATACTTGGGTGGTCAATGATTATAGATGAGTCACCTTGTTTCTCAACATATAAGGGTGGTTTTCAATATTGTATTACTTGATCCTTAGTGAACTCTTTATAAATTAGTTGGACTCAATTGTATTTCCATTTTTTTTTTTGAGTCTTGACTTCTTTTTATATGTCTTTTTATATTTGATCCATAATAAATAACTGATCCAAGAAGATTTTTAATGGACCCCTTTGTTAAAATTGTCAAAGCATTGCAAAAGTCCTCAATGTCCTTTAAATTCCTAAGGAAATTTAAAAAATCTTAAAAGTGTTTAAACTTGGGCCTCTTTATTGTTCCCTTTTGATTCACAGTGCATATGTTTTGAATGGGCACTTCAATATGGAGAGATTTTGGTGCCTGAAGATAAATGAGGTTCTAGAGTTGCAATGCTCTACTGTTCACTAACATTATTCAAATGCATATGGAGAGATGTTCATGCCCGAAGGTTCTAAAGTTGCAAAGCTCTACTATTATACGGTTAAATACATACTCCAGTATTTCAACTACTTGGAGTTAAGGCATTATTTTTAAATGAATATCTTTACAATTTTTAAAGGCTTCCCCCATACCTTGGTATACCACAAACTAGTTCAACATGAATGCAAGGTTCGATTTTAGCTACAAATTTGATGAAGTACGTGGGTAGCCATGCTACCATAAGTGATCTCGCTACAATTGATCTCAAGCATACATTTTCAGATTTCCATGGGTCTAAGGGCTCCCTACGTATGGCATCCACAGACTTGTGCAAACTCTATAGGCCACGTCATGGTGTCCTCATCTACCCGGTGTTCTTCAAGCAAGCTGAGTGCTTATTTTATAGATCTATAAATAACAATTTGCTCTACAAGCAAACCCTAAACCCTAAACTCTTTTGGAGTTTAATCGAAGGTGGATATGCCACAAAATGTTTAAATCAACAAAATATAGTTCCCATTGTTTGCAGAATTTTGCCCAAGTGATCTAGTGCAAATTTCATCAAAACGTTTTACCATAGAAAAGCTGGAGCAAGGTGGAGTAAGATAAATCATACTGAGTAGACTCTGACATGATTTGCCACCTTGTGTTCTTTGTTCAGAAGCATCCTTGGCGGGTAGAGATCCAGAGCTCTTATGTGAGCAGCCCGTAGAAGGTCACGTGTCAAGCTCTATAACAGGTTTAGTCTTCAATGCTATTCATGAAAGGATTTTCAGGTTTGGAAAGGAGATGCTTTTACCATGATTTCTGGAAAAGTACGGCCATTTAACATGTTTGCAGTCTGAGTTCAATACAACATCTGATGACTGGCATACCAACTGTCACAACGCTCACATAAATTATTTAAAAAATATGAATTCTAAAAACAGAAGCGAAAATGTTATGTAAAACCAGAAATGGTCTTCTAATCAATAGCCAATATATTAACTGTTCGAGACATTTCAGTTGAACGTTAAAGACAGAAATTCATACACAACATTATAATCACAAGATATAAATGTCCTTAAAAAGAAAGTTGAATCTATACTATAGCGTAAATAAGCATGGTGATAACAGGACCGCAAAAGGAGAGGGCGAGGTTTATGAGAATTGATCGAGGGCAGCTGTCAGATAAATCTAGGGTTCCTGATGTGGGCCCTTCAGCAATGGCCTCCACTATTGTCTTCTTCTTCATTGAAACATCATCACCAGAAGCAGCAAAATGTTCCATTCCGTCTGATCTCAACACAAGGCTGTCTTCACCCTTCTCTAATCCATCTGACAATAAATCTAAACCCATATCTTGGGCGACATTGTCAAGCCCATCTGAAACAACATCGAAATTGTCTGATAGATAATTGTCTAGTCCGTCAGATACAACATTAACGTGCACCTTCATCCCACGTTGACAGGCTTCTGCACTTCCACTGATAAAATATCTGTCACCCATTTCAATGAGTGGGACTGCATCCAGCCCTCCATCAAATAACTTAATTGGGTTTCTCGTATCACAATTCTGAAACTCTTCTCGGCTTTTCAGCTCTAACACGCTTTGTTCGGAGGAGGCATAAGCAAAACCTGTCAAATTTCAAAATGTAGATGATTGGCATGATTTTTCTGGGTAGCAAGGCCAATCTTTATCTAAACTAAAATAAGATATATTTTTAAGTATTCACTTGACATTTTGCCATAAAACCATTTTTGATTGCTATAAATGTATTAAAAGAGCTACTCAAAAGAGATTGGGAAGGTTTAAAAGGAGAGAGTCACCATGGTGTAGATCGTGATGAAGCCAATCTAATATCTACAGACGAGTTTCAGATGGATATGAAAGAATCAATACTATCTGTACATATGTAATCTATAAACCCTAATCAAGCAACTTCTTAAATTTTCTAAACAAATTTATAACAAGGGAAGGGCAATTACAGATGTTATCTCCCACACGGAAGATCTTGCGAGAAGCCCATCCTTTGAAATCTGAGAGAGGATCCCATCCTCTGTCGTCCCCCACCACATGCTGTTCTGCTGAACACCCCATCATATTCATCAAAGCCAATGCCACGATGACCCAGCAATAATTCCATGCCCTAGGAGCCATTGATTTCCAGTGCCTTATATACGATCCCTGGCTTCTCAACTTACAAGGTTACAGGAGAGAAAGCAAAGCTTTTTCTTGTTCCCTGGAGGTATTTCGGTGCTATCTTGTATTGTGTGGCAGTAGAGAAATGTCATGGTCACCTTAGTCAATACCCCAGGAAAGTAAGGTTTGGATATTTTCAGTCGAGATAAAGAAACCTTCGCTTGGAATTCATGGGCTTGGATTCACTAGCAGTTTAATTTTCCTTTTAACTCTAGTGTTGGATTATCTTGTTTCAAGTATGGAATTTAATGAGGTGTGTTTTAAGAATTTTAACTTTAGCATTGGATTATTTTATTCTATTCATGGAATTGAATGAGGTGTGTTTCATGAACTTTAATTTTAGTGTTGGATTACCTTACTCTATACATAGAATTTAATTATGTGTGTTTTATTAAAAAAAAAAATTAACTTTTAAATAGTTGATACATTGTTTGTTATTATAGAAGTTAAAATTTTAAAAAAATTTAAAGTAACAAAGATTGTTTAATTTATGGTAAATTTCAAATTTTGTTTCAAATTAAATAATTTTACTAAAATAAAGTTTTATTAATAATAGAAAGCTTGGAGTTGGATCTAGTTTTATGTGTGAGAATGGGGGCTATTAGCTCTTGCATGCCTATATATGTGAGAGCTTGTGTTCTAGTTATTCACTTTTTACAAATTTTTTTCTTAAATCTTGTTCTATCAAAACATAAAGGGTTGTTAGAGGTTTATTTTGGTGATCACAACCTACATTCCATTGTGGGATTTGGCTTAGTGATATGCAAAGTTGTATTTGGTTTTACTTATTCCTTGAATCTACTTGTGCAATTAGAGATTTTTTATCTTTCTTCACTTTTTCTTGTTTTTGGGTTTTGAATTAGTTTTGGTTAGCAACATGGTGCTGATTGGGGTCCTATAGACCCCCCACCTTTATCTTTCAAAGATTTTTTTGATCTGATGAGGCCTTCTCCTCAAGATATGATGAAATTGTTTAGTTCCTAGTGCATGCAACTAATGAGTACCATTTTGAGTAGAAATTTGATAATCAAGTAAACACTTCTAGGTATGTGGCAAAAAGTGAGAATAGATTAGTTTTATTGGTAGCTAATGATGTGCTTTATCTTTCATAGCATGCATCAATTTATATGTTTATGGGAATTTGGATTTATTTACAATTTTAGAGTTTTAGGATCAAAGAAACTAACAACCAAAGGGTGACATGGAAGTTATTTTAGTAGTAAACACATATTCATTTGCATTTTTTCACAAATGACAAAATAAAATATGATTTTTGAAGGGGGCTCACATTTCCATAATCAAGAAGGTCTATTTATCAAACCTTGACTTATGGGATTTGATCCAATGGAGGAGGATCCCTTCAAAAATATTAATCTAGATATGACTATTTCATCTTCCCACTAATTTTTAGAGACCTAATAGATTACAATCTATTGTAACTATTCTCAAAAATCCTTTCGGCCCATTTCATCAAATTTTGGGAAGAAAGGTATCAATTTATACTCACATATATGTTGAAATTGATTGAATCCTTTGTTACATGAGTCTATAGAGATAATATTTGGTAAGAATAGATTCATCAAATAGATTATATGAAGATATCCCCTTTTGATTTCAATTATGCCATGTGTATGGACACCTATAGAGGAGTTATCATAAGAAGTTGTGCTATAGGTATCATAAGTTTCTTCATGTAAGTTTATGCAAGCAAAGTCAAAGATAAAGGAAAATCTCTAATTCATGGTGAAGAAGTAGACTCAAATGGATTTATACCTGTGAAATCTTAGAATAAGGGAAAGCATTTGAATTCTCATAAAAACAAACCTCCATAAGGTGACATTGGTAATAAATTTAATTTTCTTGAGAATTTTAATGATTTTGAACCTTTTATGAACAAAGAGAATTATTTTGGTCAAGTTGTGGAAGCTTCTATTTTGGGTATTTTAATTAATCCAATTGAACTTACGAAGTCTAATCATAAATAAATGGTATCTAGTAAAGAGGTCTTGCTTCCTTCCAATCATATAGAAGAAGTTGAGTAGAATAAATTTGTTTGAGAATTTTAATGATTTTGAACCTTTTATGAATAAACAAAATTATTTTGGTCAAGTTGTGGAAGCTTCTATTTTGGGTATTTCAATTAATCCAATTGAACTTACAAAGTCTAATCATAAATAAATGGTATCTAGTAAAGAGGTCTTGCTTCCTTCCAATCATATAGAAGAAGTTGAGTAGAATAATTTTTTTATTAATGTGGTTCCTAGATTACCCTTATTTTCTCCAACAATAAAAACTTTTGGTTGACCTTGTTGATAATGTCTTGGTAGATTTTGCTCCCCTACTATAGGAAAGTGATGATAATAAAAAAAAAGCTCCTCCCCAATTGACTTTGTAAAAAAAAGGGTAAAGAATGAATATATTACTAAAATAATATCCTCAAATACTTCTATTGCTGATAATAAATATTCTTTTTGAACAATAATCAATTGGATGACACACCTAACATAGGCACAATAGTAGAAGATGAAAATTGTGTATGAATGTGAGTATATGAAGGCATTTTTGTATTATATGATAGTGATATATTGATAATAACAACAATATAAGAACCTGCATATAGCTAGATGGTCATCCCTAGGTGATTTTCTTGAAGAAATAAATGATGAATTCCATTGTGAGAATGTTGAATATGACATCGGTGTTTGTACAACTCATTGGAAAAAGGGGAAGGTGTGTGTGTAAATGAATAGTCAAATGGACTAGCTCTTGAAGCTATATGGAGTGCTCATAGAAATGTGATATCATGGATAAATATGAAACTAGTTTCTTAAATTTAATTATTTACCCTCTTTTGTCCCTAATTTTGAAATTAGAGGCAATTGTGTCTTCTTGCATAAAAATGAAATGGGTATGGTTGTGCACAAGTTAATGATGAATTTAACAATATTATTGTTAATTGTGAGGAGGTTGAAAGATCTTTTATTCAAGCTATGATTCTTATGCATTTTCTTCCTTTGTTGACGATTTATATTAGTTAGATGTTTGAATAATAAAAAAGCATCGATAGACATGATTGTCATTACAAAAAATAGAGACTAAACAAGTTTTACAAATTTTTACTAAGGGTTCTTGTTTTATAGTAAAATTGTGTGTTCATGAGAAAGAGAAAAACTTGAAAATAAAATTCACTACATGTGTGTAAAATGGTGAATCTAATACAACAAGTGATTTTGATGAGATTGAAATAGAGAGACAATCATATGGAACCAATCCATCATTTGAAGATCCTCAATATTACTCATGATGATGATGACGATGATGAAAATTATGTCAAAAAATTTATCCAAATATGGAATGCATTGAAACATTGCAAAAATTATGTGTGTTGGCCACTTGTTGTCCTAGATTTTGACAAAGATATGACAAACTATGAAGATTTCCTTGTAACGAAGATTTATTTTTTAATGAGCATGGAAAATAATGTGTCTAAATTGGAGTCTTTCCCACATGGGTCTAGCATAAAATTGATGGTGTTGTTGAGTTGCAACACATATATATCAATAAGAAGATTAACATGTTTTAGCCCAAATTTATTGTATCTATGAGTTTGAGGCATTCCAATTTAAAATGCATTATGATTTCCTTCCTTGTGTAGGTCAAGAGTGTGGTCACCTAGGTATATATATTCTTGCAACGTAAATTGCAGGAACTCTCTTTTTTTCCTCAATTCAAGTGAAGAGATCAAAATTAATAATTATAACAAATTTTAATTTCTTTAGAAGTTCACCTAGCCTTCCAATTTTTACCCCAACTTATGATATGAATAAGTGATCACATGATGGAATAGGTCCAACACCTATTACTTGTAGCTACCTTACATTAATTAGACTAATGGTAGAGATGATATTCACTTCTTAAGTAATGTTTTTTTATGCATGAAAATAAAAGGCTTCAATCACTAAAATTGGGTGGTAGAAATAATTTTAGTTTGAGCTAGACCAGCTCTTTCACCAGGTTTGTTTTTAACAAAGGAAAGTGGTTGAAGAAAATTATCCATGGCCTTATTCCATGAATTTTTATGCAATTTATAACTTTTAATCATTTGATTAATAAACTCATATTTGTAGCTATAAATCCAATTTCCTCATACCTTCTTATGATTGGTTTTAATTGTTGTATTATATTATACATAATTATTTTTTTGGGATATTATCTTGTATATATTATGTGTGTGTGGAGTCATAACGTATTTATCATGAGTGAGAGAATTTTTCTCATTCTCTTTTGGTCTCACATTTTGGTCTACTAACAAAAGATGTTGGGATCTTGTCACGTTTGCAAAATACACATGTCCCCAACCAAAGCCTATTGTGACTCCATTCTACAACACCATACTTTTCTCGAGTATTAGATTATTTTATTTATCTTTCCCCATTTGGTTCATCATATATAATCAATCCAAGAATATATTTAATGAGATCCCTTTGTTTTAAAATTATCAAAATCCTTTCAAATATCCTAAATATTTTTAATTTCATAGGGAAATAAAAAATTCCTAAAATTGTTTAAGTTTGCGCAACTTTATTATTTTCTTTTGGTTCAGAATGAATAGGTTTTAAAGGAGTACTTCAACATGGAGAGATGTTTGTGCCTAAATTAAAATTAGGTTATGAAGTTGTAAATATTTGTCGTTCAAGTCAACATTATTAAAATTCACATTACAATAGATGTGTGTTCAATGTAGACATACTCTATTGTTTCAACTACTTGGAGTTATGGTATTACTTTCAATTGATTATATAATTTTCAAAGGCTTTCACCATAACATGGTCTACGATGAACTAGTTCAACATGAATATAAGGGATGGTTGTAGATCAGTGAAGAATTTCCCCATGCCTTATAGGTTCTTTCAAGGACATTTAAAGTGTGATTTTAGCTACAATTTGATTAATTATGTGGGTAACAATGCTACCATAATTGATGAAAGTTGATCTCCTATTGTCTTGATATCCTATTATCTTGATCTCCCCATGATTGATCTTAACTATACATTTTGTGAGTTCCATAGATTTGAGGGATCCTTGTGCATGACATTCATGGACTCATGCAAACTCTATAAACCATGTGACAAGTTCCTCATCTACCCATGTTCCTCAAGCAAGTTGGGTGCTTACACTAAATATCTATAAATAACAATTTGTTCTACATGCAAATGGTCGATCTCTAATTATCTAGGATAGGAAGGTTTGTAATGGGTTCTAGAGCATCAAATATTGAATTTCTAAGTTACAATTGAGAGAATACATTTGATAAAGAGTTGGCAGGTTTTGTAATGTCTAGCTCCAAGCAATGACATGTCTCCATGGATATTTGTAGTGATTCAAGGAAATATATAATCATAATTACATATTTTCTCATACAAATTTTTTTGACATAAATGTAATAAAGATTTGGTGTATGTGCGAAAACACCTATTGTATTTCAAATGCTTTGTAATAACCATTCCTTGATTTCATATGGGTCATTATAGTGTTGGTTATGAATTATTAAGTATGTCTATTGCATAGATCTAATCTTTTATTATCATAAAAATTAAAATCTAGTTATTTTGATATTTTATCTAATGTTATGTCTTTCCTATTTTTTATTCATGACTCTATTTCTCATGCAGGAGCACCCAATACACACAATTTCAAAAATTCATCCTTTGAAGGAAGACATTAGGATAGTAGGGGTATTTGAGTTATTTCATGTTAAATAAGGCCTTTGAGCCCTTTATTGATGTAATTTGGGTCTTTAATGTTAGTTAAAAAAATGCACAAGGATGCATAATAATGTGTTTATTGTCAACAAATTGTCAAAAAAAAGCAAAATGAAGCAATGTAAGGGTCTAGGTGGTTGAATGGTTAGTTGTAGGAATTCCTTGAGTAGTTTTGGATTGAAATTTTTTTATAAGGTCTCTTGAGGGCTTGTGCAAAGGTTTTTGAATCATTCTTGAAGGAAGAAATCAATAAAAAGCTTTGTTTTTAGTAATTTTTTGTGTTTTCCTCTCTTTTCAGCCTGTGTACGGTCCGTACAGTAGGGTTGTGTTCATTTATGGTTTGAATACTCTTTAATATGACATTTTCCCTATTTTTAATCCTTTCTTGTAGAGAAACATTGAGTTTTGAGAGGAAAGGAGGGTGATTCTTGTGTACTGGTTATATAACAGGGTATAGGGGTTTGAGAGTCAAAATGAGCCATAGAGGCCATTCCACCCTTCTGTGATTATTGTACCTGGGTGGAATGGGCCTTGATA
>VDFB02000017.1:448340705-448378861 GCA_007258455.2 Sequoia sempervirens
AGAGTTCATTAGGAGGGGGGAGGGAGAAGGGAAGAAGTGGAGAGAGAGAGTTCATTAGGAGCGGGAGGAGAGGGAAAGAGGAAAGAAGTGAGAGAGAGAGAGAGAGAGAGAGAGGAAAAGGAGAGGGTGAGAGAGAGGGAGAGGAGAGGGGAGAGAGATAATATTTAAATATCTTATATATTAGTACATATATATATATATATATTAACTAAAATATAGAAATAATATTTAAAACATATTATACATAATAATATAATATATTATATATTATATAGTTTTGTAAGAGACATATATTAAATTATAAATCATTATTGTATATTCTAAACTAGATATATTAACATAAACTATAAACTATAAACTATTTAAAAATCATATATAAACCAAATCGTATATTCTAAACTAAATATATTAAAATAAACTATAAATTACACAAAATTCATTGCCTAGGAATAGGCTCCTGCTTGTTTTGCATTTGGTTAGAGATGCCAATCCTAAAAAAGTCAACACAAAAAGCTGTTTACTAGCTTAATTTGTTTTTCCGACTTCGCCATGTGGTCAGATTTAATTTTATTTTTAGCCAAAATTGATAAAATGAAAAGGGTTTGTAGAGGAGATTCTCAGGTTTTTGCCAATATTGTTAGAATTGGCTATGGATGCCAAGATCTATGGACCAAATGGAAAGAACAAAAAGAGAGAGAAAATATGACAAGAATAAATTGTATTCAATGTCATTGATATGATATGATATGATTATGATTATGATTATGATTGATTACAATGATAGAGACCCCTTGGTTATATAGCCAAGGTGAGAACATAGAAGGGCATAAGATTATGACAAGTGTCGTAATCTTATGACATGAGACAACTAGGAAAACCTATCACTCCACAAAAGGTGGAGAGATAATCACATGATGTGTCCACAAAAGGTGGAAGGATGAGGTAATGACATGTCAAGTCCACCAAAGTGGAGATTCTCCAACAACCTCCTATGTGGTCCCTTTGGCAGTCTTAACTAAGGTGTAATCATGACTCCAGATGCTGCGTACAACATTTAATTACACCAACACCCCCCCTTAAATGCAACTTAGGGAGAATGTGCACAAATTCAAACAATGCAAGATGGGTCCCGACTACTAGGCCATGTTAGGTACCCATGTACAAACAATGCAATCTCTCACAAGCGAGGAAAGGGAGAAAACCTCATGGGAAAAACTCCCCCTCAAAAGAGAGATGAAATACAAAATAGAAATGCTCTCAATGATGAATGAGAAGGTAAAAACCCCATGTGAGGAAAAAGACCCCCCCATAAGAGAGAAGTAGAAGAGAGACAAGGTAGCCCCCCCTCAATGTTGAGTCTCCTACAATGATGGTAGAAGCTCGACATTGAATGCTGAAGATGATCCAATCTCGCCGAACAACGTTCCTCCCCTTAGGAAGAAACAAAACCAAGGATGTATGTAGGATATCAAGATGTATGATGTATGATGATGTCTCTGAAGCATACTCAAGTGTCTCCATGTCGATGCAGAAAGCTAACACACTCCAATCGGGCGTTCTAGGCTACACTGCTGAAGAGGAAAATCCAACATCTAGTAGAGAAGAATGTAGAACACTAGCCAAAGACAAAGATATCCCCTCTGAAGACAAAGAAGCCTCCTCCAAATGTTGTCCAAAAGTATCCACACTCATGCCAAAGTGTGAAGAATGATCATGTAGAGAATGAACAAGAGGGTCAAAATGTTCCCTCACAACAACTGAAGAAGGTGCATCTTCATCAAAGAGAAGATGAATGCTATCAATGGTGTCCTCCAAATCCACAAGATGAGACTCCACGAACAAGTTTGAAATACCTGTTAGGAAGTCATCCAAAGTAGCCATATCTGGAAGACTATGTATATTCTGCTGCACTAAATCACTAGGAGTCAAAATTGTTGAATCGCAAGTAGCATCAACTGCAACAGTAGGTGGAGGAGATGGAATGCAAGGCTCAAGAACTGGATCTGATGTGAGTATGCCCAAGTTCAAAAAACCAAATGTCTCCTCTGAATCATAGTTCATATGATCAACAGTCGAAGGAACAAGATCATCATCAGAAGAAAACTATTCAAAGGAATACAACCGAGATGAATGATCAACCACCCCAGTAGCAATGATATCTCTAGTCTCAAAGTCACGAATGATAACAGAATCAGGAGTGAACTCCACAGTTCTCCCATCTCCACCATGTGTAATCTGATAAATGGAAAGTAGATTGTTCGTCAAATGAGGAACACACAAGAAATCCTGAAAAGTGTGCTCCCTAATGCTAATAGATCCCTTCCCTGTTACACTCATGTATGTATTGTTTCCCATCAAGATAGGAGACATACTACAAGGCTGAAATGAAGAGAAGATAGTCTGTGAAGATGCCATATGATGTGATGCTCCTGAATCTAGAAGCCATCTTCCTGATCTTGGACTTGAAAGAGCACAAAGAGCTTGTCCTTTATATCCTGATATATATGTTTGACCTTTGTCCTTTTTAGACTGTTTTGAAGTAGAAGGAGAAGAAGATTCAGACATTCTAGAAGGAAAATCAATGTGATTCTTTTTGAGAAGATTTTTCAACTCATCTATGTCCTTATAACAATAGTGTTCTTCATGTCCATCCTTCTTGCAATATGCACAAAAAGGCCTCTCCTTCTTAGATGATTCTCCTTTTGATGATGAGGATTCTGATTCTTTATGTGGCTTGTTCTTTTTCTTCTTTTGCTTCTTATCAAGATTCCCTGATTCTTTCTGTACCTTAGACTCATTTTCCACCAATGCTTGTGGTTTGGAAGACTTGATTAGACCCATGTTCATTAACTTAGCTTCCTATTGGATTAGGAGATTTGCAAAGTCATCAAACTTAGGATCAACATATGATGCTCCCATAGAAAGTTGATGGGTATGAAAGCCAGAAACAAACACTGAATACTCAGGACCAAGCTTGGATAACACATTCAGAATCAATTGTAAATCCTCTTTTTCAATAGTGCATTCTTTCAACTGTGTTCTTAGTTGCTTGATTTTGGAGATGTAGTCTTGGATGTGGTCAAAAATTTTAGGATCAAGATTCATCAAATCATTATCAATCTGATAGCCTCTAATCTTATCTGTTTTACCATACAAATTTTCAAAAGTATCCCATGCCTCTTTAGGTGTATTACATGATTCAATATGAAACTGCAAATCAAATGAGACTAATGAACATATGCATCCAAGTGTTTTCTCACGATCAATCTCCCACCTTGCCAATTCTTTAGCATCAGTAGGTTTTTGAATTGTGTCCTTTAGATGACCTATTAGACCTTTCATCATGAGATAGTTCGTTACTGATTTTCTCCATGTAGCATAATTATATGGATTTAGGGGTTCAATTTGAGATCTCCCCATTTCAAGAACACAAACCAAGCAAAAGAATGCAAACAATCACTGCAAGATTACCCCCCCCCAAATCACTCAATCAAGAAACCCCCCAAGCAATATCTGATTTGGCACTTTATATTTAGTGCATTTACAGTTGCTAGATGCCAAAAACAACAAGCTAGACTTGATCTTAGTGCTTACAAATGCCAAAATAGGCCACAGTATCAAGTAAAATTTTTGGTACAAAATGAGATCAATCTGATCATACCACTGAGAAGTACAGGAAAAATCATGCACTTTCAAAAAAAATTGCACCCAAAAATGTTACCGTAGGAGCAAGATATGGGCTCCCAAAGTTCCCAAAATGAGGACGAAGCAACAACACCTGTGAGAATCTGCAAATTCTGGAAAACCCAGGCACCAAAACCAAAAAATGATTGCACCAGCGCGTAGAACACAAAATTCTAGCCCAAATCAAAAAAAATTTCTCGAAAAAAGGAGTCAGAATGAGCAAGTTACAAGCCTCCAAAGTTGAACTGCAAAAATGAAAACTCAAATGGAGAGGGGCAGAACATTTCTTAAGAGACTGCTGACGTCATGCTGACGCAGTGCTGACGTCATCAATCCATGCAATTAAATTTGACGTCCTAGCCACCGTCAAAAAAAGAATATTCCCTCTGTGCAGAATATTCTCTAGAATGCGGGCTTAACTTTGACGGTTATATGGCCGTCCCCGGAAAACTCACTGCCTACCTGATTTTTTATCGCCAGAATATTGTTCACCGGATTTTTGTTTGAATATACCCACCGGTTAATAATGAATGGTTGCCGGGTTGACAGCGACTGCCGAAAGTGGGCTGGGAACCACGAGCTAATAAAAATCTGCCACTTGGCAGTGCGGTACGAACTAGAAGGTACGTCCGCAGACTGACAAGTCTGCGGACTATACAAAATTTTTTTTTTGTTTTTTTCAATAAAAACTTTTACAATGAAATTTGATTAAATACAAATTGAAATTTTTCAAAAAAAATTTCAAAAGTTTTCAACTGAATAAAAAATATTTTTTCGACTATACCATATTAATGTCGTCTTGCATTAATGACGTCCGTATAGTCGAAGGAGGGGAGATTTTTTCTTCAAGCTCCAGGTGAAGTGCTCAGATTTTCTCGATTTGACAGTCGATCTTAGAGTTTTTGGCCCATCTAGATGCAATGGCAGGGTCGGATTTGACCCAAAATGCTCCAAAATTGCAGCTACCTTCTAGATCTGGCAACCACTCTTCAGCTTCAAACCCTCATAGATTTGGCCTCGTATGTCTGATTTGGACAAAATAAAAGGTAAAATTGACTTTCTCGAACCTCCCGGACACAATGGTGAGCTCAATTTTTCACTAGCAAGCTCATATATGAACCTACAACAAAGAGCCACGAACGGAACCTCAGATCTGGAATCTCTCTTCAGAATAAGACTCTCCAATGGCACCCAACCTGCTCTGATACCATGTTAGAATTGGCTATGGATGCCAAGATCTATGGCCCAAATGGAAAGCACAAAAAGAGAGAAAATATGACAAGAATAAACTGTATTCAATGTCATTGATATGATATGATTATGATTATGATTATGATTGATTACAATGATAGAGACCCCTTGGTTATATAGCCAAGGTGAGAATATAGAAGGGCATAATATTATGACAAGTGTCATAATCTTATGACATGAGACAACTAGGAAAACCTATCACTCCACAAAAGGTGGAAGTGATGAGGTAATGACATGTCAAGTCCACCAAAAGTGGAGATTCTCCAACAACCTCCTATGTGGTCCCTAAGTAAACTTAACTAAGGTGTAATCATGACCTAGGACAAGGTACAACACATTTAATTACACCAACAAATATAAATTATGCTTTATTTTGAATTTAATAGATTATTATTATTTATTTTCTATTAGAATTATGACTAAAGTCCGATTGATAGACCCATTGTAAAACATCTATAACTTTCAAATATCATATTTTGAATCCAAAACATGCGTCACATTCTATGCTTTGCATACTATAGGATTAAAAATAAAATTGAATTTCATGAAGTTTTGACCAAGTTAAGTGGTCGACATACGAGTTTTATATTTTAAAAGTTGTAATAATAAATTCATAATTAATTATTTACTTGGAAAAAAATTACAAAAATATAACACATCTGACATGAGTCCTCTACTTACATTTAAAATCTCATAAAAAATATTATCATTTTATTATGGTTAGGGTGGTCTATGCATTAACCTACTTCTTATTTTTTTCCGAAATTTAAGTAATAATGCATTGAAATTTCAAATTTTCACCAAATAGATTTTGTTTAAAAAAATAAACCTAGTAGTTTAGAAACTACATTAAATTTCCCACATAATCTATTCTTACATGTTTTTGAAATAATATAGATAACTTATTCAAATTTTTATGTCAAGTTGCCTAACTCTATTTTTTTTGAATTTTCATTGCCACTTAAGGGCCTGTTTGGCCCATCATGATCCTGCACATACCCGCATGCTTGATTTTATAAGCAAGCCTCATCTTGTACATTTGTATCAATTGAATCATCAATCAATCTTGCATTTGATATAGCAAGCATTTTCGCCATTATCTCTCTCTTGTGGAAGTATTTTAGTCTAGCAACTGATTCCTGGTTTCTAACAGAGACATTTTCCATGTGTCTCCAATAGCCTTTTTGGTGGAGTGTAGACACAAACACAAAATATTTAGGACCCAAATTAGACAATATAGAAAGGGTTCCAGTTGATCGTCATTTTTTGTTCTAGGGCTCAATCTTATGAGCTCATTCTCTAACCCACAACTCTTTATTTCATCTAGCTCCCCAAAGAGTTTTTTAAATTTGTCCAAACTTCATCAGGTGTATTTAAAGCCTCAATAAGAAAGAAGAGTCTCGACAAAACGTAAGACACAAAAACCCAAAGACTTAATCACATTTGTTAAACCATTTTACTTTATCCTCATCATTAGATGGTTCAATCTCAATACCCATAGTTACCCCATACATACCATTATTCTTAAGCACAAGTTGTACTTTAAGTTTTCATTGATAATAGTTAAAATTTGTTGGAGTAATTGATTGTTGTGAATCCACACTTTAATGAGATTTGTTTGTAAAAATGAAATGCAAAAGTAAAGAGTGGAAGAAATAAGGAAGTGAAAAAAACACATGACACATACCCCTTAATTCAATTGTTGTTTTCTCTTGGATTGTGGCACTTTACAGTTTAGTGCATAAATTTTTTTAAATGGAAAAAAAAATCGACACTTTACAATTAATGTGAAATCGTATCCAAGGAAGCAAGCTTGGTATAATAAGTATTTTTTAAAATTGACTTTCAACAGCCAGTCAAAAGATGTTTACAAATGTGTTCATTCCCTACGTACCTATTTTATTTTCACAAATTTAAAAGCTTTTATAGAAATAGCAAGAGTTAAACACCCTCTAAAATGAATGAAGTTGAAGGTCTTGACCAAGCACCCCACTCTGTAGGTTTGCACATAGGTTATTCATGATTTAAAATGACCTCCTTTAGATTGGATAGCCAGGTACTCAATGGAACACCTTTATATATATATAAGAAAAAAAAGAGCCACTAAATACAACAACCTACACATGAATATACAGAGACGTCTGCAACTTCAATCACTGGTCTTTGCACAATCAACATGCAGCTACTGATGTCTACAAAGTTCAAATTTGGCTTAACAATAACTCAAAATGTTGGATTTTTTTTATTCCCATTGCTACTAAAAAAATAGAAAAATCACAAGGTAAAATCCTCACACATTGAATAGTGACTACACCTTCAACAAAGATTCCATGGCGGCCAAGGAAGGATACTCAACCAACAAAATCCAATGGAACCTTTGCACAAAGCTCGCAGTCTCTACCAAACTAAATCGACAAAGTGTAAGAAATAGAAATTTCCTTCTCGTCATTGCAAGGAGAAACCAACGATAACACTTGCTTGAAAGGAGAAAGCACGCTCACACAGTCTGTAAAGGCACACATTCACTTGCAAATAGAGTTTTCATTGTAGTTCATCATGTTACATTTTCTACCACCATAACTGTTATTATTTATATAGAATTTTCACCCTCTAAATGAGGTGTCCAAGTTTTTTATCATATCCCAATACTTTCTTTAAAAAAATTCAAAGTATTTAATACATAAAAATATAAATTGGAACTCTATTACTGAGCTCTTTCACATGGACAACTAATTTGTCCTATCTTACAAGGTAGTTTTTATCTTCATGTGGATGTGTTACAACCATCTAAAGCATAATTATAAGTGTCCAAAATAACCTCATGGGGAGTTGGGTGCCCAAAACCAAGTTAACCTTCGAGAGTCCTTCTCGATAAATAGCAACTCATTATTGGTAAAAAATAGTTATCAACCCTCAATAAAAATTAATTACCATTCCAATAAATCCCTAATGGTAAACAAATAATTACAACTAATATTGAATCCCACATTCCTTATGAATGATTTACAAATAATATTAGGAGTAACTAAATACATATGATTTACAAGGTTGATGGTACCTTAATCCTAACAATTTATGATGCTCCATTTTTTGCTTCTTCTCTTGTGGTGTCCTTTAAACACCAAGATGATCAATATTTCACATGTTTGTTGGATTCCTTCTTATATATTTTTTAGTATCTCATTATAGCCAACCTTTTCTCTATGTCCTTTAAACCTAAAAAATGTTAATATTTCCACTCATTTGGTGGATTCCTTATTATATATCCTTTTACTAGCTTGTTGTACCCAACCCTCTCTCTCTTACACACACACACTCTCTTTCCCATATATGATCATAAGAAAATTTTTCCTCTTCCAAGGGGGTATGATGTTAAGGATTTTTATCTATACCAACATGTTTTAGGTCATGACACTAAAACATTTGCATTCCTATAGTACTAGATCCAAGATCTCATTGAAAAATATTTTATAAATGCTAAGGGAAATAATGATAAATGAAACACAAAAAATATCCTCCTAATTAGAAGATTTAAATTTTTACCAACCCATTTCCCCAAGATAACCATAAAAAATATGTAGATTGCATGGAAACATGTTCTTTCTTATTCTATCATATTTTCTTATATTTATAATCCCACTTCTCTTTCTATTCAATCTCCTTTTATAACCCCTTATGTGAGCTTTCATTTTCATGTTTAGCACTTTTGATATGGCTCTTGATTTATCTTTGTGTTATCTTCTTAGCACTTTTTCTCCTTTTATAGTTCCTAATAATTAGTACCACAAACCTCTCTATATTGAAGCATCAATTTTATATAAAACCATTAATCGAATTCTTATGGACCCAAATATTGCATTATGAAAAATAGTAATGGAAGGGAATCTCTACAATTATCCATCACACTAAAACTTGTATTATGCTACACTTAGTGACTCATGGACCTTTTATTGACACATTTTGTTGCATTATTCCTCCCATTTAGATTAATACCAAATTTCTTAATGTACCCTGCCATATTATTCCCACTTCTAATTATTTGTGTTATCTTGGGTTATCCTTGTCTTCATGTTGCATAGGATATTCCTTTGGTGACTTGTTAGTGCTTAGAATTTATCCATCATAATTAGAGGTTGAGGTACAATTCACAATTGTATAGGAAGTGATTTTTTTTTGTTGAATGTAAGTATGGGGGAGTTGAATATCAAAATAAGAATGCGATTTGTAATTTTGTAAGATTACTGTTAGGTGTCCAAATTTGCACCCTAATGCTAAGATTTGAATGAACTCAACAGATTTGGATGTAACATGGGACTGCTTTCAGGTTGTGGGTATCCTATTCGAGAGGAAACCTCTACTGATTAGGGTTGGCTTCCCCTTTTGATGTCACCTAACTACTAATCTCTAAGGTAAAGGGTAAAACTTGCATGAAAATAAACCCAATACTAAAAATACCTAAGGTGATGCACCAAAACAACTTAGACCTATGAACAACCTATCACATTCAAATTAATATCATAAAGTTTGATTCAAACAACTCACTTTCCAATGCAGTTTACATAAATAATTTATAAGGAGGTCTATAAACAATGCTTTTAAAAGGAAAACAAGGGTTTCACAACTAACAACACTACTAAACAACACAACTTATAACCTATAAACATACATCTTCTGCTAAACAGATGCCTAAACATGAGACAAGTTTGCAAGGAAATATATATTTTCACAAGACAAACTGATCAATCATTAACAACATACATGAAAAACCATGAAATGAGAAGGTAAAAATGTTCTATTTTATTGATTCAAAGTGCTTACTGCATCATAATTCCACATGAGTTACAAAACTACTCCATGAAAATAACTCCAAGAAACAAAGCTATCCTGTTGCTGGAAAGAAAGAACTAGCTAAAAATGCTCAAAATGAACATACTTAAGCCAAAACCCACGAAAAACCCCACACATGTCCATCTAGAAGGTTCTGGTTGGATGCAACAATAAGGCCAAAAAAGAACCTTCTAAAATCACTCTAAAAAGTCCTCCAAATAGTCCAAGGTGAAGCTAAGACCATAGTCATGCCAAAATAATGACAAAACAACCTCCAAAATAGCACATGTTCCTCTAAAACAGTCAAATACCTCACCCCCACACTTTTCTCATGCTTGCAGTTCAATCATTTTGTCTCCCAGCATTGCAATATGTGTGTTTTGAAAACACAAGACTCCAAAAGGCATTAAAGATAATAATCTTGATTAAGTGATTCATAATACATCACTTAATCAAGTAATTTTACATTTCAAAGCACAAAATAAGAGGGCCCACCATCAATATGAATTACATTTCATTTGCAAGTGAAAATGTCAAAGCGATTATCAAAATCACTTCAATGATATTTCAATGTTTTTGAAACAAAAGAAAAAGCAATAATGAAATGCAAAAAATGCTTTTAAAAGCATTAATAAGGTCAATAATGCATATGGTTATCTCACCTCTTCTTCACTTTGCATTGTAAGGCTATATGTGGTCAACACCTTGATTTGCAAGGCAACATGAAAGCTCAAAGGAACTTGGCCTACATGGCAAACCTCCACACTTCTTGGAAAGCATATTCCAAGTCACATGATGCATGGTCAAAAATCAAAGGCATATCATATGTAACTTGGCACACTCCATATGTTGTATTGTTTGAGGACTTGGCAATGTTTTGAAAGAAGGGAAAAAAACCTTAAGGCATAAAATGCCTAAGTGAATGAACATATGTTTCGGCCCCCATTGGTATTAACACATGCTTTCAATTTTTTAAAACATGAGAAGAAAATCCCATTGGCAACGAATAGGGTGAAACCCTAATAATCAAAAGACCAAAACAATGGGAAAACACCATCATTTTGTCGTTGAACAATCTAGAAAATAGATGTTGCCACCGTGGGGTTTGAGCAAACATAGAAAAATGGAGGTTCGACATTGGTTTTGTGGTAATTTTTTGAGGAAACCACCTCGAACAACAGGTAAATGGTTTTTGTTGCACAAAATCTACATTTTACCAACATTTTTTAGGCCATTTCTAGGCTACAGGCTGCGACCATGGACATATTTCTGACCCATCTATATCATTTTTCTCTTTTTGTTGTTGTTTCACTTTGTTCACAACTGTCATGAGAAACTCATAAATCTCGAATGGAGGCCATTAAAATGCTTTTAAGTTGAAGGAAAAAGAAAAAGCTCTGGTAAGCTTTTAGCAACTCCATTCTTGTAGATTTATGTTGCTTTCATGAAGAAAATGTTTCTTGGCCGCGACCATGGACAAAAAATAGGGTATTTTTTTTATATGTAGCTTTGCTTCACTTGAAAACCCATAATGTCTTTTCAATTTTCTTCTGTATCAGCAAATTTCTCATCAACCCAAATGGGTTTTTGATATGAAGAAGAAAAAAATGGCTTGTGAGCTCGACCTCCATTTTTAAAATGGGTTTCCTCTATATTTCTGCATTTATGTTCCTTTTGCAATCTAATTACAAAACCCCTAAGTGGGTTTCTGTAGCACATATATTTTTGTGTCTGCATTTTTTTGCAAAAGAACCCAAGTGAGGTTTCTTGGTTTTTTGAAGAAACTCAGATTTGTTGTAGAAATGCAAATGGGTTTTGTGTTATACCTTCCTTTTTCTTCAATGTGTAGCAATGTTGTATTTCATTTAAAAAACCCAAGCAGGTCTTCCATATTTGTAGAAACAAAGATCTATTTGGCCACGACTTGTAATAATGCATGAAATGGGCCTTCATTTTGTCATTCTTGTTCTTTTTTCTCCATTTTTTAATGCTTTTGCATTAGCCTCTCATGATAAACCCAAATGGGTCTTTTTAATTTGAAAGAAAACCTCAGATTTTGTTGAAAAATGATTCAAATCTATTGTACATTGTGGGTACAATTGAAAGCTCCAATTTGTAGCAAAAATGTGTTTTTTCTCTGAGCATCTGAATTGGTTTTTGTAAATACACTTCTTTTCCTATAGAATGTCTTTGAAAACTGAAACCCCAAAGTGGGTTTGTCATTGTGAAGAACTTCCTGCATTTGACATTTACCCTTTAAGAATACCATACTCTGTCCTTTTGATGATACCTCCTCATGTTACTAAACACTTATGGTAACCCCTTTTGATGCCTCAAACACTTTGACAAAACACCATTATATGAAACTTTGGCACCATGATTGTCACTGTACATATCCAACAAGGTGATTGTAATGTTTTCTAAGAGGGTAATGTTCATCTTCATCCTTGAAACACCGTTCTTGACATTCATGAAGTGGTTGTTTTCTTTTCACAACATAATTTGTTATACCACTATATTCCATTGGTCATTTTTGTTCATGCATCAAGATCACTTTGATTGCATACTCCCTAGAACATAAAGCTTCTCAAGCTTCAATGCATATTCTCCCTTGACAAAAGCATTATATATATGCACCAAACTCTGCATTCTCATGAAACACAATTATCATGCTTTGATCATTGTCAAAATTGAGCTCCTCCATTTCAATCAATAAGATTATTTCCATTCGTGATAGGGTCCTTCTTTGAATCCTTTTGTCTATGCTTACAAGAATCATTTCTAGAGGAAACCATTTGGCAACTTGTAAAGCCTACAACATTAGTTAACGACCCAGTATTGAGAGTAGAAGACCCTTGTTCTTTTCCTTTCCCAATTACCATTCTGCTTTATGAATAAAAATGGTCTACATAAATGATTCAATGCCATTGCACAATACATGTATGAATCAAAGACCCCACACATCTGCCATTCCTTTATGCACATTACTCGAGACTTAAACTCTTGGGACTGTCCATTAGACCTTTATAAGATCTTTTATTTCACAATCTCTATTATGGGAATAGCAATTGTATCCTAATCACATCATATGAGGGTTCCAATGTTGTCAATGACTTCTTGTAATGGCATCTTCATAAAATATGACTGTCCTTTACCTTTAATTCTTGTCTTCCTACTGAGTTCTCTCCTTTCAAGAAAGCAAGGCACTTGGGAATATCTACCAAAGGATACCCTTCTTCTCCAAACAATCTATAGCATTGTATTACCAATCTATAGCATTGTATCACCATTGTCAACTGTCATAGTCAATGGCAATGACATTACTCACTGCACTTAATTTCACAAATGCACCTATGAATAAGCATTAACAATTCTATTTTCCTACAATGATAAGCATTCTCTCGTTCATTCTTTTTGTTTCCTATAGCTTTTGCAAATGTGGGAGATCACCATAACATAGGTCACTGATAGATAATGACAACTCCATACTTGTTGGACCTTGATTTCTTGTAGCATACATTCTCATGACTGTATTCAAATTGTCTCCTTGGCCTCAATACCCTTGTAGCTTTATGTTTGACCATCACTTGAACAAGTTGCATAGGTAATAGGCTTTGAATGTTTTTGTCCTATGCACTTCAACTTCTCCATTTCTTGACATGTGGCTACACCAATGGCTCTATTCTGATGCAAATGGCTGCTTCACTTGAGTATGATGACATGCCCCTTGTTTCCTCATGGATTAATATTTTTTCTTGGTCAATGTTTGATAGCTCCACATTGCTTTCTCCATTGTTGTTAAATTTCTATCATTTCATTGTTTGAAACAACAGATTGTGTAGCCAAAGGTGACAATATTTCATGTCCATTAAAAGTCACACCTTGTAAGTTGTGAAACTCCTGCTTCTCCATTTCCATCAATAAAGTTATTGTCAACTACATCAATTGTGGAGGTAATCCTTGGGTCTGAGCAACTCAAGAAAATGTAGATGAAAGTTGATCATTATGTGACAGTGAACAAGGTAGTTGAAAAGTTTTACTACCCTTCCTTTCTTCTTCAACTGTAATGTAATCTCTTGTGAACATTTCTTGTTGCCTTCAGTAGAGTTAAAGGACATTTGTATTTGTTGTTGTCTTGCATGACATGAGAATACATGTTTCTATCCCAACCTTCATGGCTTCCATAACAATGCTTGTTGTCGCACATGAATTTTCTATCTGATCTCCACCACATTTGTTTTCCTTTTGATCATGTGTAACACATAAAATGTCTCCCCACTTTGATCCTAGTGGGCAGACACATGTCCCCTATGTCAGTGACCTAAAAGCCCACCATCCTATGTGATGTGTGGTTGTACAATAGGGTCAAGGTGAGAGGGACCTGACAATACTCTGGATTTCCCTCTCATTAGTTAAGAGATGCATAATTGAACTTGATACATCTTTTGAATTTGATAATGAAAGTTGATCAACTGGTGTGATTCCATATTGATTTAATGCATTGATAACAGGTATATCTTTGATCAAGTTGCTCAATTTACTATTTATTTCAAAGCATGTTGAGCTCTACCCTCATGGGAGCCACATTTACCCCACATGCTATATTTAATCTGAATCAAAACAGTAACCAGACTTGTCCTAAATCTGCACATGAAGAAAACAAGTTAGAAAAATAGATGCATATTTTGGATGTGTTTGATGACTTTGTTTTTTTCTAGGATATCCAAGGTTTGCATGCTTATTTAATGCACTTATGGATCAATTTATACATGCATAGGTAGGTGTGTATGTAAGGATTGAGATCTTTCATTGCTTAGAGCATTGCTCTAATATCATTGTTTTTCCAACTGCAGGAGCTAGGAGCACTACGGAGCTGGGAAGGACACAAACAACTTGAGGCAACAACAACAGGGCAAGAGGGAAACTTTACAACCAGTCATTCTTAGGAAATGACTTGTCTCCATTCTTATATGCACATTGTGTTTTTACTTATTCATGTATAAATTGTTTCTTCATTTTCATTGAATAAGTAAAGTTAGTCCCTTGGATTGTGAGGGACATGTACACTTCATGATTATTAATAAAAGATTACATTTGTATACATATGATTCTCTTTTCTCATTTGCTGTAATTACAACATTGGAATGAGAAAAAATGTAATCTGTTTCATTTGAAAATCTTTTTCCATGCATATTAAACCTAGCATACTTATGGTTTATCTTTTAAATGTTTAAATGAACAACACAAAAGAATAAACACTAAACTTGATTTCAGCTGAAAGCTAAAAATCAGGTAACATTTTTGACGACATTTGCTATATGTTTGCCTGCTAAACATGAGACCAGCTTCCTAAGCTTGTCCATTGGGCACTGGGTCACTCAGAAAGCTAACAACACTTGAAAACAACATTGCAAATTGTTGTAACTCACTGAACTAGCAAGAGACACTTTGAAACTTATTGAAAACCCAACATTACAGAATGAAAACTACCTAATTGTGTTGAACAACACTTAGGGAAAACTGAAAATGCATCTATGAAATGAAATTTCTACACTAACCTACTCTAACTAGCAAAGAAGCATTGACAGGTTGGGAAAAATAACACCCATTTTTAATCAACAAATGATGCATTACATGATTATGCATTGCTGAAAGAACATGAAACATATTCAGATATTCAAAAGACTGTTTCAATGTTTCATGAAAGATGTGAGGAAACTCACTTACACCTTGATCTCGATCATGCCTATTGATGTCCCAAACTGGACAAGTGAGCTGAATTCGATCACCTTCAGCTGCAACTCCAAAATAAACTTCTTCAATTGCATCCTCATGCTTGGGTGCAAGCATGACCTCTAGTACTTCAGTGGCCTCCAAACTGGCTGAATATCTAATGGGACAACCTCTTGAAAGGACGAAGCTTGAACTGCCCTTGCTGGCTGCTTCTCTTCCTTCCTAATTTTCATGGTTGTCCTGCTTCGTGGCTTCACCTTGCATAATGATTTTCCATGTTGATTCCTCCTCCATGGTTAATGAACAATCACCTTCCACCAAGGTAGCTAATAACTTATCCAAGATGTTAGCTCTTGGAAGGCTCTTAAAATCAGCTTGTTTAACCTTAAAATTGACATTATCACTCAAAGAGATGCACTCCAAAATAGGATTTTATTCCTTAATGAAGGAAGGCAAGTGTTCAAACAGTGAAGTAGCTTCCTGAAATAGACTTTCAGCTGAAAAATTAGCTTCAAGCTCTTCTATATAGCAGAAAGGAAGCTCATCAGACCATACAAGACGTTGTAGATCAGGTTCATGAGGAGTTTGTTGTTCACACTTGTGAACCTGTTGTTGAATTTCTGCATGAGTGCCAAACTCCTCCAGCAGATTTGATTCCTTGTCATCCAATTTTGAACAAAAATGTTCAATTATATCAGTATACACTTCTTCATAAATCTCAACATCAACTTTCTCATGCATAACATGCTCAAAAATATCAAATTCGGCTATACACTGCTCCTCTTCAAGCTCATGTTGCTAACTTATGGCTAGATTTATGATCTCCTCATCATGCTCAATGAAGCATGGAAGGTCATCAAATGAAGCTATGAAATCATAGCCTACATCACACTTTTCAACCTCTTCAAGCTATTGTCCCGATTCTTGAGCCTGCAACTCACCACACTACTTGATGTCTTCTTGTCATTCTGAAACTATATTTGGAGTGGGAACACTCACACCTTCTTCATTCCAAACTATACATTGCTCTTCTTGGTTAACCTTTTCCACCATTTCACCTTGCTGTCCTGTTGGAACATTTTCACCATCTTTGACAACAACAAGAGGATCATTAGCTAAAACATTGCAAATTTTTTTTTGAGAAATCTTCTCTTGTTCAACTTTTTGCAGTTGTAGCCTATATTCCTTCATAGCTAAATGCAACAAGTTCACACTTCTAGTCTCCTCCATGTTTAGTGAGCTGTGCGGGCCAAGGGTTTGCTCTTCTTTTACTTCCTCGATGTTAGAGCATGGTTCTAATTGAATGATAGATGAAGGAACTTCACAGGGTAGAGCAGACAACTCTTTCCAACTTGGAAACCTACAGGTAGAAGGTTCATTGGTAGGCTGACTAATGGGCTCAAAAAAATTCTCTTGTTTAAAAATGGGGAACTTGTACTTGGAAACTCCTCATTAATAGGGCGATTCAACATTGCAGGAGGAATTGAGCTGAAAATAGGAAAGGAAGGGGCTGCCCGAGTTTCATACCTTAGTTGGCATTCCTCTGCAGCCATCTACTTTGCCAGAAATTCCTCATGTTGTTTCCTTTGAATCTCCATCTCCTGCTCTTGAATGTATTCCTAGTAGGCTAATTCCTTTTGATGCATGTCAGCCTCTTATTCCATGTAGGCTAATTACATATACATTGTCCTTTATAATGGGTTTTAATTTCACAAAACAATTTAAAAAAACCCATCAACCATATTACCAAAGTCAATTTTTTCTCTTGACATTAAGCTACGACCTTGTACTTGCAGGTCCAAGGCTAAGGGTTGGTTGGATACCTTTTTTGATCATAAATCCAAATGAAAAGCATGGATAGAAAAAATAATCCAATCATAAATGGGTTTCAATTTCACAAAACAATTTGAAAAAATCCATCAACCATATTACCAAAGTCATTTTTTTCTCTTGACATTGAGCTACAACCTTGTACTTGCAAGTACAAGGCTAAGGGTTGGTTACCATACCTTTTTTGAGCCTAAATACAAATGAAAAACATGGATTGTGAGTTTTAAACTTTTCAAAATGAGTACCTAATTTAAAATGGGTACGTATTCTAAAAAGTGAATCGGTACCTGTTTTAAATTGTGATATTGCTATTAGGATTCAACTATGTAGTTTTGAGAGTCAAACTCATTGAGTCACTTTCTTGAGTAGTGGTTCATAAGAACCGATATCTCATTATAGTGAATGGTCCACTTAACACTCATTGCATCTAGGTGATGCTCACAGGGGTGAAGCATTGGGCCTTCCCGAGAGGTCACCCATCCCAGTACTACTCCAACTCAAGCACACTTAACCATAGAGTTTTCCCCATGGTTAAGTCCACTTAGCTTGGAACCCCATTTGAAAATCCTCCAACAAGTGTTGTGCCTTATGAACCATTCATTATAAAGCCCCTTTAGCTCATCAATTGATAAGTAGGAGGCATTTTCCATAGCATATCAAATTGTGATATTGCTATCAAGATTCAACTATGTAGTTTTGAGAGTCAAACTCATTGACTCATTTTTCATGAGTTGTGGTTCATAAAAACCCATCTCTCATGATAATGAAACTATATTTGGAGTGGGAACACTCACACCTTCTTCATTCCAAACTATACATTGCTCTTCTTGGTCAACCTTTTCCACCATTTCACCTTGCTGTCCTGTTGGAACATTTTCACCATCTTTGACAACAACAAGAGGATCATTAGCTAAAACATTGCAAAAAACATTTTGAGAAATCTTCTCTTGTTCAGCTTTTTGCAGTTGTAGCCTATATTCCTTCATAGCTAAATGCAACAAGTTCACACTTCTAGTCTCCTCCATGTTGAGTGAGCTGTGCGGGCCAAGGGTTTGCTCTTCTTTTACTTCCTCGATGTTAGAGCATGGTTCTAATTGAATGATAGATGAAGGAACTTCACAGGGTAGAGCAGACAACTCTTTCCAACTTGGAAACCTACAGGTAGAAGGTTCATTGGTAGGCTGACTAATGGGCTCAAAAAATTTCTCTTGTTTAAAAATGGGGAACTTGTACTTGGAAACCTCCTCATTATTAGGGTGATTCAACATTGCAGGAGGAATTGAGCTGAAAATAGGAAAGGAAGGGGCTGCCCGAGTTTCATACCTTAGTTGGCATTCCTCTGCAGCCATCTACTTTGCCAGAAATTCCTCATGTTGTTTCCTTTGAATCTCCATCTCCTTCTCTTGAATGTATTCCTAGTAGGCTAATTCCTTTTGATGCATGTCAACCTCTTATTCCATGTAGGCTAATTACATATACATTGTCCTTTATAATGGGTTTTAATTTCACAAAACAATTTAAAAAAACCCATCAACCATATTACCAAAGTCAATTTTTTCTCTTGACATTGAGCTACGACCTTGTACTTGTAGGTCCAAGGCTAAGGGTTGGTTGGATACCTTTTTTGATCATAAATCCAAATGAAAAGCATGGATAGAAAAAATAATCCAATCATAAATGGGTTTCAATTTCACAAAACAATTTGAAAAAATCCATCAACCATATTACCAAAGTCATTTTTTTCTCTTGACATTGAGCTACAACCTTGTACTTGCAAGTACAAGGCTAAGGGTTGGTTACCATACCTTTTTTGAGCCTAAATACAAATGAAAAACATGGATTGTGAGTTTTAAACTTTTCAAAATGAGTACCTAATTTAAAATGGGTACGTATTCTAAAAAGTGAATCGGTACCTATTTTAAATTGTGATATTGCTATTAGGATTCAACTATGTAGTTTTGAGAGTCAAACTCATTGAGTCACTTTCTTGAGTAGTGGTTCATAAGAACCAATATCTCATGATAGTGAATGGTCCACTTAACACTCATTGCATCTAGGTGATGCTCACAGGGGTGAAGCACTGGGCCTTCCCGAGAGGTCACCCATCCCAGTACTACTCCAACTCAAGCACACTTAACCATAGAGTTTTCCCCATGGTTAAGTCCACTTAGCTTGGAACCCCATTTGAAAATCCTCCAACAAGTGTTGTGCCTTATGAACCATTCATTATAAAGCCCCTTTAGCTCATCAATTGATAAGTAGGAGGCATTTTCCATAGCATATCAAATTGTGATATTGCTATCAAGATTCAACTATGTAGTTTTGAGAGTCAAACTCATTGACTCATTTTTCATGAGTTGTGGTTCATAAAAACCCATCTCTCATGATAGTGAATGGTACACTTAGCGCTCATTGCATCTACGTGATGCTCATAGGAGTGAAGCACTAGCCTTCCTGGGAGGTCATCCATCCCAGTACTACTCTAGCTCAAGCGCGCTTAACCATAGAGTTTTCCCCATGGTTAAGCCCACTTAGCTTGCAACCCCATTTGCAAAACCTTCAACAAGTGTTGTACCTTATGAATAATTCATTATAGGGTAAAAACACAAAGTTGTGTCATACTTTATAAAGGAAATGACCAACACTGATCCAACTTTTAAACTTGAATCACTAAAAAGTGGCGTTAATGTTTTGAATTTTTAAATGATGTAAACTAGTAAAATATGTATTTTTTAATATATTTTATGTTTGTATTTTTTTAAAAAGATTACAAAATTATTTTAAACTATTTTTTAATAAATTAACACTATAATTTAGTTGATGATAAAATGCTGAAAAATGAAATTGCATGAGACGTCAAACTTTTTATAGTAATTTTTTTTTTCTTTCAATTTTTTTTTTGTATTTATAACTTGAAACTTTAGTGCATGGATATATTTTTTTTCAATTTTGATAGATATATATTTTTAAATAAATATGAAAATGTGCATGAATAAAAAAAAAAGTTGTTTCCATCAGACGCCAACTTTCATATTAATTATTATCTAAAATGGAAAAAAAAATACCATCTTGAAATAGATTCTTTTATTTAGTGCATCATATTTTTTTAATAAGTTTTAGTATTTTTCCTTGGCATGGTAATCAACCTAATATTTTGTATTGATAACGTACTTTTAGTTACAATAAAAACTAAAATAGAAATAATAATTAAACTATTAAAATAAATATATTTTTGAAAACTACACTTATGGATCTACAAAAGGGTATTTTTATATTTAAAAAAAAAATTACTTACATTAGTAGGTGTTATTGAAAATTCAAGTTTTTCAAATAATTTTATTTTTTGGTAAATTGGACTCAAAGTGGTGCTCCATATATTTTAGCCAACAATTTTAGTTGAAAAAGTTGTGGAAGTACTATCTAAATTAGCTATAATGAATCTTACTAGATCATATGCTTGACCAAAATTGATTTTTAAAGTTAGAAATACTTAAATTCAGTTGTGTTGATCAGTTGGCTGAAAGCGTGACACAACTTTGTGCTTTTACCCTATAGAGCCCCTTTAGCTCATCAATTGATAAGTAGAAGGTATTTTCCACAACATTTCAAATTGTGATATTGCTATCAGGATTCAACTGTGTAGTTTTGAGAGTCAAACTCAATGACTCATTTTTCACCTAGATTGTCACCCAGATTGTCACCTAGATTGACTCATTTAGCTCATCAATTTATAAGTAGGAGGTATTTTCCACATCGTGTCAAACTGTGATATTGCTATCAGGATTCAACTATGTAGATTTGAGAGTCAAACTCATTGACCCATTTTTCACCTAGTGGTTCATTTTTCTTAACTCGAGAGGTCACCCATCCTAGTACTACTTCAGCTCAAGCGCGCTTAACCATAGATTTTTTCCCATGGTTAAGCCCACTTAGCTTGTAACCCCATTTGAAAAACCTTCAACAAGTGTTGTGCCTTATGAACCATTCATTATAGAGCCGCTTTAGCTCATCAATTGATAAGTAGGAGGTATTTTCCACAACATGTCAAATTATGATATTGCTATCAGGATTCAACTGTGTAGTTTTGAGAGTCAAACTCATTGACTCATTTTTCATGAGTAGTGGTTCATAAGAGCCCATCTCTCATGATAGTGAATGGTCCACTTACCACTCATTGCATCTAGGTGATGCTCATAGGGGTGAAGCATTGGGCCTTCCCAGGAGGTCACCCATCCTAGTACTACTCCAGCTCAAGCATGCTTAACCATAGAGTTTTCCCCATGGTTAAGCCCACTTAGCTTGCAACCCCACTTGAAAAACCTTCAGCAAGTGTTGTGCCTTATGAACCATTCATTATAGAGCCCCTTTAGCTCATCAATTGATAAGTAGGAGGTATTTTCCATGTGTCAAATTATGATATTGCTATCAAGATTCAACTGTGTAGTTTTGAGAGTCACTCATTAAAACTCAATTTTCACCTAGATTGTCACCTATATTGACTCATTTAGCTCACCAATTGATAAGTAGGAGGTATTTTCCATAGCGTGTCAAATTTTGATATTACTATTAGGATTCAACTATGTATTTTTGAGAGTCAAACTCATTGACTCATTTTTCACTTAGTAGTTCATTTTGCTTAACCTGGGAGGTCACCCATCCCAGTACTACTCCAACTCAAGCGCGCTTAACCATAGAGTTTTCCCCATGGTTAAGCCCACTTAGCTTGCAACCCCATTTGTAAAACCTTCAGCAAGTGTTGTGCCTTATGAACCATTCATTACAGAGCCCTTTTAGCTCATCAATTGATAAGTAGGAGGTATTTTCCATAGTGTGTTTTGAATTGTGATATTGCTATCAGAATTCAACTATTTAGTTTTAATTTCCTTGTCAATGACTTTGACTCTCAAAACTACATAGTTGAATCATGATAGTAGTGTCACAATTTGACACACTGTGGAAAATACCTCCTACTTACCTATTTTAAAGCTGAAAAAGAACAGTTCCCCTAAAAGTGGACTTAATTTCTTGCATTTACCCCCCTCTCTTCTCAACTTGCACAAATGGGTTTTGGACTCTTGGAGGCCCCTATTGGTTGGTAATATTGAGCTCTTCCCTTGTGCTAAATGATTTTATTGATTCCTTTGATTCTTCTGAGGATGGATGTTCAAATTTGGGTATATTTTGGGCTTTGGGTGAGCACTCCTTGCTCAAACCCTAGAAATCCTCCTTCAACCCCTTATTGAACCTCTCAATGTGCACCTGGTGTGGGTTCATCTTTTAAATATTCCCCTCTAGTTTTGAGAGGATTCTTGTTATGAGGCCATTGACAACTCTATTGATTGCTTCTTGAAGGTTGATGATTCCACCTCTTTCATGGGGCATTCGACCTATGCTCACATTTTGGAGATATTGATATCTCCAAGCCTCTTCATGAGGATGTGTTACACCCCAATTTTGTACTTACTGTTTACTATTACTATATAGGGTAAATATAAATGTAAAGTGAATTTTGGAGATGAATAAATTGTGCTTGTACCTTGTTATCATATGAATGTTATCTCATTTGATGTTATTTCATGAAAAAATACTGCATATATGTGAATGGATGGTTATTGAATTATTATTCTAACTTTGGAGATGTTTTATGTATACTGCATATGTTGTGAACAATTGACTGTTGTGCACATGTGTCAGTGGATGCAGGTATATGTTCCATTCCTCCACCTTCAGAGGGAAAGTATCACTTAGGAGAAGATCTCGGTCGGGTAACCGGTAACGTAAAATATCTGAGCATACACACACCACAATAGAATGATTGAGTTGAGTCAGTTTTTGGGAAATTGGTAAGCCATCCTTAGTTGATGTGTTAGCATTAGTAGAGTATTTTTTACTATTGTGTGCATTATTGGGTGATGTTTATCTATTTAGGATTTGGAGATATTTCTTGTACTGTTACAATTATATTGATAAAGTGGGACGAACGTGGAGTATGTGTATATATATGCACATACATGTCAATGGGATCTAATGAAATGTATATGTAAATGTATAGATGTACTACATGCAAATACTTATCAATATGATGGTAATTGTGAATGAATTTATGTGAATCAAATGTGAACATATACATATATATGTATAATATATACACATATCCATATGTATATATGTATTGATACATGCGTATGTTGGAAAATGGACACGGTCGCATAAATGTATCAATATAGATATACATGCATATACATGTACATAGAGGCATACAATTTTATACATACATATATATATATATATATATATATATATATATATATATATATATATATATATATATATATATATATATATATGCATACATTCAATATATTGTGTTTATTATATTGAAATATTATCTTGCTTGTACTCTTATATATATATATATATAAATATATATTAAAATATATATGTATATATATACATATACACACACTCACACACAGACACACATATATATATGTATATGTTATATATTATATATATTAATATAAATTTAACATATTTAATATTGGTTGAGATCAACTATCATTATCATGATAGAGGTCGATTATTAGAGGCCGACTTTAAGTTGCTTATGACTATGTTATTGAAGCCAAGTTTTACTCATATTGTCACGCTTTATGAAACACATATATTTCATTTAAAGCTCATAGCATTATGTTGCTACAAGACATAGACTAAGTCGACACCATGGAGAAGATTATCTTTGACTAAGTAAATGTAAATTGCCATGTTTAGTACATCTATTGAAACATGAGAAAAAGCTGACGACTTTGTCAATGAGAGTAAATACCTGAATCGACTCATTCCAAATTGAAGTCGATAAATGTTAAGTGTTGCAAATTGGTAATTGATTGTTTCTTACCACATAGAAACCGCACCAACATGAGATGAGGGTGGAAGCTTTGGCGCCACCTCTAGAAGCTGGTTCTTGTAGATGTCTTTTGCTAGATATAATTTAAATTCTCCATGTGCAGATTTGAATGAGTCTTCATTTGCTATCAATACTGCAAGTCGATCTGTAGATGATTTTGTGGAGTATGAACTTGCTTAGCTACTACCTTTTTGTTGAGTTTTATGTGTTGCTTTTCATGGACTTTGCTATCCATTATCATGCCTAAACTGTAGGCTAAGAAGATACCAAGCTTCTTTATAAATAGCAAAGACATTTCATTAGAGAGGATGCATCATTAGCATTTATCTTGCAAGTCTTATGCTGCATTAGTTTCTACTCTGTTTTTAAATTGTGAGAAAGAGAGAAAGAAATCTATTTATTTGTGAGAGTTGTTGCTTGAGAGAAGTAAACTATCAACTTAAGGGTCAAAATTCATTGTGGCATTCTAGAGAAGTTGTTCTCAAGCTTGTTGTTGTTGGAAATGGTTGCATTGCTGCCATTTATTTGGATAAGCAATAACAAACATGGGGATCTTCTTCTCTGATTATTTTACTTATGAATGATGTGTTCTCCATGTATGCTTGAATTGTCTTTTCAAGTATGTTCATATAGAGAAAATAGAATGTCTTTGAAAAGGGAATTGAAGCTTTTATGTTGTCTTGTAAATACTCCATAATAGGAGATTGGTGTTAATCATAGGTATTGGATATAGTTATGATTGAACATAAGTGGAACATGTGATACACTTAGGGAAGTTATTGATTTAACTAGACTAGCTTGTGTTTACTTCTAGGATTGTTTATCCAGTATGGGAGGGAGCTTACAGTGTACTTACTTGTTAAGTAGATTTATTCAAAGTAGGTTAAAATGGTGATAGGTTATCTCTGAGGTGACAAATTATCCATTTAAGGAAATACCTATGTGTAGTTTAAGATGGCCTTAAGTCAAATCAGCCCTGAGTAGTGTATGTGATAGATGACCTTCCTTTGGATTATCGTTGAGAATACTTTGGCCAAAGTATTTTGAAGACCTTTGGCTCCACTGTCAGTTCACTATGATCCTATATTACATGCTAGTTCAAGATTGTGGGAGTACAAATTTCTAGTTATGTAGGACACAACACTATGCTCATTTGGTTGTCATAATCAGTTACTCTACCAATCTCTTTGTCGAAGGGAAGGGTCATCTATCGAATGGTAGATGAGTGGGGGACTGCTTTAAAGAGTCCAAGGTTGGCAGAAAAGTGCTTGAGCGATGCTTTTCCTCTACAACAGGCGACAAAAGAACCAAGATTTGAAAGGAAGGATCCTAGATCTTCTTATAGCTATTTGTTCCAAAGCTCATTGAGCTATGCATGTAAATGCATGCATTCTTGTAATGATGTAACTTGTGAATTATTGTAATGCAATGGAGTCCTCATTATATTATGTTTTGCATCTTTGTTCATATATTCTCAATAAAGAAAATAATTTTTTTTTATTACAGTGGCTTATTACATAGTTTATTTACTCATAAGGTGAAAATTTTGAAATTTTTACTTCATTGAAGGGCTACTATGTTATAGGATGTGGTTCTGATGGTGGGGGTTAGACCCTGGTCTCAACCCCTTGAGTATGAGGGCTTTTTTTAAGGTGTGTTCATTGCGTCACTATTGGTCACCTGGCTTCAAATTGTTCTCTTGCATAAAAAAGGAGCTGCTCCTTGGTGGAGGAATTCCAATGATGATATCCCGACTCTTTAGACTTTTGTCTCTTTGTTGGATGTATCATCATTCAATATTTTGATGAGCATCTTGCTCTTGGTGTGAATTTGTTGTCTTGAGGACCCTATAGGGGTTCTTCCTCCTTCATGCTTATTACCTGTTCCATTAGTTGCTTCTATTCAACTGCAGATTTCTATTTTGGATGATGAATGCAGTTTTCCTTATTGTCCTTTTGTACCCTTTGTGCTGATGGTCTTCCCATGGAGGTGTCCCCTCTTGTTTCCCCTTGTAGTGGGAATTTGGATGATAATATCACTTGAACTATTGTTTGTAGAAGGAAGAAAGGTCCCTCTATTGCCTCTTCCATTTAAATCATTCTTGAAACTTGTTGGAAAATTTAGTTGTATAGGGTCAAGACCCTTGTTTCTCACTTTTTTCTAGTTCTATGCTCTAGTTAAAAGTACTATTGGTCTTTGATTGGTTTTTCCAAGTCTCACTTCTAGTGAGATTTGTCTCGCTTGCCTCAATGGATGTTCTATATTGGGTTTAAGAGACCTTTTCTCGTTTTACCTAATCAAAACAATAAATTGACTTTTATGTAAGTTTAGAAAAATTAATACATAAGTTCTTAGTTTAAAGCACACAAGTTTGTCATGTAGCCAAGAGTAGAACTTTTAACAAATAATGAAATTGTCTTAAAAGGTGTTAATGACCCCACAAATTTTATTTTATAAAGAAATAATCTATCACTTCCCTATCAATAAACATCCACAACTAATCTAATAATAGTTCCCTATCAATTATGTCCATATGTAATTATCTAGTAGATGATTTTATTTCAACCAAAATGTGATTGTTTAAGATTTGCAAGCCTACATAGAATCCCTAAGAATAAATAAATTGTATCATAGAAAATTTAATATTTTTATGAGATATTCCCATTATTTTAAATAAAGATATATAAATACTAAACACAATATGTAAAAAGGATCTAAGTTAATTGTAACGATGTTAGTCAATCCCAACCTTTACTCTTATGAGCTACTTTCATTTTTGAAGCTACATATGAAAGTTTTACTAAGGTGATAGTCAAATGAATTAAAATAAAACATAAACAATAATGCAATTACTTCAAATACAACTTTTTGAAAAACAAATTATCATTCTTATTAAAACTTCAATTAAATAAAATATTGAATTCAAAACAAATTTTAAAATTTAACTTAAAATAAACTATCTTTTTTATTTTAAAGATTTTAAAATATTAATTTTAACAATAACAAACAACACATCAACTATCTAAAAATAAAGTTAAATTTATCTAAAAATTAATTAGTCTCCTTGTCCTTTTCAATTTTTTACTTCTTACCTTTACTTTTTGAAGTATTTTTTCCCATTTCCTACAGTAAGGGCTTTGAGGTTTTGAAGACTTCACTATGCCCATTTGAATTAACTTATCTTGCTCCCTAATCATGTTGGAAATAAATTCATCTAGAGAATACATTTTCCATGTGTCTCCAATAGCCTTTTTAGTGGAGTGTAGATACAAACACAGAATATTTAGGACCCAAATTGGAGGATATAAAAGTGACCAATTGATCGTCTTTTTTCTATTCTAGGGCTTAAACTTATGATCTCATTCTCTAACTCATAACTCTTTAATTTCATCTAGCTTCCCAAAGAGTTTTTTAAGTTTTCCCAACTTCATTGGGTGTATTTAAAGCTTCAATAAGAAAGAAGTGTTTCAACGAAACTGTAAGACACAAGAACCCAAAAGCTTAATCACATTTGTTAAACCATTTTATGTTAGCCTCATCATTAGATGGTTTGACCTCAATACCCATAGTTACTCTATACATACCATTATTCTTAAGCACAAGTTTGTTGGAACACTTGTTCCGTTGCACTAAAAGATCAACCTATTAACGCCTGATACAAACGAATCCACATGAGGCAATTAGTCCATGTCTTGAATCCAAAGAGAGACGCTAATAATTAGTCCAACAAAGTTGTACTTTAAGTTTTCATTGATGATAGTTAAAAGGTGTTGAAGGAGTAATTGATTGTTGTGAATCCACACTTTAATGAGAGCTGTTTAAAGCTGTTTGCAGAAATGAAATGCAAAAGTAAAGAATGAAAGGAATGAGGAAGTGCAAAAACACAACACAATACACCCCCTTTAATTCAATTGTTGTTTTCCCTTAGATTGTGACACTTTACAATTTAGTACATAAGATTTTTAATTAGAACAAAAAAAATTGACACTTTATAATTAATGTGAAATCATATCCAACGAAGCAAACTTGGTATAATAACTATTTTCTAAAATTTGCTTTCAATAGCAGTCAATAGATGTTTACAAATATGTTCATTCCCTACTTACCTATTTTATTTCACAAATTTAAAAGCTTTTCTCGAAATAGCAAGAGCTTAACACCCTCTAAAATGAATGAAATTGAAGGTCTTGACCAAGCACCCGCACTCTGCAAGTCTGCACATAGGTTATTCATGATTCAAAATGACCTCCTTTAGATTGGATAGCCAGGTACACAATGGAACACCCTTATATACAAAAAAAAGAAGAAGAGACACTAAATAAAACAACCTGCACATGTATATACAGAGACGTCTGCAACTTCAATCACTGGTCTTTGCACAACTCAGCATGCTACTGATTCCCATTGCATTCAAGGTCAAGGTCAAAGATTCACAGCCTGCACTGGTTAGAAAAAGATCATGGCCTGCGTAAGGTAAAAGTCTCACGACCTGCGATGGTTGCAGCTCAAAGCTCAAAACCTCATAGCCTACGCTACTAAAAACACAAAAAAATCACAAGGTAAAATCCTCACACATTGAATAGTGAATACACCTTCAACAAAGATTCCATGGCGGCCAAGGAAGGATATTCAACCAACAAAATCCAAGTGAACCTTTGCACAAAGCTCGCAGTCTCCACCAAACTAAATCGACAAGTGTAAGAAATAGAAATTTCCTTCTCGTGCTTGCAAGGAGAAACCAACGATAACACATGCTTGAAAACAGAAAGCATGCTCACACAGTCTGTAAAGGCACACATGCACTAGGAGAAACTAGGTCCAAATAGTTTGCAAAGGTGCACATAGACATACGCTTGCAACACACCCCCAAAATAAAACACCCAGATCCATGATCTGTGGCCTCTTATCCACATGCCAACATAGGGAATCGAGTTTCTGCAACTGCAAAATGTTTTCCAACCGAAATACAAAGGAATACAAACAAAACACAATTCTACAACAACACAAACCAATATAAATTTTTTAATTTGAACTTTGCAATTAAAAACTAGACCACCAAAAAATCAGTTTGGTTTCGATATCATGTTAGAATCGATATCTTCTGGTGAAATAATGACATCGGTTGGATCATGAGTGATGTACAATCGCATGCCCTACAAAGTTATAAAGATGAAAGTATGCACACAAAGAATAAGAAAATAGGCAATAGAATAACTCTTGGTAAACTGGAATAATTAAACTTATGTAAAGATGTACATTTATAGTACAAAGGAGATAATTTGTCAAACTTGAAAAGTGACTTGCAACTCCATGCAAACAAAAGGAAAGAAAGTACACCTAAGCAAGTTTGTCTCAAAGAAGAAAAAATTTCTAGATAAGAGATACCCATGAGAAGTAAGAATATTCTAGAAGAAATAATATTTTAAAAATATTCTACACTAACAAATCTTTCTTTTCTCCTTTGTAATCTTCACTCTTTTAACACTTACAAACATAATTTTCATTGTAGTTCATCATGTTACATTTCTTCCACCATTATTGCTATTTATATAGAATTTTTACCCTCTAAATGAGAAGTCCAAGTTTTTTATCATACCCCAGCACCTTCCTTGGAAAAATTCAAGTATTTAATACATAAAAAATGTAATTTGGAACCTTATTGCTAAGCTCTTTCACATGGACAACTAACTTGTTCTTATAGACACCTAATTTGTCTTGTCTTACAAGGTAGCTTTTATCTTCATGTGGATGTGTTATAACCATCTAAAACATCATTATAATTGTCCAAAATAATCTTATGGAGAGTTGGATGCCCAAAACCAACTTAATGTCCAAGATTCCTTCTCGATAAATAGTAACTCATTATTGGTAAAAAATAGTTATCGACCCTCGATAAAAATTAATTACCATACTAGTAAAACCTTGATGATAAATTTTTTTACTACTAATATTAAATTCCTCATCATTTATGAATGATTTACAAACAATATTAGGATTAATTAAATGCATAGGATTTACAAGGCCGATGACACCTTAATCCTAACAATATGATGCTCCATATTTTTCTTCTTCTCTTGTGGTGTCCTTTAGACCTCAAGATGTTCAATGTTTCACATATTTGTTTGATTCCTTCTTATATATCCTTTAGTATCTCATTCTATCCAACCTTTTCTCTATGCCCTTTAAACCTCAAAATGTTAATATTTATACTCATTTGGTGGATTCCTTGTTATTGTATCCTTTTACTAGCTCTTTGTACAACCCTCTCTCTCCCCCTCCATATATTCCCCTTAGAAACTTCTCTTCCTCTTCCAAGGTGGTATGATGCTAAGGATTTTTATCTATACTAGGATGTTTTAGGTCATGACACTAAAACGTGTACATTCTCATAGTACTAGGTCCAGATCTTGTTGACAATTATTTTATAGATGTTGAAAGAAATAATGATAAATGAAACACAAAAAATTCTCCTCCTAATTAAAAAATTTACATTTTTACCAGTTACCCATTTCCCTAAGATAACCATGAAAATTGTGTAGATTATATGGAAATATGTTCTTCTTCTATCATGTTTTCTTCTATTTCTAATTCCACTTCTCATTATATTATCTCTCCTTTTATAAATCCTTAATATTTTTTCCTTTTCATGGTTGGTACTTTTGATATGGGTCTCGATTTATCTTTGTGTTCTCTTCTAAGCACTTTTTCTCTTTTTAGAATTCTTAATAATTAGTACCACAAACCTCTCTATATTGAATCATCAATTATATATAATATCATTGATTGAATCCCTATGAAATCAAATTGTGCATTACAAAATATATTTATGGAAGGGCATCTCTATGATATACATCACACTAGAAATATTATGCTACACTTAGTGAATCATGACTCTTTCATCAACACATTATGTTGCACATGATTCTTCCCATTTGGACTAATCACAAATTTCTTAATGTACCCTACCATAGTATTCCTTCTTCTAATTATTTTAGTGTTATCTTGGGTTATACTTGCTTCATGTTGCATAGGAAATTCCTTTGGTGCTTCACTAGTTCTTATAATTTGTCCATGATAATTAGAGGTTGAGGCACAATTCACAATTGTATAGGAAGTGATTTTTTTTGCTTGAATATATAAGTATTGTGGAGTCAAATATCAAAATAGGAGTGTGATTTGCAATTTTGTAAGATTACATGGAGACTTTTTGAGTTTCATAAAATATAAGGTGGGTGAAACTTATTTTTTGACAAGTATTTGGCTAAAAATACAATAGTTAGGAAGAATTCTACAAGGAAATAAAACGTGGAGTGTAAAGGTGGTAAAGAAAAATATAAATGCAAGGGTGAAATTTTAGAGGTAAATGGTAATTATATGGAGGGATAAATTTTTATAGAACTAATGTATGGTAGAGTGGTAGAGTAGGGATGCAATTAAGCATAGATTGCATTGAGGGTTTGGAGTTTCACATAACATAGAACTAAATTGAGATTGGAAGAGAAGAAGCAAAGAGGAATTGCAATTGCAAAGATGAAGAAATCCATACGAGAATAATGTTGTATAAATGGTGGATGATAAAGTAATTTTCATATTTACAATACTACGTAGAGACCTTGAAACTTTGCACTAATAAGCTAGTAGAAATCAAAGGTGTGCACACAATCTACAAATATTACATAATTACTCTAAATTTTTGAAATTCTTTCGGGGCTAGTATTTTGACCTCAAACCATAAAACATGAAAATTTTGACACTTAGGAATACAAAAAATACTTAGAGGGTTAAATTATTTACACCACAAAGCACAATTATATCAATGGGATGACTATTCAAATTATATATTTGTGAAGGTTAAAATAAAGAACATGAACAAAAATAAAGGTGTGAGAAATATATTTGGGGTGGATGATAATAAAACACATACCTAATGGAAGAAACACACTTTTATTTCCCCCATAAAATATAAGGTCATGGATCTAATCAACTCATTTGTTACATTAAAAAAAATTCTCACAATTGAAAAAACTTAAGTTTAGTATCTTCAAACTCTTCTAAATGGACTTTTAATGAATCCCAAATTCCCCAAGTAGTAATGGAAAATCCCATGCATGTAGCCATTGGCTATTAATATTATATCTATTGTTAAGAATCCAAAACTCCATGTAAAATATCAAGAATTCCTCCAAATAAGAGTTGAATCCATAGTTAGAATACCCTTGTATCCTATCATTAAACATGATAAATGAGCAATAATACTTAAATGGAGTGGTGTAGCTACCATGGTCGCCACCATTATTCTATTTCTATCTTTATGTCCCTACTTAAGTCTTGAAACAACACTCATAAGAAATGTAATGCTTAAATACTATCCCATCCTCAAGGGAGGTTTAATGACTTTATGCAATTTTATCTATGATATTTAAAAAAAATCATAGACCTTTGTTAAATGATAAAACATCTTAAGTTTTTTATATATCAAATAAATACAAAAATAATCAAATATCAATCCACCTTATTTTCCCATTTTGACCTAAAGCTCTATTATTAATGGTTTTAAGATAGTTTAGGAATATAGAAAGAAATGACCAAAAAAATAATCAAAGATAATGCAAAAATAATAATGACCCAAATGCTTACTTCTAAACAACTAGACTTCATCACATATGCCAACACTTGGCCAAAAGTCACTATCTAACAAAAATCACGACTAATGACTAAGATGGCATTAATTACACATCAAAATGACAAACACAATACACACAAAAGGTTGTATACCTATAGGAAAGGTACATTTGAACCATCAAATTTTACTTTCTCCCTCTACTCTTAGTAATATGGCATAACAATTAATATAAAATCATAAAATATGACCCATTTTAATGGCAATAATAGATATCACTAATTAAATCTATAAAATTGAATTACTAATACTAATTAACAATAAATTTATTTTTATGTAAGTTTAGAATAATTAATACAAAAGTTCTTAGTTTAAAACATATAAGTTTGTCACAATTAAGAGTAGAACTTTATACAAATAATCAAATTTTCTTACAAGGTGTTACATGACCCCACAAATTTTATTTTACAAAGAAATAATCTCACTTCCTTATTAATTTATATCCACACAATCTAATATTAGTTCTCTATCAATTTATGTCCATACGTAATTATCTAGTAGAAAAAATTATTTCAACCAAAATGTGATTGTTTAAGCTTTACAAGCCTAGAAAAAACCCTAAGAATAAAAAAATTGTATCATAGAAAATTTTAGATTTTTATGAGATATTCCCATTACTTTATTATAAATACTAAACACAATAAGTAAAAAGGATGTAAGTCAATTCAAATGAGGTTAGTCAATCCCAATCTTTGTTTTTATGAGTTTTGTTTTTGAAGCTACACAAGAAGGTTTTACTAAAGTGATAGTCAAATGAATTAAAATAAAACATAAACAATAACTTAATTACTTCAAATAAATTTTTTTGAAAACAAATTATCATTCTTATTAAAAATTTATTTAAATAAAATTATTAAATTTGAAACAAATTTTAAAATTTGACTTAAAATTAACTAATTTTTACAATAACAAACAACACATCAACTATCTAAAAATAAACCTAAATTTATCTATTAATTTTTTAAATGAAACATATCTCATTAAACTTCATACCTGGAACAAGATAATCCAACACTAGAATTAAAGCTCATGAAACACACCTCATTCCTAAAACAAAATAATCCAATGATAAAGTTAAAATTCATAATACACACCTCATTGAATTCCATACATAGAATCCAACACTAGAGTTAAAAAGGAAAATTAAATTGCAATGAATCCAAGCCCATGAATTCCAAGTGGACGGCTCTTTATCTCGACTGAAAAAATCCAAACCTTTCTTTCCTGGGGTATTGACTAAGGTGACTATGACATCTCTCTACTGCCACACAATACAAGATAGCACCTAACTAACTCCAGAGGACAAGAAAAATGTTTTCTTCTTACTGTAACCTTGTAAGTTGAGAAGCCAGTAAGCATATATAAGATACTGGAAATCCATGGCTTCAAGGGCATGGAATTATTGGTGGGTCATTGTGGGATTGGCTTTGATGAATATGATGGGTTGTTCAGCAGAACAGCATGTGGTGGGGGACGACAGAGGATGGGATCCTCTCTCAGATTTCAAAGGATGGGCTTCTCGCAAAATCTTCCGTGTGGGAGATAACCTCTGTAATTGCCCTTCCCTTGTTATGAATTTGTTCAGAAAATTTAAGAAGTTGCTTGATTGGGGTTTATAGATTATATATGTAAAGATAATATTGGGTTTTTTCATATCTATCTGAAACCTGTCTGTAGATATTAGATTGGCTTCACAGTTGAAGGAAAGGTACTAAAATTTAGACCCACCAGTGCCTTTAAACATTAGAAAATTTAACATAAGATTGAAAATATCCACAAATTTTTATTTTTCCCTGTGCTATTCTTAACAAAATTCATGAAACGGCTGTGTCATTGATTTTACTAGGAAATATGCAAGATAAAAATCAGCAGGAAAGAAAGGTTGACAGAGATGATAGTTGATGCTCCTTGTTTTTGGGATGGTTTTGTAAAAATGAAGTTTGATGGAGTATTAAAAGGAAATTTGTGTTTGGTTGGAGGAGAAGTGATATTGTGAAATTTAAATGATTTTTCTGGTAAGGAAAATTTATAATTGAAGTAAAATAAGAGACATTGCTAGGTAGATTAGGTATTGTAGAAACTCATAATTTTAAAGGGTTAATGGTTGAAAGGAAATTTGATAGTAGCAATCAATGTAATTGTGAAAGGTTTAATTCAAAATTTCTGAAAACAAGGCGAGTCTTACCAGGAGTAAGACTGAAACAAACAGACAAAGAAACAACAACTAGCAAGAACCAGCAGGAAACACCAGAGACAGTAGAAAACCAGCGTTATTTCTGAATTCAATCAAGTTATTTCAGCGTACCTTTTATTGATTTCAGGATTCTTGACAGCTGTTTAGTAGGTGCAGTCAGCATGACAATATCAATATATAAATTACCTAGTGACTCTCTCCTTTTAAACCTTCCCAATATCTTCTGAGTAATGGTTGAATGGCAACATGTCAAGTGTATACTTAAAAATAGATCTTACTTTAGTTTAGATAAAGGTTGGCCTTTCTGCCCAGGAAAATCACGCCAAACAACTAAATTTTGACATTTGACAGGGTTTGCTTATGCTTCCTCCCAACAAAATGTATTAGAGCTGAAGAGCCGACAAGAGTTTGAGAATTGTGATGTGAGCAACCCAATTAAGTTATTTAATGGAGGTCTGGATGCAGTCCCACTCATTGAAATGGGTGACAGGTATTTTACCAGCGGAAATGCAGAAGCCTGTCAACGTGGGATGAAGGTGCACATTAATGTTGTATCTGATGGAATCCACAACGGTCAATCTGACAATTTCGATACAGTTTCAGATGGGCTTGACAATGCCGCCAAAGATCTGGGTTTAGATTTAGTATCAGATGGATTAGAGAAGGGTAAAGACAACCATGCATTGAAATCAGATGGAATGGACCATTTTGCTGCTTCTGGTGATGATGTTTCAATGAAGAAGAAGGCAATAGTGGAGGCCATTGCTGAAGGGCCCACATCAGGAACAGATGGATTATCTGGCCGCCCTCGATCAATACTCATAAACCTCGCGCTCTCCCTTTGTGGCACTGTTATCACCATGCTCTATGCCATGGTTTAGCTTCAACTCTCTATTAAAGACATATATATCTTGTGATTACAATGTTGTGTCTTTTCCGTTCAACTGAAACGTCACGAACAGTTAAAATTTGCATGAACAACACTTATACGTGTTTAATTGAATTGACACTAAGCAGTAATATATTGGCTATTGATTAGACACCCATTTCTGGTTTTACTTAATATCTTCGTTTCTGCTTGTAGAATTCATGTTTTTTAAATATTTTCTGTGAGCGTTGGGATGACAACAGGTTGCAGGTAATGTATTTTGATAAGCCAGTTATCGGATATTCTATTGGACTCAGACTGTAAATATGTTAAATGGCCGTAGACTTCCAGAAATCATGATAAAAGCATCTTTTTTCTCTGATGCAGACGTTATTAAAATCTGAAAATCCTTTCGTGAATAGCACTGAAGACTAAACCTATTACAAGCTGGACCCTTGACCTTGCTGGTGTTTTTTCATGGTAAACTGTTTTGATGATCTTTTGAAAACTCCATGTTTACATTCAAAGCTTTTTTTTTGAGGTTTATAACATCTTTAGTCATGGAAATGGAGGAACCCTGTGCAATACAAACATCACCTTAGTTTGGGTAACTTTGGGTTGTTAATCTGTTAAAATATTTAGTTTCTTCCGTCCATTTGGAGGACCTATATAGTAGGAGATATTATGGAGATATTATGTTCTTGTTCTTTTCTGTAATCTCGAGGGATGAAAAATTATATTATGACCCTTTCTCTTTAAGTTTGTTTTAAGTTAAGCATAATCATCAAAGTAGCTATATGTAAATGAAGTGATAATTTGTACGTGCACACAGTATCACAAATAATGGCTGCTTTATACGCATTGTTCTACTTATTTTTAGATATTTACTATGGTGTGGTGTCTGTAGTAGCTGGAGAGAGCTTGCAGATGAACAGATAAAAACTACAGTGGCATCCGTTCGTCTGCAAGCTCTAATAAAGCCATGGTAAATATCTTAAAACAAGTAAAACAATGCGTATAAAAGCTGCCATTAAAATTAAACAGCTTGCATTGTTGACAGATCTAACTGCATGAAAATTCTAGCTGATGAAAAGAAAGTGATATGAAATAGGGAAAAACATAATTCTTAACAGTGTCATCCATACAAAATTTCATTTTGTTGAAGAATTCATATGTATTTTTCCACTCTCCTCCGGTTTTTCAGTCAGTCATCGTTCTTTTTTCCAGTAGATGAGATTTACCATTCCAAATATTTCTGTGATAAGTTTTTATATTTGTCTTATAGCACCAAATTTAATTCCCACTGTTCGAAGAATCTTGGCATATTTAGGCCACGAGTATCGTATGAACCAGGTCCATGGGTGCAATTCTGCACTGAAGTAAGAGATTGTGGAATAAGGTCAGGGAAAACCCACTTCTAGGGCAGGTAGAGGTGAGACTGCAGGGTTGGAGTGATTCCTCCTGCAATTTGGTGTGCAATGCAGTTGCACTGAATGGACAGCTTATATCCAAAGGGTGTTCCCAAAGGTGTCAAACTAGTTTAGTACATCAACTAAAATATAACATGACAATAGCAATCAATAGTTACACATAATGTACACTTGATTTCAAATATTGTGATTAGGTCAAAGGAAAACTACCTACTCTCCATAACAAATGTATTTCAATCCTTTAATATGTTTTTCTTTTGTTATTATATACATAGTGGTAAGGTGAGGATTTACACAACATTTAGGATTGCTTAAATAATTCGTTTAATATCACTAAATCATGAACACCATACATAACCTAGACTAAAAGTAATATATTCCTACAAGTGATTCATCTTAAACCAATGTGGACCAATACTACATTGGGAAATAGATCCATGAACAATAAAGGGGAAAGACTTGTCATCAAATAAATTGTCAACATAAATAGATTTTCATTTTTATAATCATTAAAGATTTACATTCATATAATAGACATACTTAATAATCCATAACTAGAACTAAATTGACCCATATGAAATCAAGGAAAGGTTATAATAAAGTATTTGTAATACATTAGGTGTTGTCAAATACACATCAAACTTTCATTACATTTATGTCAAAAAAATATGGCATGATAAAATATATAACTATGATAACATATTTTCTTGAATCACTATAAACAACAATGGAGACATAACATCACCTATAAC
>VDFB02000017.1:449020801-449088331 GCA_007258455.2 Sequoia sempervirens
AACTTAAAAAAGTTTGAGATCAGAGGTTTCCATTTAACCTATCCCCTATCAACTTTAGACTTGTGTGGCTACTTCAAACTACCTTTGAATGACAGACTTATATTTTTACAACTCTTCAAAATGCTATCATCCCAGGCCATGAAGAGAGAACTAACATTCTTACAGTTTTGAACATAAGCATTAACTGATTCTGAAACTAATTTGTTAATTATACTTTGAACATTCTAAACTGAAGAGGAAACCTTTCTAAAAATGCACTTATTATGTTCCCACCATAATGACCAAAGAACTGTAGTTGGTATTAGATGCCAAATACATGCAAAAAAAGAGGATTTATACAACACAGGACAAGCTTGAAAAAAATCCCAAATTGTCTTTGGCAAAGGAGCAAAAAGCCCAATTGTTGAAGCACAAATTTCCAACATTCCTAAGAAAATTCACACTGCAAGAACAAATGATCCACATTTTCTAATTCTTTTTCCCATAGGGTCCACATTTAAAGGGATCAACAATTCCTAATCTCATAAGTCTTTCACTTGTTAGCACCCTTTTACACAATACCAACCAAACAAAACTCCCTACTTTCGGAAAAACCATATTATTCCAACAAAAATAAAATGCTCTTTGTGATTGAATTTGAGCATCTCTATTAAGAATTTATTTATACCCTTGTTTAATTTTATAATTACCATCTTTAGAGGGAAGCCAAATGATTTTATCATAATATTTTGATAAAAAAACTACTCTTTATGCTAAGGAATTATGCATGAAATCCTTTTGAGCCTCTATTATTTGTAGTTTCGAAAATTGCTTCCATTGTACTCTCCTAGTCGCCAAATCTACTGAGTCAAAATAATCATTCAATATCTACTACCCCACAACTGAGAAAAAATTGGGATAGCTGATTGCAACTCTTGAAAATCTTTGAAGGGAGGGTAACCATTCCAAAAGTTATCATCTTCACCCTTATGCACTTCCCAAGACAAGTAATAAGTGACCACCTTCTGACAAGACACCATAAAACTCCACATAGAAGATCCATCTAGGAGATTAGATATTGTAAAAATTCTTGCCAAACTTTGACTATCTAAGTATTTTTCCTGCATTAAGTTACACCACTTTGAATCAGATTTCTTATACATTTTCCAAATCAGTTTACCCCCAAAAGCCATGTTGCATTTAGAAATATTATGCAATCCCACACCTCCTTTGAGTTTTTCAGAGGACATGCTATCAAGAGATATTAAAGGGTTTTTTTTCCCATCATTCATATTCCCTTTCTATAAAAAAACTCCTAATAATCTTTTCAATCTAATCAACAACTGATTTAGGAGCTTTAAGAATTGTTATAAAAAAAGTTAGGGATTGTTGCTAAAATAGTCTTGATTAACAAAATATGACCTGATAAAGATAACCAACAAGATTTCCATGCAAAATATCTAGACTTAATCCTTTCTATGACCTTAGACTAGTAAGAGGTCTTGTTTGTTCCCATAAAGAATGGGATCCCCAAATATGTACACGACAACTCTGCTACCTGAAAGCCTAAAATCTGGACAATCTTCCTTCTAATGGTTTCCTTGGTGTTAAAAACATATATCTTGGATTTTTGTGCATTTATCTTTTTCCTTGACACTAAAGAGTACATTTCTAAAACCCCTTTTATTTCTTTAGTTTATGCAATATTTTCTTTCCCATATAGCAAAGTGTCATCTGCAAAGAGAGTATGTGTAACTGAAATACTTGTATGAGGAATACTAACACCTTGCCACCGACCCAAATTATGCCTCTCCTTTATTTTTCTACTCAAAGCCTCTGCCATAATAATGAAGAGGAAAGGGGATAAATGATCCCCTTTCCTTACCCCCTGTGTTACACTGAAAAAACCTGAAGGTTCCCCATTGATTATCATTGAAAACTTGGGTCCTGATAAAAAAGAAAATATCTATTTGCACCACTTGCTATAGAAACCAAATTTGGCCAATAATTTCATTAAAAAGCTCCAATCAACCCTATCATACGCTTTCATCATATCAAGCTTTACAATGAAGGAAGATATATGATTAGTGTTAATAGAATGAAGCACTTCATGTGCAATTAATGCACCCTAAGCTATTTCTCTTCCTAGGACAAAACCCTTTTGCTCTTGTGAGAGGACTTTAGGAATGAGATGTTGCAACCTTAAATAAATTTCCTTTGTGAAAATTTTATAAACTGTATTGCATAATGAGATGGATCTAAAATCTGCAAAAGTCTTTGGCTCATTTTCTTTTGGTAAGATTGCAATATTAGTCACATTAAAATTACTCAACATTGTACCATTTTTCCATGATTCTTTCATGGCTAGCAGCAAATCAAATCCCAATACATCCCAACATTTCTAAAAAAAGAGAGTTAAAAATCCATTTGGACTTGGGGCCTTGTCCGGAGAAAGGGAAAACACTACCCTCCTTACTTCTTCCAAAGTGAATGGTTTCATCAACCCCTCATTATCCTCCTGAGAAATGATATTTGGAATTACAACCAGCAAGACATGCTCATCTTGATTTCCTTGAGCTGGTCCCCTCCTAGGCGGGGCTAGGAGATTCTTAAAAAAATTAACCCCTTCATCTTGAATCTCCTTTGCATTTATAATCCAATTACCCGTTACAACATCCTGAATTGAGAATATTGTTTGTGTAGCTCTTTTAAATTGGGTAGAAGCATGAAACTACTTTGTGTAACAGTCCCCTTCCTTTAACCATAATTTCCTAGACTTTTGATGCCAATAAATATCTTCTCTCTTGCCTAACTCTTCTCATTTCAATTGAAAATCCTTTTTTTTTACATATGTAACTGGATCCAAACCATGTTGAATTATGTGTTCATGCACATCCACTAGCTCCTTTGCCACTTCCTCCTTTTGGGAAAAAATATTTTTAAAAACTTGCACATTCCATGTTTTAATATGATTTTTAACATACAATAACTTTTTATAAAATTGGAACATTTTAGTGCCTCTCTGAAATGGTGCACTAACCCACCATTGGTGGAGAAGTGGGAGAAAATGGGGATGTCTAAACCATATTTTTTCAAACTTGAATGAAGGCCTATGCTCAAGAATGGGATTCAATCTTGATATCTCTAATGAGACCGCATAATGATTTGAGCTCGCAAGTGGCAATATTTTTTATACCAGTTTATATAATGAAATTATCCAGTTTTGAGACACTAAAAATCTATGTAAATGTTTTGCAATTTGCAGAAAATCTTTCCTCCAATTAGTCCATGTAAATTTACCCTTTAAATGAAAGACATCTCTTAATGCATTATCAAAAATAAAGCAGCTAAAATCATTCATTACTTTTTGTGGTGGACATATACCTCCCTGTTTTTCTTGTAAAGATACTATTGCATTGAAATCTGCTACCATAATCACCTTTTCATTACCAAAACCCTAAATGATGCCTATCAATACTTCCTACAACCTCTTCTTTTCCTGTGTAGTTGTTGGCCCATAGACATTAAATAACTTAAAAGTAAGGTCAAAGATCACAACATTCAACAACTTCCAATTACTACCCTTTTGAACCACATCAATAGACACCTTTTTTGAATCACATAATGTGACTAAACCACTTGAAGCCCCTTGAGTTGGCACATGCACTGATTTCCATTTTTTCCACTTCATAATTGTTGCCTCAAATGAATCTTAAGACTTTTTTTTTCTTGCAGCAATATGACATCTACCCCACAAACATCTACTTGACTTGGGCTCACTTGTCAGAGGCATTAATGCCTCTAACATTCCAAGACAACACCCTCATTGTGGTTGACGAGAGAAACATGCTTTCCTCGGTCTTTTAGTTACTGATACACTACCATCTAGAGTAGCTTGAAGTCCTGCCTCAATTTCTTCCTTTAATTTGGCGGCTTTAGACTTCCTACCTCATTTCCTTGGGGACTTTTTGGCAGATACTTGAGAGGTTGGTGTCTATGCTAAAGATAAAGTTTGTGAATAGTCAAATTCTAGAACCAAATTTGAATCAATTTCCATATTCTCTCCCTTAGGCAGTTCCTGACTGCAAGGCCCTTGGAATTGGTCCTCCTGCACTGGTACAAAGTCTTCCTCCTCAGCTAGAATCCCATTTGCTATCTCATCAAATAAATATAAGCCTATTGAATATAGGAGCTTGTCTGCAAGCTCTTCCAAATTATCAGGGAAACCCTGCTTTTTTAAGCAAATTGCAAAAGGGTTATGAGTAAGAGTTGTTGAAACATTAATTGTTTTTAAATAATTTCATTTTTTTAGTAAATTGGCCTCAAAGTGGTCCTACATATACATTTCACCAACAATTTTAGTTGGAAAATTTGTGGACATATGTTTGACCAAATTGATTTTTGGTTATAAATACTAAAATTTACTTGTGCTAATAAGTTGGCCAAAAGTGTGACATGTCAACTTTGTACTTTTACCCTAGAGAGCAAGTCTTATTCACTATGTCTTTCATTGTTTGAAGATTAGTATTTTCTTGTATTCAAAGAGATGCTTGAGATAAAGAAATGTCCAATTTGAAACTTAGAAGGAAGAATTATGTTTTCATGAATTCAAGTTAATGAAGAAGGAGTTTTGGGTAGTGTATGTTAAAACTATGTGTGGGTTTAAAAAAAAAATGATTAGAAGAAAAGAAAGAAATGGTGTTTTATAAATTAGTCGGAGGAGGATGAGGACACACTTGTTCCTTATGAGTTTGTGATTTCTATTCTGCTAAGACAATGATGAAAATAATTACCTTATTTAAGAAATGTATGCATCACTTGATTTAAATTTACCTTCTGTTGCTAAAAAAGAAATGCATATATTAAAAATATCTGTTCAAACCAGTCTGTTATTATACAATTGCAATAGGTTGAGAACGGTGCCTTGGTCACCAATGCAAATGTTGGTAGGCACATAAGTGTAATTTATGTTTAGGCATGTATGAAGATAAAATGCAACAGTAGTATTAATACTGGAAAGTTATGGTAATTAAATAATAATTAAAAAAACTTAATGGAATGGCCAACCTGAATATTATTAATGGAGACACATATTAACATCTCCCATCCCTCATAAAACGGGTTTTAACCTGAGTTGGATTCAGAGAAAAATAATAATAATAATTTTCTATTGTTTATGAAAGTTTGGAGTGGAATAAATCTTCTCGTTCCTTTGTCTGTTGTAAGTGTATGAACATTGGTGAAATTTGGGGTGAGTATGGCGTTACTTTTATGGGCTATTAACATAACAATTGAGAACTCTAATTGACATTTTAAAGGAAGCTAATTTCCTAGAAGCAAAACCCACATGAGAAATACAGCTCAAAAATATTCCACATGATGAACACGGCTGAGAAATAAAACTGCACTCAAAACAACAAATTTCCTTATATTGCCATTGCAATCAAACCTGCATATGGAAAAAATGCATAACCTAGAACTATTTATGCAAGATTTTGAAAAGTAGCTAGGTCAGGCATATCCCATAATCAACAAATATTCTATGATGCAGAAAGTTACTTGTAAAGGAAAGTTTAAATAGCAGCAGCACGGTTCTGGGAAGATGGGTATAGAAAACAGAACACAGGAAGACAAAATTTTGATATGATTATAATCAAATTGCTACTCAAACACAAAAAAATAGATAACTCGACTTATAAAGTTTGATATGATTAATGTTACCATGGAGTGGAGTGACCAGAAAAAGTTACAAGATTTCAAGTCAAGATATAAGGCCTCCTGAATGAGATTAATTGAAATATTGTGTTGTGATACCTTCTTTATCTGTTTTAACTAAGGAAAATTATTAGTATGCATGGCAGTGTGTTACGGTTAAGCGGTGTTATCATTGCAACAAATTTGAAATGTGTGTAGTGTAATGACATGGATACCTTAAAAGTAAAGTAATAACAAGAAAAAAAATTATTGGGTTTTTCTAGCAAAAATGTTTTGGGCATGACATAAGTCATACTAATGGTGTCATCTTAGCCAAGATGCTCATCAAAATAAGTTATTATTGGTCAAATATATGACAAGATTCTTACTAATACATGAAGAAATGTGTAGCTTGTTAGAAGCATAAGGATTTGATTCACGTTCCATCTCAAGATTTGAAATCCATCACTACTCCTTGGTCCTTCTCTTGGGGTCTTGACCTAAATATTAAAATTAATCTTTCTCTTCTAATGGCTAGAAACATACCATCACCACCACTAAATACTTCACAAAGTGGGTCAAAGTAATTCCATTCACTTATGTGATTAGATTACAAATATCCAAATTCATTATAAATCGCATCATTTTATGATATGATATTCCCATCTTCATTATCATAAACAATGGGAAATCCTTCAAAAATTTGAATTTTAGACCCTTTGCGAAAAAATCCATATCAAGCATAGATGGTCCACACCATATTATTCCCAAGGTAATAATCAAGTTGAGGCCTCTGATAAAACCCTCATTAAGATCCTAAAAAATATTGACAATGATAGTGTCCATGATTGGCACCTCTAGATACATATCACCTTATGGGAATACCACACAAGCATTCACAATCCCATAGGAGCCACCCCATATTCCCTCATATTCAAAGCTAAAGAAATTTTACTGATTGAGGTTAAATTACCAACCTTATAGATTTCCTTACATAATCTAGTTAATTACAAGGAGTATCAAGTTGTACAACTACATATGTAGAAGATCCTTGATGAACATAAGATCAATACACTAAGTGATTTTATGTGTATCACAATCCACTCTATTATAGCTATAACAAAAAAATCAAAGCTAAAAAGGTCAAAGTAGTGATATTGTACTCAAATAATATCATAAAAATACTACTCAAGATAGAGAAAAGAATGGTAAGCTTGATCCAAATTGGTTGGGTCCTTATGAGATTTTTTCCAAATATAGATTAAGAGCATACATATTTGACTACTCCTAATGGTCAAGAACTAGAGGACCCTATGAAAATTGTGAACCTCACATGCTTCCATGCTAAATAAAAGAAAAAATAGTAAATAGAAATTTTTCCCTATAGTGAAAACCATTTTTTATGGAACCTTCAGAAAGCGCCATTATGAAAACATTCTTGTAAGAATCGTGCATGAAAACTAGGTACCCCCTTTCTATAAGAATTCCTCACACCTAGGGGAATCATCCATCCATCTCTCTTATTCTATCCCATCCCTCCCTTTTGATTTTAGCTATAGATTGGAGGCAACACCTTGATTCTATGCTTTAGGAAAACCCTTGGACCATTCCCCTTGGAATATTTTGGTACTATCAATATACACTAAGAAATGACTCGTTAGGCAATAAAATCAATCCAAACGTCATACAACATATTGCAACTACGACCAACACTCCTAGTGAAGTTCCCTAACTTTTTCCTTTCAAGAAGGTTCTTGCTCAATGCTAATCAGTCATCAACATGAGTATCATGAAAATGTAATGCCATGGTCTCTTTTCTTGTCAAGAGGAAAATATTTTTAATTGTTTCCTTTATCCTTTTTTGATGTTTATTTTTTTACTTTGTGCATTTCATCCATCCAAGATACTTCACAAAGACCAACATGATCCATTATACCATGTTATGTCTTAGAGATATGTTTGTGTTTCTTTTCTATTTTTTCTTTAGTCTATTTATATCCTTGTTTGTTGTTTCTCATTTATTTGTTTGATTGTTTCTCATTTCTTTTTTTTATTGTTTCTCATTTCTTTTTTTATTGTTTCTAATTTCTTTGTTTGATTGTTTCTCATTTCTTTGTTTGATTATTTTTAAATTAGTCCTTTATACATAAAACATAATGTCACCTCAAGATCTTTTATATCCTAGTACAATTTTTTTTTAAACATTTAGAATCTCCTCAAAGATTCCCCACATGCACTTAGAATCACCAATATGTTAGTCACATCACCATAATAAAATCATAGATAAATAGTCATTTAACTTATCTATGTCATATCCATCATCATAAATCACATACATCATATACATCATAATATCTAATCACATCTCTCAAATAATAAGCTACTATCACATAACTCACAAATAAATAAATTCATATATACATAAAAGAATAACACGTTACCATAAACCATCCATAACATTAATAACAACAAATAGTGAGCTCATCAGTAGCCTATCATGGACTCCTTGCTAAAGAGGTTGGGGTGAGAAAGTTGTGGTTGGAAGGGGACTCCCTTAATATTATCAAATGTTTCATGAAGGTGAATCCCCCATCGTGGTCCATATTGCATATCATAGAGGATTCCCTTTCCATTCTAAGTTCCTTTCATGATTATAAAATCTCACATGTCTTCCGTGAGGCAAATAATCTGGTTGATGGTTTTGCTAATGTGGGTGTCTTGTCACATAAATGTTGGCATTCATATGATGACATCCTCGTTAATCTCCTAAGCATCATTTATCATGATCAAATGTCTTGTATTGGTGGTGGTAACCTTGGGAGATAAGTGTTTATTATTTTGGCTTTATCTCATCTCTATCTAGTTTAGGAGTATAGAATTCATAGCCTGTTTGATTAATAATTACATATCTTATGGAAACGAGCTCATGGAAATGGTAATTATAGTTAGGTGTACTCCCACTATCAGATTTACATGGATTATGGGGGCCTTTTGGCCTTTTTTCTAGATTTTTCTCAGTTTTTTCTGCTCATCAAAATAAGGAGAAGATTACGATGTGGGTGTCTTTGGTTGCAATGGGTGGAGATCATTGCAAATAGGAGCCTCTCTCCTATGAGGAGTTTAGTTGTAATGTGGTTGTGTGGGAGCATCTGGAGAAAGGGGGCATTTTCCCATATTTGCTTAAACTACATGGGTTTGATTTTGAAGTCACTAAGGTGTTTGTGAAGGGGTGGAATAATTGAATGTTGCACTATCAGGGGGTGGAGGTGAATGTTATTGAGGGTTTAATTGTTGAAATTGTGGGATTACCCATGAAGGGTAACAAATTTTACAAAGATCATGGTGTGCTCTAGCCAATTTCTTCAAGGGTAAGGAACATGATAAGCTCAGAAGTATGGGAAGCGAAGGGTATGACCATTCTTCTATTAAGCCACTATGGAGAGATGTGGCACTGGAAATTATGACATATTTCACACTTGATGGTAGGTATTTTTTAATCTATGGATACCATTTTATGTTGTTGAATCATGTTAGACACAATAGTTTGATGTCATTTCCCTACTATTTGCTCTTGTCCATGGAAACTAGCATAGAAGATCATAGAAAAAATCCTAGTAAATTTATTCTCCATGAGGGACTCATGCTTCTTATCATTGACTATATTAAAATGAAGTTTATTCCTGAAATCCCTAAGATTTCTAGTGGACGAAAAGGCAAAGGGATTGTCATGGTTATGATATGAGGGAATCGACATAGGATTGGGATGGGTATTATGAGGAGGATGGATTTGAAGAGTTGGAGGCATCAAATAAAGATGGTAAGACTATGTAGGACCTTGATCCAGAGGTTTCTAACTCTACATCAAAAGGCTATGAGACCGATACTAAAATGAAGGATGTGTCATTTGATGCAAAGAAAGGGTCTAAGGGGAAGTAAGGTGGTCAAAGGGATGAGAAGTGGGAATGTGGGAAAGGTAAAAACCTGGTTGAGGAAGGGTTGAAAGGTTTTGGTGTGTCCCTTGCTCATATTGTTAAGGGGAAACAAGGGAGCAATAACGATGATAAGAAGCATCATGTAGAAGAAAAAGGTCTTCAAGATGATGGTTTTAAGAGTACTGGGGATGTTTTCCCTATGAAAATTGGGTTGGTGACTCTTTACTATAAGGGTTTTGAGTAGGTTGAGGATAAGAAAGGGCTATTGGAGTTATTGGTGAACTCGCCGGTGAACTCTAATAAGCAGTGGGTGGAGATTGAAGTAGTTGATTTAGAGGATTCTCCTACTGAGGATGTTATGAAGGGTGAAAGTGTGGATTCAAATTGTCATCCTAAGAATGTTGCTACCCCTTATGTCGAGCCTTTGAACTGGGATGAAATTGACCTGGATGCTTTTTGTAGAATGGTGGAGGATGGGACAAAAAATATCCTTTCGTTGTTTAAATGGATTTTCTTGGAGGTCAAGGATCTTAATGCTAAGTTGAATGAATGGTAGAGTGTATGTGTAGTGTTGGTTAATTGTAACAAAAAGCAATGGACAGTGAAAAGAAAGTTTAAAACAATGAATGTTGTTCTTGACAAAGTAGTGGTGGATGTTGAGAAAATGGGTAGGGACCATGAGGAGAGGCTAGTGTCCTTGGAGGATAATATCTGTAGGGTTCATGAGGAGAATCTTGTATCTTTGGAGGAAAATTTCAATAAGATTTGTAATGATTTGCAGTCCGTGGTGAAAATTAGTAACCAGTCTATTAATTCAAGTGTGTGGGGACTTACATTACTGAATGAAAAATCCCTTAGGTGGACTGGTAAATAGTTGGATCTCGACGAGAATGAGAAGGAAATTGCTGATGTTAATCATAAGAATCAAATGGAGATGAGTATGGATGAGGGTTCGTGTTTGTGAACCAAAAGCAAGACCAAAAAGAGGGCTGATATTTCTTTCCAAGATCTTGAAGTGGTGGAGATGCATGATAATGTTATCTCTAGTAATTTGGAGGCGGCCAAGGTTTTAGATAATCTGCTTTAGTTTATGTTTGGTCATCTTTTGTGCTAATGTTTTGTTTTTGGTTTAGTTGTTTGTATATCTTGGTTTATCTTATAACATTTGTTTTGTTTTTTGGGGTTGGTTGGTGTTTGTTGCTTAATCTTCGGCAGCCTTCTATCAATGTATAGGGTTTTGGGATCCCTTCAAAACCTACTTTTCCTTATAAAAAATAAATAGTGAACTCACACAATGGAATATCTTGTACAATCTATGCACATCATATATACAAATGTCTATATTCATAAATATACAATCAATATGCCTATATCCACATACACATTAAAAATAATATGTACATCATATTTATGCACAAAATCTAGTCCACTAAGTTGAATAAAACTTCCAACCATCTCAAATATAGCTCGCATTATCCCTTTTCAACTCTACTAATGGTGACAGTGGCCCCCTGCATGGATGCACCCATCGCCACACAATGGAACATCTTGTACAGTTTATGCACATCATATATGCAAATGTCCATATATACAAATATACAATCAATATGTCTATGTCCATATACACATTTAAAATAATATGTACATCATATTTATGCAAAAAATCTAGTCCACTAAGCTGAATAAAACTTCCAACCATCTCAAATATAGTTCACATTATCCCTTGTCAACTCTAGTGGTGGTGATAGTGGCCCCCTACATGGACATACCCATCACCATAGATCTTGACCTATATTTTAATATTGATCCAATTTCCCATGAGATAGTGCACTCCACAAACATAGGTGCTCTCTGCTACTAGTAAAATATACTCACAGAGGCTCTTGTAATATCAAGCCTTATCTCTAGCTCATTTCACCTTACATGTGGCCCTCAACACATCAAACAAAGATTGTGCCAAAACTTGTAGATCAAGTAAATCCCTAAAAACACCCCTCTCCTACCTCAATCTCTACACATTAGTCTATATTCTATATAATTATACCTATAATCCATCCTTGGTCAATTGAATGCTATCTTTATAAACCAAATATCCATCTCACTCTAATTTTTTTATAGCTAATGATTAAAAAATTTCTCACTTGCTCAAGTTTGTAGCAAGTCATGCCCTTAATCCACCCCCTTATAAATGTAAGTACATATCCACCCCACTATGAGTCACTACCTCCTAGAGATAATCCTCCTCCTCAAGAGTGAGATAACTTACTATCCTAAAAGGCCCTACCTCTACACTTATGTCCCTTTCAACCCCAACTTCACCCTCAATAATTCCATCTCCACCTCCCTCCTACATCTCCACGTAACTCCTTTATCTCCATCATCTCACCCCGATCCCCTCCATCTCACCTAGCACCTTGACCACCTACTAACCTTGATGCCAATCTCGGTGCTCTCCCCTTCCCCCTCCATCTCTGAACTACTACCATTTTTACTCATACCCTATCTTGGAAGGTACCCTTAGCTGGCATTGTCTATTGTACTAGCCTAAACCACTCCCATGATGCATCATAGCCATCTACCACTCCAACATCAACCATTTCATCCCTATAATTCTAATCAATATTGTTGGATTGTCTCTTGCTATCACTAACCACCCTCTTATCCTCTAGTAGACTCCACTAAACTATCTTTCATAGCACATGCGTGAAAACATGTGGAGATCCTATAATCATCTACTTAATACCAAACTATCACAAAACATGATCAAGCATGTGTCTATCTACAATCTAGTATCATCACCTAGTAATATAGTAGGGAGTTTGTGCATAGCTTAAGTATGCATCATCTAATCCTTCCACATCTAGATAAGGACACCATAATATAGCACCTACCTGTAATTCATGCAATGATCACTAAACGTAATATGTATCTCATATATGATGATACTTGGGCCCCCTTTGCAAAATCTAGCAAAAACAATATGGCTCCTCATCCTCCCACTACTCCCATACACCCCTCCAGTCATGTTACCATTATATGCTCTCATGCCCATTTTGAAGCAATATCATTGATTGTATGCTTTGAACCAACTTATAAATAACCAAATATAAGTCTCAATATAGTTATGATAGCATACACATCACTAAGAAAATATCTTCTCATCCTCAATCATATTGTGCACACAACTAACCAATCCATTTGAGAAGTATAACCCTATCTATTTATGTATAAAAATACCAATGAAAATATCCATAATCATCAAGGCCAAATCCTCCACCAAATGTAATTATAGTGTCAAAAATTGCACACCGTTGCAATTTCACCTAAAATTTTGTATCCACTTTAGTGTCCACTCCCTTAGTATTTGTGTAGGCTCACCTTAGCCCTTGCATCATCCTTTTTCCTCTTGGGATGCTCAAGACCCCTTTTCAGTAGCTACTTTTGTGTGTCAATTTTGTGTTAACATTGTGTTTTCTCATCTCTCACTATTTTTTATAGAGAATTATTTGGACATTAGCATATCGTAGGGACATCCACGCACTGTGCTAGCATCCTAAAATATTTTAAAATTTAAAAAGTCATTCCTGAGTGTTTTTCCACTTTTCACCCTACCTTGGGTAGTGGAAATGGCTCAAGATGATTTGTAATGGCTCGATAGCCTCCTTTTCCCTCCTTTTCTCTCTTTTAAATCTATCTTTTCACTCCAAATGATCTCTCTTGAACATATCTTTCTCTCTTGGTCTCTCTTGGACATTCTCTTTTCCTTTTCTCTAAATCTCTCTCTCTATCTTAAGCTCTCACAACTTTCTCTCTCTCTCTGGCTTCCTCAAGCCTTGCAAGTAATATCTATTTGTCTTTTGTCTTTGAGAATCTTGGGTATCACATCCCTTTTCTATGCCAAGTTATCATCTTGTCTATTTATCTTTTGATATATCTATCTATTTGGTTGTCTATGGAGGTGGAAACTTTGAAACAAGGGTTTAATTAAGGCAAGCCCCTAAACAATCCCAACAGTTTTCATGTTCTTATGTGTGTAGGTATCAAAGGTGTAGCTTTGTTGGAAGATTCATTCTTGGACCTCTTTTGAGTGTCTCCTTTCTTCTCCATTTTTATCATTCTCTTTCCATTTAATTTAGTTTATGTTTGTCTTTATTTCTCTGTTATTTTAGTATATTTTTTAGATTTCAATTATTGAATTGTTAGTAGGTTCTATGTATTTTTTTTTTGGTAAACTCAATTTTTGTTTTGCATGAGACTATAGTACATCGCAGGGATGTCCATGCGCCACCCTGTCATCCTTGGCTAAGATATAATTGGTTGGTCGAGAGAACCTCCGTAACCTACTCTTTCAAATTCTAAAACTCTCCCCTTTTAATTTTGCGTAAAATATGAATAAATCTCCTTTATCATTTTATCCCATTACCTAATATTTGATCCTTGAGGTAGTCAAGGAACATTTTCCCCTTGAGATATCATCACCTTGAGGGTATTTCATTTCCTCCTCTACATTTAGGTGAACTCAACGTGAACATTAAAAAATACAAATCAAATATTTGTGCTTCTACGAAAAAAATTTGGGGTGCTGCCCCAAACCCCATTCCATGCCATCAAAAGGGATATATATCTCTATTTCAAAATGCACTTTCTATTTTCATTCCTTCTATCCCTTTCCCATTTTGTTGGGAAACTTCAAGTTCTCTTACAAGTGTGTGAAAGTGAGTTCTTTTCTCCTTTCTTATTATTCTTTGTTGACCCCTCTCCTGAAATTCCTTCTACTTGTAAGCAAATTTTGGTGCAAGAGGATGAAATTATTGATACTTTCCTTAACAAAACCTTACCCCCTTTTTATTCCAATGCACTCTCTTCTAGAGATGATGCATTAATGAATGAGGAATCTCCTCCCATATATGATCCCCCACAGATCAATGTTGGGCATATTTCTTCAAATAATTCCTCTATAAGTCATAATGAATCTGTAAATATAATTGTAGTCTTTTCCACTCCTCAAAGGCCTAAGAGATCAGTCATTTATGTGACTAGATAGTCCTCCTAAAAGGATTCATTCTATTCATGGGGTTCCTATTGAAAGCAATACACTAGATCTTTATACAAAACTCACGCAATCTAAGGCTCCCTCTTATAGAGTAGTAGGCCATACTTATAATACTAGAAGGAATTAGAAGAATCTCAACCAAACTACTTCTTTACCACCTTCTCAACCAAGAATTCCTCAAGCACCTAGATTTGTAGCTAAGCAACCGAGTGAGTATAATCTTATCAAGCAACTTCATGTTACTCCTGCTAAGATCTCACTTTGGTATTTGCTTCAAACTACTCCAGATTACTAGGACATGCTTCAGGAAGCTTTGCAAAAGATTTTTTTTCCTTCTACTAGGCCAATGGATGTTAATACGTTGATAGATCGTATTCATGTAGATTCGTTGAATATTATGTTCCATCCACATGAACTCCCCCCTCCAAAAGTGCAAAAGCAAGCAGATCTTTTGATGATAATAGTTCACATTAATAATATTGACATTAGGCATGCTCTCGTTGGTACTAGTTCAGCACTCAATGTATGTAGCATTGATTTATTGCCTAAAATTAAAGTTGATTTGAATTCTCTTGTTGCTTCTTCTTTATATTTTTGTGGGTTTGATAATGTTGATCAACAAGCCTTAGGCATGATAATATTTCCTTTAAAGTTGGGACCCATTACCGTACCCACCTTGGCATATGTTATGCTATTACCATATAATCTACTCTTAGGGAGGCCATGGATTCATGCTTTGGGAGTTGTTCCTTCTGCTCTACACCATTCTATGAAGTTTGTTTCTAATAACAAAATGATCACAATCAAGAATGACCCTGATGTTGTACACTTATGTGAAATCATAGTTGTTGGTCAAACTTTAGTTGCACCTACTCTTAAAAATCTTATCCCTTCATTATCTTCCAATGCATTGACATCTACTCCCATAGTACCTATCACTAAGGATACTCTTGAGATAGAGATGTCCCTAAAGAATATCCTCCTGAAGCAAAGAGTCGTAAGTCTACTCCTTCTACCTCTTCTTCTGAATTGAATGCATATCTTGGTGATGGTTGGGGATCCTTGAACTTTATCGAATACTTCATTGGGGAATATAAAGTCAACCCTATCCAGCTTGACATCCTAACAATATCATTCACACCCACTATCAAAGATGATTATTATTTTAATTGTAATGTCCTTAATGTTGATCCTCCCCCTTTTAAGGAGTTGCAATCACTTTACAGTGTGGGATTCAATATTATTTCTAAGCATGGGTACAAAGGAAATGGTATTGAGCACATGTAACAAGGAATTAAGGTCCCTTTGCAACTAACACTGCACTCTTTTAGAATGGGTTTAAGTTACAAGCCTTCGCCTTTGTCTCCATCCCCTCCTCCATTGTTTGATATCCTTATGTCTTTGTGAGCATTCAGATTTTCTTCACAAGAGAAAAGTTTGCTTCCTGCTCCTCATCCTTTATCTAAATAAGAGCATATCTTGTTGAGGCTTCTCAAAGCCCACTTGATTACTCTTCCTCCTACACATAAGATGTTTCACACACAAGATAAAGAAAAACATTCTTTTTGTACATACCATCAAGTGCCTAGCCATTCCACTAGTGAATGTAAGGCCTTGAAGGATAAAATATAAATTCTTGACTCTAGTGTCATCAATCCTTCATTTATTGATACATTTGTCTCTTCTTCACATAACAAGTGATATTGAGGTTTATCTCTATCCTATTCATTATATCTAATAAGCATATTCTCATGAGGTTCTTACAACTCTCTTCTACTGTGTTGCTACCCACTATGTGGCATTTGTAGCTTGGCTTTCTCATTTCCATTCATGGTGGTGTAATATTGTGTGAAACCATACTTTCTTTGTGGTAGAAACACAATAGTATCTAGCATGGTTATCCTCACCTATCCCCTAGGGGCAAGGACAACTTGTTTTGGAAGTGTGTGTCCATTTTGAGGATTTCTCTCTTTTGCTTATCATTTTATCAATCTCATCTATAATCACATTTATTTGATCTTGCCTAGCATCTTTTAATTGTGGCATGAGTTCTCCTCCTTGTGGGTTTGGTTTCTATCACACATCTATTATAATTGTGATAAGGTTTTTCCTCCATATATAGGTCAGTTTCTATCACACATTAGTAGTGGCTTTCCTCCACATAAGGGTTCGTTCTACTAATCTATGATCACCTAGCATAACACAACTTGCTAGATTATGTTTTTTATTTAATCATTATCATTTGCATGATCCCTAGCAACATAATAAGCTAGTGACTAAGTCATGTAGTCTCGTCAACATTGGTTTCTCCCCTATCCATTGGATGCATTCCTTCCTTGAAGTAATCAATCCTCATATTCTTCTCTTTGTTTAATAATTCTTCTATGTGTTACTTTTTGTTATTTTGGGGACGACACATAGTAGTGAGACAACCTCCTACATCAAGGTCTCTTTCACTTTGTTGAGTCAAATATTTTAGTTTTTTTGTTATGTACCTTTGTGTATGTGTTACCCATGTTTTTATTTCTAAATACTTATATGTTCATCATGTTCTAACTCCGTGATTTGGTAGCCTTTTATTTTCTAACCTTTTTTTCTTTTGTAGATCTTCCCTATCTAATACATTTGTTTTGTAGGTCGTCACCCTGGTGGCATGCTTCCTTGGTCAAAAGAGTTATCTGCTTCCTCTACAATATCCTTTTGAAATTATGATGTTATTTATTTTAGTAGCCTTACTTTATCTTGCATACTCATGTAGATTCATAAGCCCACTAAAGTGGGGGGGAAATGTAGTGTTGAAAATTGCATACCCTTGCAATTTCACCTACACTTTTGTATCCACTTTAGTGTCCACTCCCTTAGTATTTGTGTAGGCTTGTATTAGCCCTTGTATCATCATTTTTCACCTCAAGATGCTCAAGACCCCTTTTCAATAGCTACCTTTCTGCGTTAGTTTTTTGTTAACCTTGTGCTTTCTCATCTCTCATCATTTTTTAGTATGAATTTTTTGGACACTAACATGTTGTTGGGATGTACGTGCACTACCCTAGCATCCCAAAATGTTTTAACATACAAAAGGTCAGTCTTGAGTGTTTTTCCACTTTCCACCCTTGGTCAGTGGAAACAACTCACCTGACTATTTGTAATGACTCAGCATCCTCCTTTCCCCACATCTTCTCTCTTTTAAATCTATCTTTTCACTCCAAATGATCTCTCTTGAATATATCTTTCTCTCTTGGTCTCTCTTAGACATTCTCTTTTATTTTTCTTTAAATCTCTCTCTCAAGCTCTTACAACAGTCTTTACAAATCTCTTGGCTCTCATAGCTTTCTCTCTCTCTCTGGCTTCCTCACGTTGATGTTATAGCGTCGGGATTATCCTTCACCTGAATTAAATGTTAATCAAATAAATAAAGTCATGACTTCTTATTTATTTGAGGCAATCCTAAGTGAAGTGACACCTCCTTTTAAATTTGTAATTTATATTTATTTTGTGATAGTTGACTTTAATTAAAAGATCGCCACCTTTTGTAAGAGACGCATCTTCTTGAATGAGGCCGAACTTTTCATGAAGAGACACTTTTATATGTATAAATGCAATTCTTCTCTTCCATTTGGCATCAAATTAAGTTCAAGACAAGTTTGCATAAAATTCTGAGAGGAGATCGCTATCTACAATAATTCGCTTCAAGAAGATCGACTTTGAGAGAAGTCATTATTGGCATCTAGAGAGGTGTTGTTATCATTGCATCATACCGGCCTTGTATATTGGCCATATTGTAAAGCAAAGTTGCTGCTATTTTATCAATATATAAGTGGTATATTGTTGTTGGGTTTTTCTCCCTCAAGGAGGGTTTTCCCAGGGTATATGTTGAGTTTTATTGTTTGAATTGTTTTATTTCTGCTTCATTTAAATCTAGTTATAAAACTAACATGGTATCAAAGCGAGTTTAAGCAAGATCGTGATCAGACTTGTTTAAGCAACAAAATATTCATCTCTTTTTTCATCTAAGAGCATCTATCTTAGCTTTGAAAATGGTGAACAAACCCAAGGTTGAAGATAGACTTGATGGTGCATCTAACTTCACCTCTTGGAAGTTTAGAGTTCTTATTGCATTGGAAGAAAAATATATTCTCGAGTTCATGGAGAGTGAGGTGCCCAAGCCTTCTGATGAGACTAAGAAAACACAATGGAGGAAGAATGGCACAAAGTCCAAGAAGATCTTGATTGATTCCGTGAAGGATCACCTTGTGCCTATTATCTCCAAGTTGAAGACAACTAGAGAGATGTTCAAGACTTTGGAGGGATTGTATGAGATCAATAACACTAGCAGAGCTCTTGCTTTAAGGAAACAACTACATCACATCAAGATGGCTAAAGGAGATTCAGTCATCTCCTTCTTTATGAAGATTACTGAGTTGAAGGATCAACTATATGCCATTGGAGATATAGTTGAAGATAGAGACTTAGTCATGTTAGCTCTAAACGATCTTCCTCAATCTTGGGATCCTTTTATCCAAGGTATCAGTGGAAGATCTAAGTTACCAAATTTTGATCATCTTAGAGAAGATTGCATTCAAGAGGAATCCAGGTTGGCAGCAAGAAGTAATGGTCGAAGCTCTCACAATGAAGACAATCATGTTCTTGTTGCTCAAACTTCAAGAAGGGAAGAGAAGGAAGAAAAGGAAATTTCAAGAGGAATAGAGACAGGAAATCAGATTCTACTCTTGAATCAAAGAAGAAGAAGAATCTCTCCCATATTCAATGCTTTAGATGTGACAAGTATGGTCACTATGTTAGAGATTGTGCAACAAGACCAAAGAAACATGCTTCTACTGTGGATATTAATGATGTCTCTCCTTAGAAGGAATCAAGAGACAACTCAGGAGGTTTTCTATTCATCTCTGCCCTATCAAGCAATGTCCCAACCGATAGTAGCACATGGTTTATTGATAGTGGCACTTCTCGACACATTATAGGATATAGAGAGCATCTTTCAGATTTGGTAGAAACAGAAACCAACATTCAAGTGATAATCGGAGATGATGCTTTATATTTAGTGAAAGGTGTTGGTGCCACCTCTCTTCGCCTAGATTTTGGCATCCCTCTTCATTTGAGTGATGTCTTGTTTGTACCAGGTATCAAGAGGATCCTTGTATCAATTTCAGCTTTGGAGGACAAATGATATCAAGTTGCATTCTCTGAAGGAAATTTTTTTGCTTGGCCAAAGAACTCTAGCATCAAGACAACCCGTGTGATTGGTGTTCGTCAAGAGAGTCTATAGAGACTTTCTATTTGTCCAATTCAAGCATTGTTGCATGATTCCACCAGTTCAAGTGAGCTTTGGCATAGGAGGCTTTCTCACCTTCATTTCAGAGTTCTTCCATCCATGGAGAAGATGGTTACTGGCCTTCTGAAACTCAGTCAGGAGCATGATGGTACTTGCAGGGGATGTGCAATGGGTAAGAATACTAAGATTCCTTTTCATAGTAGTGAAAGTAGATCAAAAATTATTCTAGATCTTGTTCATTCTAATTTGTGTGGTCCAATGTTTGTGGCATCCTTGAGTGGTTTTTGGTATTATGTGATTTTCATTAATGACTATTCTAGAAAGACTTGGATTTAATTTTTAAACTCTAAGGAGTCTGAAGAAGTACTTGATAAATTTAAAGAATTTAAGGCTCAAGTTGAAATTTTTTCTGGAAAGAGGATCAAGGTCCTGAGATCTGATAACAGAGGAGAATACACTTTTGGAGGCTTATGTAATTTCTATAATGAGGCAGGGATTAAGAGGGAGTTTTGTGTTCCATATAATCCTCAGCAAAATGGGGTTGCAGAAAGGAAGAATAGATCCATAGTTGAGGCAGCCAGAGCTATGATTCATGACCAAGACTTACAAACCTTCCTTTGGGAAGAAGCATCTAGAACTGTAGCGTATGTTTAGAATATGATCCCTCATCGAATATTGGAAAATATGACTCCTGAAGAAGCCTTCACAGGTGTGAAGCCTAAGGTTAGTCATTTGAGAATCTTTGGTTGTCCTATTTATATTCATGTGCCTAAGGATAAAAGATCTAAGTTAGAACCATCTGGAAAGAAAGGAATATTTGTGGGTTACAGTGAATCTTCAAAGGCCTACAAGATTTACATTCCAAGACATAAACAAATTGAGATTAGTAGGGATGTCTCTTTTGAGGAAGATGTTGCATTCAAAAGATCTAAAGGGTCATACATGGAGATAGATAATCAAGATCAGGAGACTCCTCAGGATATGGGCATTGATCATACTCCTAAGATTCAGAGGGATTCTACTGAACCAGAAGAGGCTAGTGATCCAATTGATCCAATAGAACCTACTGATGGTCCAAGAGATATTGCTATAGGTCGAAAGAGACCTCTATGGGCTAGACAAACTATGCAAGATGCAAAGAATTATGCAGCTCCTAGAGGCACATTCAGAGAAAGAAAAAGACCATAGAAGTATCCATGATATGTAGCATTAATGAGTCACATCATTGAATTTGACCCTTAAAGTGTTGAGGAAGCATCAATTCAACAGGTATGGAAAGATGCTATGGCCGAAGAATATTAGTCTATTATCAAGAATGATGTTTGGGATGTTGTACCAAGACCTGAAGGAAAATAAGTTGTATCTTCTAAATGGCTTGTCAAGATCAAGCATGCAGCTGATGGGAGAATTGAGAAATACAAAGCAAGATTTGTGGCTAGAGGATTCTCTCAGAAAGAGGGAATAGATTATGAGAATATATTTTCTCTGGTTTCTTGTTATACATCCATCAGGACTATTATTTCTATTGTATTATCTAAGGGATGGAAGCTACATCAGATGGACGTGAAGACATCATTCCTCAATGGTGTGATTGAAGAATTATACATTGAGCAACCTGATGGCTTTGTGATTCATGGGAAGAAGTCTCATGTTTGTAGATTGAAGAAGGCTTTGTATGGCCTTAAGCAGGCTTCTTGTGCTTGGTATGAGAGGATTGATCAGTACTTGATGAGCTTGGGATTCTCCAAGAATGATGTTGATTCAAATATTTACTTCAAGGTAGTTAATGGTGAGACTTTAATCTTGGTTCTTTATGTTGATGATCTATTTCTTACTGGAGTAGAATATCTCACTATCAAATGCAAGAAGGAGTTAGCTTCTAAGTTTGAGATGAAGGATCTAGGCTTTATGCATTACTTTCTAGGATTGGAAGTATGGCAAAGATCCAATGAGATTATTCTGAGTTAAGGGAAATATACTATAGAAATCTTGAAGAGATTTGGGATGATGGATTGCAAATATATGTCTACACCAATGGAAATAAATTTGAAGAAGTTAAGTGAGTCTGCAGCCAGTTGAGATCTGGTAGATCCTACCATGTACAGGTAGTTGATTGGATCATTGATGTATCTATTCAATACTAGACCAGACATTTTATATGCAGTGAGTTCCCTCAATCAGTTCATGCGTGAACCAAGGCAAATTCATCTAGTTGCAGCTAAGCATATCTTGAGATACTTGTGTGGAACAGTTGGATATGGCTTGAGATATACTTCCAGTGTAGATCTAAATTTGCAAGGCTATTCTGATTTTGATTAGGTTGGGACTATGGTTGACAGGAAGAGAACCTCTGGATGTTGCTTTAGCTTGGGAACTACCATGATTTCTTGGTGTAGCAGGAAGTGGTCTTCAGTGGCACTAAGCACTGCAGAGTCCGAATATATTGCAACATGTGTAGCAGCTCGAGAAGCAGTGTGGCTTTGGAAGCTCCTTGCAGGATTGTTTGGACAATCATTGGAGCTGACTGTTATTCATTGTGACAATCAAAGCTATGTGAAGCTATATGTCAATCCAGTGTTCCATGATAGAACAAAACATGTAGAGATCAAATACCATTACATCAAAGATATGGTACTGAGGAAAGCCATTCAACTGAGGTACATTTGCACTAATGATCAGACGGCTGATATTCTCACCAAGCCTCTCTCTAGAGTGAATTTTGTGTACTTTCGAGACAAGCTTCGATTGGTGGAGAATGAAGCCCTTGCTGAGAGGGAGACTCAACATTAGTGATCTTTTGTGATTTTATATAAGGCATTTTTCTCTGAGACAGAGAAATTTGAGGTGAAAGCCCTTGTCCATCTCTGAGATGGAGATGTGGGTCTTTCCACCCTCTGGGAGTAGCCATGGTGGATGTCATGTTGAGAGACTCCATGACAACATCACATTGAGAGACTCTATGATGAATTCTTTGTACTTGTGTTTTTTCACTCATGGGAGTAGCCATAGTGGACATCATGTTGAGAGACTCCATGATGGCATCACATTGAGTGACTCTGTGATGGGCACTTGTGCACATGTTATTTCCATACATGGGTGTAGCCATGGTGGACGTCATGTTGGGTGACTCCATGATGATATCACATTGAGTGACTCTGTGATGAACTCTTTTCCACAAATGGGTGTAGCCATTGTGGGCATCATGTTGAGAGACTCCATGATATTGGATATCTGGAAGGATTCCTCCCTAGCTAAGAGGGAGTGTTGATTTTATAGTGTCGGGATTATCCTTCACGCGAATTAAATGTTAATCAAATAAATAAAGTCGTGACTTCTTATTTATTTGAGGCGATCCTAAGTGAAGTGACGCCTCCTTTTAAATTTGTAATTTATATTTATTTTGTGATGGTCGGCTTTAATTAAAAGATTTCCACCTTTTGTAAGAGATGCATCTTCTTGAATGAGGTTGACCTTTTCATGAAGAGACAGTTCAATATGTATAAATACAAGTCTTCTCTCTTCCATTTGGCATCCAATTAAGTTCAAGAAAATTTCACATAAAATTCTGAGAGGAGATCGCTATCTACAACAGTTCAATTTATTGCTTCAAGAAGATCGACTTTGAGAGAAGTCATTATTGGCATCTAGAGAGGTGTTGTTATCATTGCATCATATCAGCCTTGTATATTGGCCATATTGTAAAGCAAAGTTGCTGCTATTTTACCAATATAAAAGTGATATATTGTTGTTAGGTTTTTCTCCCTCAAGGAGGATGGTTTTCCCAGGGTATATGTTGAGTTTTATTGTTTGAATTATTTTATTTCTGCTTAATTTAAATCTGGTTATAAAACTAACACCTCAAACCTTGCAGGTAATATTTGTTTGTCTTTTATTTGAGAATATTAGGATTTGTCACATCCCTTATCTATGAATTTATCATCTTTTCTATTTATCTTTTGATATATCTATCTATCTGGTTGTCCGTGGAGGTAGAAACACCAAAATGAGGGTTTGACTAAGGCAAGCCCCTAAACAACCCCAACAATTTTCTCGTTCTTATGTGTGCAGGTATTAAAGGTGTAGTTTTGTTGGAGGCTTCACTCTTGGACCTCTTGTGAGTGTCTCCTTTTTTCTTCTTTATTTTTATCATTTTATTTCTATTTAATTTTATCTGTGTATTTATTTCTCTATTATTACTATGTTATTTTAGTATATTTTTTACATTCCAATTATTGAATTTTTAGTAGGTTCTTTATATTTTTTGTGGTAAACTCAGTTTTTGGTCTGTACGAGACTACAACACATTGTAGGGATGTTTATGTATCATGCTATCATCCTTGGTTGAGAGCTTACCGGTCAGTCTAGAGAACCACTATAACCCACTCTTTCAGTTTTTGAAACTCTCCCCTTTTAATTTTGCATAAAATATGAATAAATCCCCTTTATCATTTTATCCCATTACTTGAGCTTTGATCCCTAAAGTATTCAAGGAACATTCACCCCTTGATATCTTGTCACCATGAGGGTGTTGAATTTCCTCCTCTACAACAATCAACATCATTATATGTGCCTTGATGATTGGAATGGTCATAATGTGCCACATGCATACCAACCCCCATGCTACCCACTATGAATCCTCATTCCATTTGGTATAAAATCATCAAACACCTCTCCACGCCCATCACTATTGATAATCACTCTTGCATCCAACCCAAATGCATGTTAACCTTAAGCCTTTTTCTCAACCAATGCATATGCCATGTTGAGAATGTATGAATTGTAAATTGCTTCCTATGTATTGAAGGGCCAATAGATGAACTTAATTAACACATGCACCACATTTTCTAATGTGCATGCCTCACTTTGTAATATATATGATCCTCAATGTATACACTTAATAATTTAACATATATGCCAGGTTTTGCTACACATATTCCCAACGATGAGAATCACACTAAAGTGCATGTGTTGTGGCCCTTTTTGTTACCTTGATCTAAGAAGTAAATGAAAAATAAATGCTCAACCTAAGGAATCACTAGTGGTCCACTCACATGTCACCACCTGTACTCCCTCATGTGATCATTTCAATTCTTGTGGACTAGTATATGATCCATTTTTCTCCTAGGGTTCTTTACTTTGGCTTTGGTTTAATATTAGATTAGGTGAAAATGAAATTTTATACCCCCTACCACTATTTATTCACCCTCCTTCACCCATTTTCATCATATTTCTTCATTCTTTTTCTCTCTATCCATTTTCACCCTCTTTTTCTTATTTTTTCCTTGTCCCCTCTATTTCCCTTTCTCTTCACATTTTTAACTATATGTTTTTGACCTATTCCTTTTCTTCCCACCTTTCTCAAGGGGGCATCTTCTATCTATTCACTATTTCATCTTTCATTCGACTAGGAAACTTTTCCATCCCCTTAACCTCATCAACCATGTATATTTTATTTTTCTTTGAAATGGAATGACTTCTTTAATTCATGAAAGGTCATTTCAAAGAGGGACAAAATATAGGCACCTAAAATCTATCTCTACATTTTAACCTAACATCACTTGCATTATGTCACTAATCCAACATTGCTCCTGCACTAATTACTTAAATAAAATGTTTATTTAATTAACTAAGCTAATTCCACCCTCATTCACCATATCATTTAAAAAATTAAACATTTATATCCTACCTTAAATTCCAAAAAATTACATTATCTATTTAAATAATTCAAAATAGGGATAAATATTTTAAAAAAACAAGAAAAAGTTATAAAATATTAGCCAATATTGTATTACTTTTGGAAAAAATATTAATTTTATTGGTGTTTTATTTAAATCACTAGAAATTTATAGAAAATCTTGACAAAGTATACTTGTATTCAAACAAATAATATAACATTGTTAGTGAATTTCGCTTGTATTCAAAAAATAAACTGATTTCTTTAGTGAATTAAACTTGTATGCAAACAAATACAATATTTTTGTTGGAAAATTAAACATGTATTCAATAAAATAAAATATGTTCATTGGTGAATAATAAAAATATTTAAAACTATAAAATTAATTATTTGGCGAATGTTCTAATAAGTTTTTTGAAAAATCAATGTGGGTGCCAAAAATATCAAATGCTAAATGATAATGATTAAGTTACTTGGTGAATTTATAAATTTAAATAGATTTGCATTCCAGGCCAAAGTTGGGACACACCCAAATTTATAGATAAGGTCTCTAAAATAGAGATAAGTGTTAACAAGTCTCTAGGAAGTGCTCAATATATCAATAGTGAATTAAATGTTGAAGGTGATGAGTCCAATCAATGGCTCAATTTTGATAGGGTTTATTATGTATTTGTTGTTGTCACCATAGACTTTGGTTCTTGGTTGTTGACATTTTCCTTGATATTTCCTTGAAACCATAAACCTTGGGCATAAGTTTATCCTTGTGACTTTTAATGACATTATCATGCTATGTGAATTATCTATGTTGATTTTACATATGGTTGAATGGATGTTACTTTAAGGTAATTATAGATATGCAATTCTTTGTGTGTTCTAATGTTATCATGTAGGTTTACACTAAGATGTTGATGTCAACAAAGCCTGCAAAGTGGAAGGAACTCCTACCAGCTAGTCGATTGTCAAGAAAGTCAAGAAGATGATCATTAAGAGGTCAAAGGCGGAAAACTCTCAATGGAGGGAAATTCCTAATTCGAATAAAAGATTGTAACCACCCTTTTAATAGTCATGTTTGTTTGTTGAATAATTCTAGGGAGTGTGTTGTGCTAGATTCCTGTTGCAGCAAGTCTGCTTTGACCAAATTTGGTGCATGCATAACTTCGTCCATCTTTTTCTATGCTTTCAATAAGTGACATCCTCCTATTTTGATGGAGTCAGTTTCCTAGGTAGTTAGGGTTAATCAATAGTTTTTCTCTATATAAATAATGGTCAAATGCCCCTTTTGATAAGGTTGGATGTTTTGAGATTGTACTTGCATTTTCTAGTTTTAGTAATACAGTCATATCGCTGAGATGTTGTAATCATGTTTTCAAGAAATAATATGATATTCCGAGTTGTTGAATTTGAGTTTACTCAAGGGGGTCCACTTGGTGAAGATTCCACCTACTTTGTTTAAAATTTATTTTATGTTCAATAATTAGTTTAATTTCAGCAACTATTTGTTCCTGTAGCCACTAGAATTTTGTTTTGTGATTGTGCCTGCAGCCAAGGCAGACATAGTAGTTTCATGTCTGTTTGATGAGATTTCAATTTCTATCTTTCATTTCCAGTCCAGTTGTTAATGCTTAGTGCAGATGATGATTTATGCTCAGTGTTTAAGTTGATTTATTTTCAAGCAGTTCATTTCCAACATTGTTTCTTTCCTAGTTTATGGATGACTGTAGTAGAGTCCTAGTGCACATACAGTGCTAACCCATTTCAAGTTTATGTCCCTAGGTTGAAAATGAAATGCACCTTCATGATGAGTAAGATAGCTACTTAGTGTAGATGTTCAATCTCTAAGTCACAACTCTAAGGGCTTAGTTATTAAACCAATAAAGGAGGCCAACATTTTTGGCGTCATTGTCGGGGATGGTGTCAAACTAGGAAATTCTTTGAAGTCATTGATAGTTTCCTTCTTGTTGTAGTATTTTTGAAGTTTTTTCTTAGCATACCCTTCATTTAGGAAAGTAATGACCTGTTATTCTTTCACCAATTCTTCGTGTGAGTTGATTGATATTGAGTTGATACCACATGCATAGAGGAAGGAGGAGAGATGATCATGGGAGATTCCTTCCTAATGACCCTGATCCATTTTAGCTACTTGAGCATCAAAATCTACCAAGAAATGAAGAAGAAGAAGAGGCACACCCTTTTGCTGATGCATTTCCCAATTTGACCAGTTCTGACACTTCCTCTGAAGACCAAAATCTGATTGAAAATCCATTTTCTTTGGAACTCCATCAAGCAAGAATGGCTGATGCAAATAGAAACAGACCCAACCAACCATCTTTTCCATTTCCTATCACTCATTAGAATGAGGTTGATAACCTCAAAAACATCCCTACTTCAGTCCTTCCTAAGTTCTATGGGCTTGTCACAGAAGATCCTGACACTTTCTTGTTTGATTTTGAAATCCTCTGCAGAAGATATGACTATACCACTAATGCTCATAGGCTTAATTTGTTTCCTACCACCTTGAAAGAAGCTACATTAAGATGGTTTATGAGCTTAGGTAGGAATACTATGGAGACTTGGGAGGATATGAAAACAAAGTTTCTTGAGAAGTACAAATAATATTGTAGGGGCAGTGATATGAGAGGAGATGACATCTTTAGGATGTAGCAAAAGGAAGATGAGAGTTTAGAGGATTATATTTCAAGGTTTTTTTTTTCTTGTAGAAATCTCCACATCATACACTCAATGAAGAGTCTCAAAAGTTTCTCTTCCTTAGAGGGATCAATGGCAGTTGCATTGATTCTTTGGACTTGATGGGAGGAGGAGATATCACCCAAATTCCCTGGGATGATATTAAGAAGATTTGTAAGAACTATTCCATGGTAGCTTCAAAGAAAGGAAGAGGTTACCAATCCTCTATGGGAAAATCATCCACCAATGGAGTTTCAAGGATGGAGATTACTCACTTGTTGGAATATTTCAAGCAAGACATCATAAATAATCTGGCTACTCAACTGGATACACTTCAAGCAAAGAAGAAACATGAGGAGGCAGAGGCAATGTTGGCAGAATATTTCCCTCATTGCAGACAAAAGAAGGACTGCAGATGCAAAATGGTAGCTAACATTGATAGTAAGCAGATTCCACTTGAGTTCAAGCTAATCCAGGGTGATGATGATCAAGTCTACTACATTTCACAAAGGATACTATGGGCCTCAAGACAAGGTATGCCACCAGATCCATTATCTTTTGTTGGGACTCATTTTAATTCTTATGCATCTAGTAATCAATGGCAACCCCCATACCCATCCAACTATGGAGGATATCCACCTCAACCTTGGAACAACCCTCCAAATACCTAGCCCAATCACCAAAACTCTAATCCCCAATAGCAACAACCTCAGGGGAATTGGCAGCAGTTCCAAGGGAATTGGTAGCCACCTCTAGGAAACTAGCAACAAACATCCCAATGGAGGGGAGGACAACAATGGCCAAATCAACAAATAATTACATGCAACCACCTCCACAGCCTTAGTAGCCTACTATAATGCCTCCTCCTAATAGCTCAAGTTCAAGCACACCTAGACCTACTCAATTACCAGCTCAACCCATACCTAACCCAAATAACAAACCATAGCAGCAACCAGTCTACTCTACAAATCCTAATCAATTCCATCCATATGTTGTGAGTGTGAGTGACATCCATCTGTGTTCAGGAACCACTCTGCCAGCTCCTTCCACTCCTATCATCACGGAGCTTCTTGTGGAAGATGAGGAGCCTCTGAATGTCCCCATTCAACCAAGTGTGCCTAAAAATCTTGAACTAGTTTAGCAGACTGATCAAGATCCACCATTTCCTCAAAGGTTAGAAGTTGTTAAAAAAAAGGAAGAGAAGGAGGAAACAACCTTTGACATTTTGGATCAGTTGAAGCACATATGTATTAAGATACCTTTGTTTCAAGCCATAAAAGATGTCCCTATATTTGGCAAAGCAATCAAGGAAGCATGCCTCAAAAAGCTAGGGAGGAAAAATAAAGACCCCACTAAAATTCATGTGGTGGGACAATTGGTAGATATTATGCTTGGGAAAGTTACAGTTCCTAAGTACACTAACCTAGGTAGTCGTATGGTAGGAGTTATTATAAATGGAATCCAAATAAAGAATGCTCTAATTGACTTGGGAGCAGCAATAAATGAGATGACTAAGGATATCCTACAACAACTAAATGTTGCAAACATGAGACCTACTCCTACTATCTTGCAGCTTGTTGATAGTTCCACTTTCAAACCTAATGGTATAGAAGAATACCTTGTGGTAACTCTAGACTCTTGGGAGTACCTAGCAAATTTTATGATCCTTTCTCCTAAAGCTACACTAGAAGGGTATCTTATTATTCTAGGAAATTTGTGATTAGCCACAATAGATGTTTACATTAGATGTCGATCAGGGGACATGACTACTTCTTATGGGAAAAGCACCAAAAATCTTGTTCTCTACCCTCCTACTCAGCCATCCCATGATATGGATAACCCCATATGGCCACATGTTGGAGAAGAGGCCGAGGAAGTCAATTCAGTGGAACAACTCATGATGTTAGGTAGAAGTCCTTTCATCTAGCTACGAGAAGAAGATGAAGTGTTGTCCCACATAATTCAGAACCATTGTGAAGTGCATGAAGAGTCATCCACGCATGAATCTGGTTTTGCAGGTCTAGTGAAGAAACTTTTCCCCACTCTTCCTACAACTGAACTTCCTACGCCAACTGATATGCTTCATACATTTCTGCCACATGAACTAAAAATGCCAAGTATTAGTGAAACAACTATGATTGAGTTAACCACGCAAGTGAAAGTGTCAGAAGGGAAACATATAAATATCAATAGAAAGTTGAGTCAAGAGTAGCAGTTGTCCCTGACAAACCTGTTGAAGACCCATCAGCATGCATTTGCATGGGAACATCATGACATGAAAGGATTGGACTCCAAGCTCTGCACTCATAGGATATATCAGAGATGACTGCACACCATTAAGGCAGCCACAAAGGAGAATCGACCTTGCATTGAGGGAGATTGTTAAAGGGGAATTACAAAAATTATTGGATGCAGGATTTATCTACCCTATCTCAAACAACCAGTGGGTGTCCCCATTGGTAATTGTTCCTAAAAAGGGAGGTAAATGGAGAGTTTATGTTGACTATAGGAAACTCAACTCTGTCATAAAAAAGGATCATTTTCCCCTTCCTTTTATAGACCAAGTACTAGATTCACTTGCAGGAAAGCAGTATTTTTCTTTTCTAGATGGATTCAGTGGCTATAATTGGATACAGATTGCACTTGAGGATCAAGAGAAGACAACCTTTACCTATCCATGAGGGACTTATGCCTACTCAGTACTTCCATTTGGTTTGTGTGATGCACTTGCAACTTTTCAAAGGGTAGTCATTAGTATATTTTCAGATATCTCACATGATTGTATGGAGATTTATATGGATGATTTTACTACCTATGGTGCTGATTTTGCAGAAGCATTAGAAAATCTAATGAAGGTTTTAAAGAGATGTGAAGACCATAATTTGTCCTTGAATAGTGAAAATGCTTCATGATGATGCAGGAAGGAGTATTCCTTGGCCACTACATCTCTCAAAAAGGAATTCAAGTAGACCCAACCAAGATTGAGGTGATTGCCAATCTTCCTATTCTTGCAAGGAAAAAGATGTCAGAAGTTTCTTGGGACATGCAGGATACTATAAGTGTTTCATCAAAGATTTTAGAAAAATGGAAGCACCACTGTACAATCTCCTAACTAAAGATGTTGAGTTATAGTGGAAAGAGGATTGTGACAAAGCATTCTCTGATTTGAAAGCAGCATTAACCCATGCTCCTATACTCAAAGGCCCTAATTGGGAGCTTCCTTTTCATATTCATACAGATGCATCAGATTATGCTATAGGAGCTGTGTTAGGACAAAAATAAGGAGCAATTGAGAATGCAATCTATTTTGTCAGCAAAAACATACAAGAAGCTAAATTTAATTACATAGTGACAGAGAAGGAGATGTTGGCAGTCATCTATGCCCTCAACAATTTTAGGCACTACATAACAAGCTATCAGATCTTTATTCATACAAATCATGCAACCATAAAATACCTCATGAATAAGCCCCTGATTTTAGGAAGGCTAGCAAGGTGGTTGTTGTTGATGCAGGAATTTGACATCACCATTGTTGACAAACTAGGAAAGGAAAATGTTGTAGCAGATTTCCTCTCCAAATTGACTACATCAGAGGACACCCAAATCGTTGATGACTCTTTCCCTAATGAACATTTGTTTTCTATCAGTGTGCACACACCTTGGTATGTTGATATAGCCAACTATTTGGTTATAGGGAGAGTTCCTCCTCATTTATTCCTAAAAGAGAGAAGGGTGCTCATTAAGAAAACCTTTCCTTTCTCATGGATTGCAAGATGTTTATTCTACATTGGACCAGATCATGCCATGAGGAGATGTGTAAGGGAAGATGAGACATATTATATACTACATGCATGCCACAATTAACCCTATAGAGGGCATTTTTCAGCCAAGAGGACAGCAATGAAGATTTTTAATACAGGATATTACTGGCCCACACTTCATAAGGACGCGGGAAAGTATACTAGGAAGTGTGATAGATGTTAGAGGATGGGTTGGCCAACTAAATCTGATGAGATGCCTCTTTACCCCCAGGTAGTCATCACTCCATTTGATAAATGGGGACTTGATTTTGTAGGTCCGATTGATCCTCCATCAAATGGAAAATCCTACATCTTGGTTTGCACTCACTATGTGACCAAGTGGGTTGAGGTTAAAGCTATGAAGCATGCCAGAGATAATAAGGTTGTGGAATTTCTTTATGAGGAAATCTTCACACGTTATGGGGTTCCAAGGGAGATAGTGACTGATCAAGGGGCTCAGTTTACATCATCCCTTATGACAACACTAGTCAATGAATATAGTGTGAGGAACAGGAAATCTATCCCTATCATCCTCAGGCCAATGGCCAATCTGAGGTGACCAACAGGGAAATTGAGGCAATTCTGACCCAAAAAGTGGCTATTCACAAGAAAGACTGGGCAAATAGGCTTCCAGAAGCTGTTTGGGCCTATAGTACCACCTGGAAGACAACCACAGGTTTCACTCCTTTTGAATTACTATATGGGAAGACAGCTCTGATGCCCATTGAATTTGAGCATAAAAATCTTAGGACTGTATTGGATCTTGTGATGGACATATCTGAGGCACAAAAGGACCAGAATCATGTAGCTGAATGCTTTGGATGAGATGAGAAAGACAGCCCTCCATCATACTAAGGTAGTGCAGAATCAAAGGGTCAAATGACATAATAGATACATAAAGGAAAAGAAGTTCCAACCTGGTGACTAGGCACTCCTTTATGACTCCAAGTATCAAGACAATGCAAGAAAGCTGCAGACCAGATGGTTGGGACCGTATGAAGTTGTAGAAGTAGTCCCCAATGGTGTTGTACAACTCACAACCATTGACCTTATCAAATTCAAACTCTTGGTCAACGACCATCGTCTAAGATTATATCATAAACCAACATCCAAGGAAGAATTCATGCAACAATTTATTCAACACCCAACCTCCAAACTTCCTACAACTGAAGGAAGTGGACCTAGTGTCCCTCCTTCTAACTAATCCAGGTACACATGCAATCACTTCATAATAAATATTTCCACTTTTGTGGGAATCCACTTCTTCACCAATAAATTCATCCACCCATCCATCTCCATCTTCTCTCTGTTCCATAACTCAACCATCACTTCACTTAGCCACCATTCCATTCCATCATCACTACATTAATTGTTCAACTATACTTTTAAAAGGTAACTAGTACTTCCTCCACGTTCCTTGCAAAAGATACTCCACGTTTTCAAGTATGTGCATGACAATTTGTTATATCTTAATTATCTTTAGTGCATTTATTTAATTACTATAAATTAATGTTTATATTTCACATGGCATATAATTGTAACCTACCTTGTCAAATCATAATTACTAACATGCTCTAATTTAGGTTGGGGGGAGTGTCAACTTACAAGTCCACATGACATCCATGTCAACAAATTTGAAATAAGCCAATTTGAATGATAGAGTGAAATGACGACTTGCATGTGTGAAGGACACCAAACTGCCACCATTTTTCTTAATGATACCCTTCATTTATTGTTCTTTATTGCCTAGTCATAATCTTAAAATGTCACCCAAAAGGTAAATTGGTGAACTACATGACATTGGTGTCAACACTACAAAAGAATTGCAAGAAGAAGAAATTGGGGTTTTTAGAGAGAGATTGCAGGAAAAGGAAATTTAACATAAGTGCTTGTTTGATTACGGGCAGTTGAAACAATGGGAGGCCAGCTAATTAGGAATGAACCCACGGTTAATGATGTGGTGATGCAGGATGCACTTTCTCTAACTGAGTTCAGGAATTGTGGATGGTTGGATTATTTCCTGAAACTTGACAGCTACAATGAGGATATTGCACTAGAATTTGCACAGACAATCTCTTTGGGGAAGGAAATGGTAAAAGGGTTAGAGGTGTTTGCTACTGAGGAGAGAATTTCAGAGGTAATAGGTTTACCTGTCGATGGAGATCCATACCCTGATACCAGAGATGCAAGGTCAGCCAGGGCTGAATTTACTGAACCCAGTGACCCTCCATTGGTTGTAGATAAGCAAGGTATGAAGAGAACTTCTCTACCAGAGCCATGGAAACAAGTAGTTGTCCACATTGTCAAGTATATTACTTGTGAGGGCCGCCAGTCATGCCTCCACTCTGTGCATTTCAAGATCCTGAACCATATGAGGCATGGGAGAAGAATGAATCTGCCCAATGTGCTATATCACCTCCTTGCAATCATGGTGGCCAAAACGCAAAAAGGGAGGGATAATTTTGTCTCCCACCTTTGTTTAATAAAATTGTTTGTAGAGAAATCTTTGCAAGAGGTGTCTGATATGACATGGGAGGAATTTGTAAACATTGACCTGTTTAGACCAAAAAATGTACATCATATAGATCAGTCGCAACCTCGTAGGGTTAGTAGGGGAGAGAGGGTTGTTGAAGCCACTCCTGGAGCTTCAAACTTTGGTGAAAACCCTAGTTCAAAATCTCCTACAGCTGAACAAGCTATAGAAATTGGTTCTTCTAAGTCAAAATATTCAGATGAGGAAAGTTCATCCTCAAACCCTGATGTTAATGCTCTTCCCAAAACCCCAATTCGAGCTAGGGCTGCCATTAGAAGAGAGGAGGCACAAATGAAAGAGGAAAAAATGAGAAAGGGGAAGGCCAAGAAGCAAGTGCCTAAAAAAGTAACACCAAGCCCTAGGAAATGAAAAGTTGTTGAGATTGTTCTTCCTGCAGCCGAAGAAAAACATGAAAGCCCTCTTAAGAAATAAAAACCAATTGGGCCATCCATTGGTGTACCTCCAAAGAGAAGCCCTAGGCTTAGAAAAACATCTAGGGAGGAAATAGAGGCCCCAATGGGGCAGGTAAATGTTGAAGAAAAAGCTATTTTTGAAGAACAAGCAAATATAAGACTAGCAGAGCTTGCTACTATTGCGAAACAGATTAGAGAACAAGCAAGGATTCTACTAGGATCTTAATTCAGACACTGCAGAGACCGATGTGGGACAGTTGGTAGTTGGTGACTTCAAAGCATTGACTGGGAAAAAGAATAGTGCTTCTTCTGCTGGAGGACCAGCAAAACATTAGGTTGGGGGGAATGATGAGTCCAATTAATGGCTCAATTTTGATAAGGTTTATTATGTATTTTTTGTTGTCACCATAGACTTTGGTACTTGGTTGTTGACATTTTCCATGATATTTCCTTAAAACACTAGACCTTGGGCATAAGTTTATCCTTGTGATTTTTAGTGACATTATCATGCTATGTGAATTATCTATGTTGATTTTACATGTAGTTGAATGGATGTTACTTTAAGGTAATTATAGATATGCAATTGTTTGTACGTACTAATTTTATCATGCAGGTTTACACTAAGATGTTGATGTCAATGAAGCCTGCAAAGTGGAAGGAACTCCTGCTAGCTAGTGGGTTGTCAAGAAAGTCAAGAAGATGATCATTAAGAGGTCAAAGGGGGAAAGCTCTCAATGGAGGGAAATTCCTAATTCGAATAAAAGATTGTAACCACCATTTTAATAGTCATGGTTTTTTGTTGATAAATTCTAGGGAGTGTGTTGTGCTAGATTCTCGTTGGAGCAAGTCTGCTTTGACCAAATTTGGTGCATGCATAACTTCCTTCATCTTTTTCTATGCTTTCAATAAGTGGCATCCTCCTATTTTGATGGAGTCAATTGCCTAGGTAGTTAGGGTTAATCAATAGTTTTTCTCTATATAAATAATGGTCAAATGCCCCTTTTGATAAGGTTGGATGTTTTGAGATTGTACTTGCATTTTCTAGTTTTCGTAATACAGTCATATCATTCAGATGTTGTAATCATGTTTTCAAGAAATAATATGATATTTTGAGTTGCTGCATTTGAGTTAGCTTAAGGGAGACTCACTCAAGGGGGGCCACTTGGTGAGGATTCCACCTACTTAGTTTAAAATTTATTTTTTATTTAGTAATTAGTTCAATTTCAACAATTGTTTGTTCCTGTAGCCACTGGAATTATGTTCTGTGACTATTGTTGCAGCCAAGGTAGACAGAGTAGTTTCCTGTCTGTTTGCTGAGATTTCTATTTCTATCTTTCATTTCTAGTCCAGTTGTTAATGCTTAGTGCAGATGATTTATGCTTAGTGTTTAAATTGATTTCTTTTCAAGCAGTTCATTTCCAGCATTGTTTATTTCCTAGTTTATGGATGACTGCAGTAGATTCCTAGTGCACATACAGTGCTGACCCATTTCAAGTTTGCATCCCTTAGTGCACATACAGTGCTGACCCATTTCAAGTTTGCATCCCTGGGTTGACAATGAAATGCACCTTCATGATGAGTAAGATAGCTACTTAGTGTAGATGTCCAATCTCTAAGTCACAACTCTAAGGGCTTAGTTATTAAACCATTAAAGGAGGCCAACAGAAGGGTTGAGTATTGATGTCTTAGATGTATATATACTTTGTCTAAAACCAACTTGGTGTTCTTAATTTAATGTGTCAATGGGAGATCTTTAAGAAACAAGAAAAAATATTAATCTACTCTTCCTTTTGGAAGTGAGCAAATTTTATTGAGATTTGATATTGAAAACTACATGAGGTATAGCTAGCCATTTAATTATTGTATTCCACTGTATCCTCCTTCACTATAGTTAAACACTCCCAATAGATTTCATATCTTTTCAATGCTTCAAGGTACTTTTCCTGAAGCTAGATGTCAATTCAAGTAACATATACAATGGCTCTCCCATTTGTTGATGATGCCTCCAAAAAGAAGGAATTATACCTCACATGAGTAAATACCATTAAATTCTAGCTTTGAGTTTGGTAATATTTCATTAGTTTTGTTTGGTTCTTTGCAAGCACTAGTGAAAATTTTTTGAGCATGTGTGTTAGAATTTCAAGGCTCTAGAAGAATCCAAATCACATTGATTTTTAATATTTAATGATCACATGTGATTATTGATCAAGTGTTGGGTTAACCTCAAAAAAAAATTATAAAGAGGGATGGTGAGTTCAACTGAAATCATTCTTATGTCCATAAAATGATTTTGAGTGTACTATTTTGAATTCTAATAAGTATTTTGTGAGATAAAAAGAATGATGTCATGGTATTATTGGGGATACTTAACATTATATTTCCTCAAGTTATGTAGTTTTTGAGGAAAAGAGAGACCAATTCCCTTCAAAATGGGTGGAATTGGAAAGAAAATGATTTGGTTCGCCTGACCCTTGTGCCTAGTTTTGGACTAGGATGATGAGATTTGATGGAGATAAGTGATTTTAATAGGTGTGCAAGAGTAGAAGTTTTTCAATCTTTTTCCCATGGAAACTCATCAATTTTTTATACTCTATTTTGACAGAAGCCCTCAATGAGGAATTATGGACTTTCAATGTCATGTTGATCCTTCTTGGTGGCTTGGTCCTTCACAATGATTGGGGTAGTATATTTACTATTTCTTCAACATCTTCGCAAGACCTCTAGCTGGTATCAAGGTTTCAATATCATTGACAAACATATTCATATTTAGCAATGTAGGACATATATAGTTTCTATGTTCACAGCTCTAAAGCATATTTGGCAAGCCTTGTGGTCTAAGGATATGATCTCCTTTAAAACTATTAACTCCACTACCAATAATGCTTCAACCATAACTCATATTGCTTGGTGAATCTATCACCTTTGTTTCAAGCTAGAGAAAATTCAACACACTTTTACCCATTCCATGACACCACTACCAGACTAGTATCAATTGTGTCAAATGTAAAAATGACATGCGTCATTTATACAAGAGTTTGCACTCTACTCATCTTTAAAAATGGATGTAATATTATAATTCATTTGTAATACAATAAATGGTTGTGTTATTCTTAGTTATTTATTTGCAATAAAGAATTATTTTGTGTGTTAAGTGTTTATTCAAGTTACAAGTAATAGTATAATATCTTTCATGGAGAGTAAGTAGAATGTTTACTCTGTAAATCTACAATATGATATATAATAATTAATATTATTATGAAAAGGATTTTCATTTCATATGACATAATAATATATCCTCAGAAAACTAGAAATACTGTATAAAAATATTTCATCATCCTATGAACATTCTATGGACAGTAGTAGTTGAATTTCATAATGAAATATATTATAGTTACATTTATTATAGCTATTTTTTTTTAAGTTCAAGTTCAAGTTAAATTTATTAAAATTAAGTTAACTTCATTACTTAGTTAAATTCACTAATGTTTAATTATTTAAATAAATTGAAAAATTATTAAAATAAATTATTATAATTAAAATATTTAACTTATTTTTTTATTTAAATAATTTGTATAAATTAATTATGAAAGTTAAATTATTTAAGATAAAATAAATTAATTAATTATTCATTAATTTAATTTAATTAATTTATTAAAAAATATTTGAATAAGTCATTAAAGTGAAGTTCTTTAAATCGTTTAAAAACAATAATTTAAATAATTGAGTTAAATTTTTTAAACTAAAATTAAAGTTCAATTAAATAATGTATATAAATTTAACTAAATTTATTAAAGTTCAATTTATTTGTTTTTTTGATAAAAGGTGTTATGCAAATGTAAATATTATTAATAATAAAAAGAGGAGTACATGATAAACACTATCAAAACATATAATATAGAAAAAAACTACTATAGTCATTACCAGAGGGAGCAAAAAAGACATCCTTGAAAAAACCCATTATAGATACTATTGTTGCATGAGAAAATAGTGAACCCAACAAAGCTAGATTTAATAATTATCATGGCCACTAGAAGTAGGTTCTTCCTCATCAACCACAAGCACAAGGTTGGGATCTATGTTGTGATGTGCACCAACAAAGCACATTAAGCCAAGAGTCGGCACCCTCTTGAATTCTTTCATGGGAGTAGGTGGAGGATGACCTAATAGAGTGCAAAGGGCATATAACATCAACTTTATTTTGTTCATAGTTTCTAGTTCAAAGACGTGGTAGTGAGAATCCAATACAAAATTAAAAAACTAAATGGAAATTCTTAAGAAATCCATTGAAGAAAGCATCATGAACATGCCTAGTCTTAGAGGAAGAGATGAGAAGGGTATTAAAAAATATACCACCAATAGGGTAGATACATTTATAACTATCATAAAATTCAAAATATTCTTGCAATTGATCATCACTAAATATGGAATTCTAGACATATTTTTGATAAAGGAAACAAACTAGGGATGAGAAGTTTAGAGGTCCATCGAATTAGAAAAGAAAGCACAAACAATCTCAAAAGACAAATAAAAACATAAAAGATTCAATAGAAATTCACCAATCACTTGGTGGATTTCTTTTCCACTTTATCACAATTAAATTGAACATTGAAGCATAATTTCTCTGTGTTGAAGGGACCAATCGTAGCAAGTACCTCTTGATCAAGCTTCCTACATAGGAAAATTTTGTTCAACATTCTAAGAGAGAGATGTGAATTGGTTGTGAAGGAATGGAATTGATATAGGTGAAGATGGAGAGAGGGTACAATAGATAATAAATGAGGAGAATAAATTATTCATATTGTATTTGGTATTCCCATGGAGATTACAACACGATCACCAACCAGACATGACAAAAATTTCTCCAAATAGATGCCCACCTATTTAATGGTAATAATTAGTTTGTACATGGTCAAGATATTATCTAGAACGTTGAAACCGAGACTAGTAGCAAGGCTAAAAACATTTTATTTATCCCGCACATGCTAGAAATTAATGCCCCCACACACAAAATATTGCTAAGTCGTCAAACAATGGCTTTTCGAATAAATGATAATGAATGGTATTTATAGAGTTAAATCTAACATCTAAAATTATTGGTGTATATTGCAAGGTAGTGTGAAGCTCAATTCAAGATGAAACATATATACATGAAACTTGTAGAAAGGAAGCTTCTAGAATGAATGAAGTGGATCTTGATGTGGTTCTTACCACTAAAATACCTAGGAAAATTAGGCTTAAAAGTTTATCTAAGTGTAGCTACAAACTTGAAATAATACATTTCTATTTGAACTCTCATATATTTGTAATGAGACTTGGAAATTGAATATGCCTTTATGGTGGGAAGAAAATTTTGTGATAATATAATGATGAAATATTTTTAGAAACCTATAAACAAAAAAAAAACATGTGAAAGAACATTTTTAGTAGATGATCCTACATCAAACATCCAGGGTAATTGAAAAGTGAGTTCCTCACTTTGGGATAGTTAAAGGGAAAACTAAAATGGTTTATCAACTTCAAATATCCATGAAAAGGATTCAATAGGCCTTCACTTCCATTTCAACAAATATTCTTCATATTGTTTATTTTTTGTGTTCCTTCCAACTCTAATATTTAGTATCTCTACAACTTCTTCTCTATGTTGTTGCAACATTTGTTTTCTCCATTATACTTTTGATCTACCTTCTTTAAACTCTCCTTCATGATATTCATACAAATCTACAATGTTGAAGAGTGGTATGCATTTCCTAAATAAAACTTCCTGACAATTATGCAAGGACCAAGTTTCTTTATTCTCAACGTGTTGTATGTTCCAACATGTGAAATATTTCTTTACTCAAATATTACATCACTTAATCTCCTACCACAAACTAATTTTATCTATCTTTTTCTCATTGGCATTCTCTTTATATCTACCATTCATCTTTTCCAACTAATTTCTTACCTCCTCATGTACTATCTTCTCGTGATCTATACATTATTTTACTTTTACACTCCTCTTTTATTCACTACTAATATATCTCAATTCTAACACATTCCTTATATTTTTTCCATAAAATACCTCAAATGGTGTTCTTCATATACTCCATTCACTATTTTTTTATAATATAACTTATATTATGGTAGGACCTCATCTTGAATTATTTTCTTCTCTACTACCTAACAACTTAACAAATTACCTAAACTCGTGTTCACTAGTCTAGTTTCTCCATCTATCCATGGTTGATATGTCAAATTGAATTGTAACTCTATATTTAACTTCTTCCACAATGTCTTCATAGTTATCCAACAAATTTGGTATCTCTATCCAAAACTATAATCTTTGGTAACTCCTATAACCTCAAAAACTTCCCTAAATAATTAATTAGCTATGAAAACTATATCATTTTTCTTACATACAATGAAATATACCATCTTAGAAAATATGTCAACAAGTATGAAAACATATTATGACCTCTCCATGTCTTAGCAACCTCAATACAAAATATATACTTGTATCATTTCAAGGTCTCTTTAGAATTTTTAATGGATTATGTAGCCCGACATTTTGACTCCTCCATTTTACAACTTGACAAGTTTGAATACATCCTTATAGAACTATGTCTAAAATTAATTCTTATTCACCAATTATATATCTTATCCATCCAAAAATATCTTTCTAAAATATCACTATGCTTCTTCTTTATTAGATTACTATCACATTGAGCTTCTAAGAATACACAATTGACTACCTTTGAACATATCATTCTAGATCAAGTAATCAATACACTTCTATCCATACTCACTAGCTCCTTACATTGTTTCCATGGTTCTATATAATTAAAATTATCTTCATACAAGTTATTTAATTCCTCAAATCACACCACTTTAATTTTTGTTTCTATCAACAAGTTTTGTCTCCTACTTAATACATATTTAATTTTGTTTGACTTTCCACTCCTATGCTTCAATGAAAAAGAATAAATTTGATAAATTCAAACCATTTCACATGTCTCTAATAACTAACTTTATTATTCAAATATTACAATGTTTTATTATCTATATACAAAAAAATCCTTGGTAACAAGCAATGTCTCCACATCTTCAATGTTTGAATTAGGGCATAAAATTCTTGATCATATATTAAGTATCTTCTCCTTGCATAATTCAACTTTTAAATATGCTAATAGTTTGTTTTTCTATATTATTATTGCTTCAATTACACTTCCACTTGCATCACAATCAATCTAAAATACCTTACCAAAATCTAGCAATACTAATACTAGTTATTCCATCACATTTTTCTTCAATAACTTGAGATATATTTTCACATGATGTCCACTTCAGTTCCTTCATGTTTCCTCTCATAGCCTCAATTATTGGTACACAAGTATCATTGAAATTTATAATATTTTTTTTGAAAATCTAGCTAACCCATTGAAACTTCTTACTTCTCCAAAATTCATTGGTGTAGGCCATTGAATAATTTATCACTTTCTCAAGATCAATCTTCAATCCTTCTACTAAGTTTAAGAATCTAAAATTTACCAATTCTAACTTCATAAAACCAAACTTCTTAACATTGATCAACAAATTTTATTCTCTCTATCTCTACAACACTAATATGCTATGCTCTAGATGTGTCTCCTTAGTCTAATTAAAAATCAAAATATCATCCAAATAAATAATTATAAACTTACACAAATATTGATTCAATGTTTCATTCATCAACCTCATAAATGTGTTAGGTTCATTAATCAACCCAAAAGACATAACCAACCACTCATATAGTCCTTCCTTTCTCCTAGATATAGTCATCCACTTATCTCTTTCTTTGATTTTTGTATGGTGATAACCAATAATCAAGTATATCTTGGTAAAGTACTTTGTGCCACTAAAAAATCCATCAAATCATCCATCCTTGGCAATGACAGCTTTATAGTAATTTTATTTATTGATTTAGATTTTGTACGCATTTTCCACTCATCTCCTTTCTTTGGTGCTAGTATCATAGGTATCCCACGTGACCATAAACTATCTTTGATGAAACCCTTATCTAGAAGTTCTTGCATTTGTTTCTTCAATTCTTCAATTTATACTAGTGTCATTATATGTGTAGTTTTGTTCAAAAAACTTGCTTCTAGGATCAACTTCATAATATCACTAATACTTCTTACTATCAATAATCCATCTATCATATTGTTTAATATGGTATCATTGTATTTTATCAAAACTCTAAAATTTACTTTTGTAACACATGTTTTACATTTATGCACCTCTAGAAACCCCTCCCATCAACAATCTAGTTAATGTGTTCCTACAAGTCTTGCCTTAAGCTAATAAGGGGAAGAACCCAATGAAATATCCTTCTTTGTTCAAAAGGACATCCTTCAATTTTTTTATCATAGATGGATGAACCCCATATCTGTAGGTCACACTCCAACATCCCTAAAAAATGATTTAGATGATGCATATTTCCTTATTTGTGCACATAAAAGGAAAAAATAAACTTGTGTATTGTATAACTAGCTACATTTCACATATAGATAATAGGTTGACCTCATTTTAGCATTCATTCCCCACATGTTTTTAGGAATCACTTAACCCTACTTTGGCTTTTGTCTAACCATTGGTGCCAATGCGATTTAGTGTTTCTATGTGTTCTAAGTATTTTCTAAGTAATTGTATATGTCCTTTGTGTTTTTTTTTATGTCAAGTTTCTATTATGTCATGATTTTGGCCTTATTGTACTTGGATGCTAGAGTAGGTGTGCAAATGTCTACATAGGTACATTGTTGTCCTTTGACAATGTAGTCATATAGTAGTTACTTCTTACCAAACTTGTAACCTACCACCTATTTTTTTCTCAATAATTATGGTGTGATTAACTGGATGAATCTCAACAAGCATATTGCCTTGTGTATGCCCCTTGATCTCCCTCCAATAAATTTATTTATATCACATCCTTGTATGCAATTTTGAATTCTACAACACTCTTCAATATTTTTCTAATTTCTTTGAGTAAGTTTTACAAACATTTTTTTATGAGCTTGGACATTGGAATTCTTCAACATTTTCACTTCTCACAAGCTTCCTTTGTCCAAGTGTTTTCTAGTTTTCTTTAGCTTATTTCTATTTTGCAACATATTTGAATAGTGCAATACCATTGCCATTACCTTTATAGCTCTATTGTTCTCACCCTCTCTCTTCTTGAAGGGTTTTGTAGAAATTTATTGTGATTGTCACTCTCAATGTACCTTCTATTTGGCACCTTGGGATTTTCATCTCCCACTTGTTCTCCATACTCACCCTAAGGTCCTAAACCTTATAGACCTAAGGTCTTGACACTTATAGATTTGTTTTTCTTTATTGCTATTAAGTACTAGACACGTGTAGGCTTAAGAAGACACAAAAAAATTGATTTCCTCATTCTTTTGACTACCCATAGAGGTTAAAATCCTAAAGCAAGGTCTTGACCAATAGGAAAACTCCAAAACAATCCCTAGCTTCTTTCCTATGCCAAAATAGGTGTTTTGTAGCTTCACGATCACATGGAGGTTTCATATCTCTATCCCTTGTTCTTTTTATTTTTTATTTTATTTGAATTTGTTTAATTAGATCAATTTCCTGAAATTGCATTTCTTTTTGTATATTTTCACCACTCTTTGTTGTGTTTTCAACTTATTGTGTGCAAATAGTACCAATTCTAGAAAAAACTATAATTATCTAATACTCTAAGATGACAATGTGAGCACACTCATCCATACTAAACTAACTCCAAAGTTATCATCTAAGTTCTATGTGATTTCATATTTGAATTTTTGTTATCCATTTCTATTTTTAATTTTTATATTTCCTAGCTCAAGTGTTTTTGCTAAAAGACATGGTTCAATTAAGTAACAACGCATTTCAAATAAGGCTAAATATTTCATTGTTCTCTATAATGAAATAGTAAATTTCTAAGCTCTTTGACCTTATCTTGTTAGGATATTAGATGAAAATTCAAGTGCAAGAAAAACAACTCTTCAATTTTAGACACTAGACCCTTAAGATTTGCAAGGTGAATAGCGCACCCAATCCTTAGAAATGAGACAATCATTCACTTCAAGCATAAGTCACTCCAATTCTTTCACACTCAAAGAAAACTAGAAAATACATGTCACATAAAGTAATGACATATCTATATCAATTTCATCTAACAATCAAATAGAAGGGGAAGGACAAAAAAGAAATCAACTACCTCAGTTGACCACCAGTGCACATGCCCAATACAATGGTGGACTCACATAGTCACAGCTTCTCTAACTTAGAATCCATCTACTCAATAGACATGGACTTCACACAAACATACATCAAGCTCTTGCAAGGAAAATGAACTAGCAATTTGTACCTATCTAACAACCTTCTCTACAAGCTTGGACATCTCTTATTCCATATGACATAGCACACCATAAACTCATTTAGGAAGCACAATATGCCAAAAAAACTAGACACTTCAACATTTCTAAAACACTAGCAACAATTCTATTTTCCTCACATGCATGCAATAATTGATCTCCACATCATGTCTTGCAATCCTTGTAGCATTGTCAACCCTACAAATAGGTAGCTCAATCTCTACGCCCATCTATTGTTTCAACACGGCCTTAGGAATCCATCAACATGGAATTCTTAACTAAACTATACATATGACAAAATGCCAACACAAATCGAAATTTATTGTGGTAGAGTTCTCCAAGATGACCATCATGATTGCATATAATAAAATGCTCGCTATACCAAACATAACATGACTTTATTCACCCATGTTTAGGTCCATTTCAACTTACCCACATCCATTATACTTACCATGACCCATGAATTGTTGATAACTTCTAATAGAATTTGTAGACCATGTTAGATACACAACTAGATCAATCTAAAACCTAAGATACACAAATAGATAGCCAAACAAAGGTGGCCAACTACACTCTCATGCATCTATATTAGCACACACTCGTGCACTTGGGATGATGACATCCTTTAAATTCAACATGCCTACAATAGAGCTCTCCATGGTTCTACGAGGCATAGTCCTTTCCAAACATGTCTTGGGTTCCAAGTTGCAACACCCCTAGACGTATCATATCATGCCCCATCCACATTAGATTCACATACATAAGAACAAGCATTCAACAAGGCATAACTTTTCTTGTAGTACATCCAAAATGTGCACCAACAGGTTGAACAAATACTGACATGCCAACAAAAAAAATATAGTGTCATGACACTCACCACACACATCACAAGTTTTGGTTTAATGACAAATTTTGGTTGCATCTTCAAAAGGAACAATTCAAGGGTATAAAGCCTCTATGTTATAGTGCTTATACTATTATCTGTGTAGCTAATGAAAATTCCTTCATTCTCAATCTCCCCCAATACTTGGGCCCACACTCAATAGTTGATGTGGAACTCCTCAAACTATATTTCCCCCCTCTACTAGACCCCATGATTGTCCAACATCCTACAAAATTAGAACTAATACACTCCCAACAAACAAGGGATGACATTATCAACACCACTATCACTCATCCTCCCTAGGATGCTCATCAACTCTTTTGAGTAGTCAAGACCAAGCAGATGCAAATCAAGGTAAGCGCATGGAAATGGGGGACAAAAAGGGGGTCAAAAGTGGTCACTTTTTTAAAAAATCAGCTAAACCTAAATTTGAATGATTAATCTAATATGATGCATTCAAAATTTTAAAAATATGACAAGAACGAAAATTGTAGTACTTTGAATCTAGTTTCTAACCTACTAAACTTTTTTTAAATGGTTAAAGATTAAAAGGGTCAAATGTTGTGTGCACACAAAAGCACACAAAAGTGTTCCTATTTTGCTTACTAAAATATAACAGTGTTTAGTGTGCACCCTCGCCATTTTTTGCTGCATTAATATTTTTTAAAACTACTAGGCAGAAATATAGTTAAAAGTGAGTACTATAAATTATGTATTTTTAAAAAAAAATTATTAGTTTTTTTGTGATTTTTCAAAGTTGATGCATCTTGAAAATTGCATCATTGAGCATGTGCCACATAACTTGCAGAAAAATAATTGAAAATGCATTTTTTTTAAATTGTGTAAAGAACAAAGTTTAGAGTAAATCCTATATAATTTTTTTCAAAATTCAATAAGCAAATCAAAAAGTTATTAAGAAAAATCAATTATTATTTAAAAATTATTTCCATAAGGATTATTTCTTTGGGGAATTTATTTAAGAATATTGCAATTAAATTTGGAAATTGTTCTCATGAGTTAATTAAATTTAATTGTTTGTTAATTATATTTATACGTTGTTTTATTAATTTAATAATGTTGGATGTTGCTTAATGTGTTCCAATTAAACCAATTTTGATATTCAACTTTTTTAGTGATTAGTTTATAACTTCTTTTTATATTCAATTTCTTGAAAATATTAATTAATTAATTTTTATTAATGATTATGGCAAAATGCTATAATTATTATAAAGTCAATTAATTAGCGTTCTTTAAAATTGAAATATTACTTGAAAAATTAAGGCATAGGTCTCGGCTCGACGACTAGACCTCCATGTTACATACTAAACCTTACTAGGAGTGTTTGTGGAATTGACTTCAAGGTGTCTTTCTTAGACACCTAACCCTATTATATTACTATCAACACTAGAGTGTGTGGAATGGGTTCTCTCACACCCAAATACATTTTTCCTTTCCTCACCTTTTGGGCAATGTGCTTATGATGACACTACACATTGCTTTGTCCCTAGGTGCACAAAATAATTATTAGGCTTTAATTTTTTTTCTTCAAAAACAAATTGGGGTTGTGTCACTATTCATTTGTGTAAAATGTGAGCGTGACAAATCCTGTATAACTTTTTTTTAATTTTGATAAGCAAATCAAAAAGTCATAAGAAAAACCAATACATATGTATTTCAGGAATATAGAAACATTAGTAAAGGAAAATAAAAATAAATATGTCAATGTATTCCAAATAGAAAAAATATTATAGGGTTAGAAAGCTAAGAAGACATGACATTTTGGTGGTAATTTTATCAAATATTATTATAAAATGAGTAAATATGATGACAATGAAGTTGAAAAATGCCACTAAAAATAAAAAGAATGTCAAATGGGGGCAAATTAGAAGCTTCGCCCTTTAAGCTCATTATCCAAAGCTATTCCAAAACAAAAAGGGAAAAAAATCACTCATGATCATGTTATTTCAACCTTTTAATGATGCAAGTAGGTTTGTAAATGTAATCAAAACTATCAGATTTTAATCCTAAATGTACCTATGGAATTCTAAGTATGAAATCCTGATTTTACTTCTAAGTCTGATTTGAATTCAATATGGCAAAATGTACTGATTGCAGAACATTCATCGATTTCTATATTCTGCAAGTAAGGGAAAAGAAGTCCCTTAAATAAGATGAAGACGTGTCTCAAGGAGAGACACGTCCCTTGAGAGGACGTGTCTCCACAAAGTGAAGACACATCCACTCATGGGACGTGACCCTTGAGCGCGCAGGTTGCTTAACTAACAGAGTCATTCGGAGTTAACCAAAACTAATGTTTATACAACAATCATCTTATATGAAATTCAATTTATTCAAATTCGAATTTTGATCATCTACAAAAGTTTGAATATTCAAATTCGAATTTTGATCATCTATAGAAATTCAAATATTTAATTTGAAGGATTATATATTAATAACAGTTTAGGTTAAATATAAATGATGATAATGCATTAATGCAATCATCATTTATATCTGACCAAAGCTATCTTAAATCAACACTCCCTCTTAGCTAGGGAAGATATTCCAAATTAAATAAAAGGAGATATCACCTATACACGTGATATCAAGATATGATATGTTTTCATAAGATTGTCAAGTCACATGACATTCTTCATAATCACATCTTCATTATGATATGTACACTGACATCAAGTCACATGATGTCTACCATAATCCATGGCATATCCATGGATATAAATATCCACCATGATTATCTCTTAAGGATCACAATGATCTTCAGATGATATCAAGTCCCATGATATCCATCAAGGTGTCCAAGAGATACTATCATGACATGTCCACAAATATCAAGTCACATGATATCTATCATGATAGTTTGTCATTGTAGAGTCGTCACTTTACAATGTCAAATACAAGTGTTCATTATTAGAAAGATCGTCACCTTTCAATAATGTACACAAGGGGAGTAGGCCCATAAAGTCATGGAGTCACACACATGACAAAAGAGTTTACACATTAAACATCTTTATATATTAGTACAATTTTATAAACAATTTTGTATTTCAAACATAAAGAACAAATTACATTTCAACCATACCAAGTTTCTTCCTGAAGTGCTCCACCTTGATTCGGGAGAGAGGCTTGGTGAGAATGTCTGCAGTTTGATCATTTGTACTAACATACTCCAACTGAATCACTTTCCTTTCCACCATATCTCTTACATAATGATAGGGGATCTCAATGTGCTTAGATCTATCATGAAAGACAGGATTTACAAAGAGTTTGATGCAACTCTAATTATCACAATGAATAATTGTAGGATTCAAGGGCTCACCAAAGAGTCCCACGAGCAATTTACGAAGCCAAACTGCTTCTCTTGCTCCCATTGAGGCTGCAATGTATTCAGCTTCTGTTGAGCTTTGTGCAACTGAAGATTGTTTTCTGCAAATCCAGGAGATCATAGCTGATCCTAAACTGAAGCAACATCCTGATGTGCTTTTCCGATCGGTTACACTTCCAGCCCAATCTGAATCAGAGTACCCATGTAGATCTAGTTGATTATTCTTGTAAAGAAGACCATATCCAATAGTGCCTTGAAGATATCTCAAAATATGTTTCACACCATTAAGTGTTGACCGATACATCAAGGATCCAATCATTTGTCTCAAAGGGTTGGATCTGCACACTTGGATTCTCGCGCTTCTTTCAATTTGTGAAGGTTGGTTTCCATAGGTGTAGATATCGGTCTACAGTCCAACATTCCAAATCTCTTCGAATATCAATAGTATACTTCCCTTGGTTTAGTATAATGCCCTCTGATTTCTGCCATACTTCTAAACCTAGGAAGTAGTGAAGAATGCCCAAGTCTTTCATGTCAAATTCAGAAATTAGATCCTGCTTCCCTTGAGCAATGAGGTGATCTTCTCCTGTTATCAGCAGATCATCAACATATAAAATAATTATTAGCATATCACCTTTGATTACCTTGAAGTAGAGATTGGAGTTAGCATCATTCTTGGAAAATCCTAATCCCAAGAGATAGCTGTCAATACTTTCATACCAGACCCTGGGAGCCTATTTAAGTCCATAGAGAGCTTTCTTCAGTCTGCATACATGTGAGTCAGGTTTATGTATCACAAAACCTTCAGGCTGTTCCAAATAGACTCCTTCTTCAATGGTTCCATTCAGGAAGGCAGTTTTCACATCCATTTGATGGATCTTCCAACCTTTAGCTGCTGCAATGGCTAATACTGCTCTCACTGATGTGTAACAGGCAACAGGTGCAAATGTTTCTTCATAATCAATACCTTCCTTTTGAGAAAAACCTCTTGCCACAAAACGTGCTTTATGTTTTTCTATACTGCCATCAGCAGCATGTTTGATTTTGAAGAGCCATTTGGAAGAGACAACAAATTTCTCTTTTGGTCTAGGCACTATATCCCAAATATCATTTTTTAGAATGGACCGATATTCCTCCGTCATTGCATCTTTCCATGCTTGATGTCTGAAGGCTTCTGTAACACTGATAGGTTCTGAATTTATGATGTTGTTCATTAAAGCAACATAGCTAGAGAACCGTTTGGGTCTTTTACTTTCCCTAAACGTTCCTTTGGGTGTTGCATGATTCTCAGCTTCTTTGATCATCTTTCTAGCCCAAAGTGGCCTCTTTCTACCATTGTCATCTGTATTCTCATCTGAAGTAGACAGAAGTTCATTTGGCACTTCCTCAGGATGCTCCCTCTGAATCTCAGGAGCATGTTCTATTTCAAGTACTCTAGGGGAATAGGTTTTTGTCTCACTAGAACATCTTGCCCTCTTGAATGCAATGTCTTCTTCAAAGATGACATCTCTACTCAATTCAATTTGTTTTTGCCCGGGTATGAATATCCTGTAGGCCTTGGAGGTTTCACTATAACCCACAAATATTCCCTTCTTTCCAGAAGGTTCTAGTTTGAATCTCTTCTCTTTGGACACATGAATATAGACAGGACAACCAAAAATCCTAAAATGACTAATGTCAGGTTTTAAACCGGTAAAGGCTTCTTCAAGAGTTTTGTTATCGAGATGAGAATGAGGACATCTATTCTGAATATAGACAGCAGTCCTAGAGGCTTCTGCCCAGAAAGAGGTTTCAATGTTTTGGTCCAACAACATTGCTTTAGCAGCTTCTACAATGGTTCTATTTTTCCTTTCAGCAACCCCATTCTGTTGAGGGTTGTAGGCAACTGTGAACTCCCTCTTAATTCCAACACTTATGCAAAATTCTTTAAAAATTTCAGAGGTGTATTCTTTCCCATTGTCTGTCCTTAAGGTTTTTATTTGCTTTCCGGAGAAGTTTTTAGCGAGGGCTTTAAACTCTTTGAACCTTTTGAGGATTTCTAATGACTCTTTACACTTAAGGAAATAGATCCAGGTTTTCCTAGAGAAGTCATCTACAAATATGACATAGTAAAGAAATCTTGCATTAGAGGGTACAGACATGGGTCCACATAAATCTGAGTGAACCAATTCTAACACATTTAGGGTTTTGCTCAAACTATTGGGAAAGGACCCCTTTGTATTCTTTCCTAAGGCACAACCTTTGCAAGTTCCTTCATGAGATGATTTTAACTTAGGTAAGCCTGTCACAAGTTTTTCTACAGAAGGTAGGGCATGGAAATGAAGGTGTCCTAATCTTCTATGCTAGATCTCATTTGAATCAAAGGTGTCAAGGGTAAGGGCTTGTTTGACTTCAGTGCATAGTTTGTAAAGGTACCCTTGTCTAACACCTATGATTTGGGCTTTCTTGATTGTTGAGTTCTTAGGCCATGCTAGAACTTTCCCATCCATAAAGGTAACTCTATAACCATTGTCTTCAAGTGCAAAGATGGCTATGAGATTCCTCTTTATACCAGGTACAAATAAGACTCCAGTGAGTTGAAGGGAGAGACCAGATTTCAATGTGATGGAACAAGTTCCAACCCCTTTTACTTGATGTGTAGAGTCATCCCCAATTGTTACATCTTCATCAGACTCTTCAGTCATAGTGTCTAAATGTTCTCTAAACCCTGTGATGTGCCTTGAAGAACCACTATCAATTACCCAGTTGTTGAAATTGTTAGATACTTGACTAGATAAGGCTGAATAGAACACAAAGTTCTCAGATTCATGATCTGAATTTGACTTTCCTACTTTGGCAAAAGATGCTTGTTGCTTTGATCTGTCAGGGCACTTCATTGCACAGTGGCCATATTGATCACACCTAAAGCATTGCACTTGAGAGATGTCTTTCTTCTTAAAAGATCCCTTTCCATTGGAATTTCTCTTTCTTTTAAAAGATCCTTTCTTGTAGGAGTTTTTCTTATTCCTTTTATTAGACGATGTGTTGAGTACATGAATGTCTTCATCTATGTGTTTTTGTTTATTCTCTTTTGAGGAAAGTCTTGTTTCTTCTTGAAGACAGTCAGTTCTTAGCCTGTCAAACTTAGGGAGTTTAGATCTTGCACTTATTCCTTGAACAAATGACTCCCATGAGTTTGGTAGGCCTCCTAGTGCAATTAGAGTTAACTCTTTGCTATCAATTTGATATCCAATTGTGGATAGTTGATCCCTTAGTTCAGTGATCCTCATGAAGTATGCATTAATAGACTCTCCTTTGTTTATTTGAGCATTGTTGATTTGCCTTTTTAATGCAAGAGTCCTACTGGTGTTGTTGACCTCATAGGTACTCTCAAGAGATTTGTACATATGGTATGCAGTTTCATGTTTTGCTAGGATAGGCACAATATGATCCCTAACTGCATCTACTAGGATTTTCATGGCTTTTTCATTGTTTTCAATCCAATGGGTTTTCTCAGGTTTAGCCTCTGGTTCCCTTTTATTTTCTTTCACAAGTGAGTCTAGTTTATTCTCTCTAAGGATCATCATGATTCTAAATTTCCATGATGTGAAGTTGTCTGCTCCTGCAAGACGATCTTCAAATCTGGTCACACTTGACATTATGAAGAATGTGAAGTGAATTCGAATTTTCTTTTAAAAATTACAAATTTTCTAGAGCAATCTGATATCTAGTTTTGAATTGGATTCACATAATGTGGCTCTGATACCATGTAAATGTAATCAAAACTATCATATTTTAATCCTAAATGTACCTATGGAATTCTAAGTATGAAATCCTGATTTTACTTCTAAGTCTGATTTGAATTCGATATGGCAAAATGTACTGATTGCAGAACATTCATCGATTTCTATATTCTGCAAGTAAGGGAAAAGAAGTCTCTTAAATAAGATGAAGACGCGTCTCAAGGAGAGACACGTCCCTTGAGAGGACGTGTCTCCACAAAGTGAAGACACATCCACTCATGGGACGTGACCCTTGAGCGCACGAGTTGCTTAACTAACAGAGTCATTCGGAGTTAACCAAAACTAATGTTTATACAACAATCATCTTATATGAAATTCGATTTATTCAAATTCAAATTTTGATCATCTACAGAAGTTTGAATATTCAAATTCGAATTTTGATCATCTACAGAAATTCAAATATTTAATTTGAAGGATTATATATTAATAACAGTTTAGGTTAATATAAATGATGATAATGCATTAATGCAATCATCATTTATATCTGACCAAAGCTATCTTAAATCAACAAGGTTCTTGCCAAAATCACTCATTTGGTCATTTTTTGTCCCCATTTTGGTGCACATACCTATCATGCTAAGTACCCTCCAACAATTGTGTGAGTGGTTTCCCCAACTTACTACCAACACAATGTACACCATTCCTCCTCAAGAGGGGATCTGAGCACAACCTTGCATGTCCTATTAAACTACTTCATCAACAAACTTAGCATTGCTCAAACACACAATATAATACTCATGCACCTATGTATCCTTGAGAGGATGAATGATCTAAGTGCAACCTCACACGTCATCTTCAACTAACTCAACATTGCTTAAATGCAAGCAACATGGTACTCATGCCCCTACATGCAATAATGTCTTCACACCTTTTCATACAATTCACAAGCAACCACATAACACTACTTACACATTTAGTGTGGCCCTAGACATGCTACCACTCAATCATACCATACATGTGTGAGACACAGAACATCAATGGCCACATTTTATGCTTCCATATGTGCATACCACATGACAACCTCTATGCCATATAACATGGTCATACAAATGACACCATACACATTCGATGCAGGGAGACATCTATGCGACATCATAGTGATCCAACTAGCAACATATGTGTTTGTTATCTATTGTCATCTTGTCACATAAACAATGTGCCATACACATTGGACACTTGTCAACATCTATATGCCATCTAGCCAATAGCCTACTTGTGTAAATACTTGCTTTGTACATTCTATAGAGTAGAAGAGACATTGCTTCTTATCTCACTTCTTCGTATATTTCTCCTATTTAATATGAATAAAAGTGGCATTTTGTCAAAGGTCTTTTGCACTCAAATGTGTTTTTGTTTGCATTATATGATCTTGTTAGCCTATGCCTATAAATGGGGACTAATGTTTTCATGTGGATGAAATGGTAATATTGTTGAGTTGGAAAATGGGCAGGAAGAAAAATTTACAGTTTTCCTAAGGCTTTCTTTATGTTTTCTTTTCGCGTGCATAAAAATGAATATTTTTCTAGCCCCTGATTGGACACTAGCTATTTTTTCATAGTTGAGGATGCTAATGTTCATTTGTGGAAAATCTCCCAAAAAGTAATCTAATGGGGAAGAGGGCAACTACTTTTCTAAGGTTCTTTCTTACTCAGCACATACAAGCATGTGTTGAGGTTTGTTGTTTTTGCATGCAAGGCATGTGCAACTGGTCGCATTTGGATGTGGCAAGTAATACTAATGTATTTGAGCATATGGCTACAAATAGTTCACATGCCTTGTTTATGCTTTCGCATTTTGCATAAATGCCTACTAAGGTAGTTGCAACAATAACATGGGCAAAAATATCCCTCCCTTTATTCTTTGATAGATGTCCATACCATGTCTAAAGCTTCCTTTTGGGCATAGGCAAGTAGGATACTAGTGAATGTTGCAAGCTTGGACTTTATGGCTACTAGTTGCATTTGCTTGAAAGTTAGTAAGCCTTTTTAAAAGTCCATTTTATTGTGCACTCATGGAATTCCATGAGATTACATTTCTTTGAGATGTCTTGTCAAATAGGTGGCATGCCTATGTTGGTCCCTTCACATTGTTGCATGGCAAGGGTAGCCATGTTTTGTATTTCCCCCAAAGGCGCATGGAGCAAATCATGATAAAATTGCCCTTTATTTTGGATTAATGTTTTCCTTTGAGTCCACTCTCAAAACAAGATTTGTTTTTGAAATTTTGATCTGCATTTGCAATGTTTCTCATGAATTCATTTGGGTTTTTCTTGAAGATAAAGAAAAATGTAGTTTCTTGGAGGATTATGATTCTAATGCTTGAAAACATGACATCCGTGTTCAACTAATTTATGTTGTTGCAAAATATAAGAAAGTGCTACATCTTTGAACTAGGGAGCAAACCAATAGAAGCCTTCGTATAGCATTCCACCCCAAATCTTCTGCAGGGTCCCTAGTGTGAAACTTCATGTGAGTTCTAGTTTCTACACATTAAGTATTTGAAGAAACAATTGAGTTCCCATTGCACATGCTTGAGAATTGGGTTGGAGGTCTTTGATTTTTTGAGATTTGATCTTTCATTTCTAAAATGGGCAATTTAACTCTGGCATTTGCATCACTGTAATGGGCCTTTTTTGCATGTTATCAGGCTGATCAAGAAACTAATGAGGTCCAGGCACAGTTGACATTAGTTCCTATTCCTGAGGTATTTTTTCTCTGATACCAGAATAGATGCTTTTTTCCATTACTTTTATGAAATAAATGGAATGTTTGTGATGGTATTGATGTTTTTTGTCATCGCCAACAAAGAAATGCTTTGAGGCAGAAGTGGAGAAGTGATCTCATCGGCTGCATGGCCTCATATGTTTTGTAAAACCTTTGACAGTATCTAATACAAGCACTCATGGTGAATTTTGTCCCTAGAAGGGAAGCAGAGAACTGCTTTCCTCCACTCATAAGAATTTTTATCCTCTTAGCATTGCAAGTGCTTATTTCCTCTTTGTATTAAGTGAATGAGTTTAAAGAGCTAGATGTTGTACAAGATAGCTCTTTTGCAACTGTACCGCATGAGTGGTTGACTATACATTACTATTTAATCTCCAAAGAAATTTTGAAGCGCTTTGGTGTTTCTTAAAGTTACTTTTTTGGAGCATTATAGAAATATCTATGGTATTTGTGACCTGTAGTGTTTAGCTTTCACTGCGCTCAATTTTATATGTTGTTTTAATGGATAATAAATTTGTAGACCTCTAGCACGATTATAATCAGCAAAGCCCTTCTCAAGAGCTTGTGGCAAAGGATTTGCAAGGTATAGAGTGAAAATTTTGGCACATTTACAGGATAAATACCTGCGATGGCGAATGCCTCTTTTAGTTTTTTTTTCTTTGCACATGACATTTAGATTCTGCATTTGTAAAAGGTGAGGTGATTGGAAATAGGTTTTATCTTTGTAATGTGTATCACTGTAGCTGGTAATTTTATTGTTTGATTAACTGGTTATCATTCAAGCATATTGGTATAATAACAACCAATGTGCAGGCCAACCACGTAGGCATTTGCTGACTATAGGATGGAGCGTTTTTGTTAGTCATAAAAGACTTGTGTCTAGAAATGTAGTACTTTTTTTGTAGTATGTAGAATTACTTGAGCAATTTGCAATTTATTTTTTGTTGAATGCAAATTTTATTCAATTGAACATTATGAGTAATTCTTGCTGCCCTTTTGCATTTGAAGAATTGATACTGTTAAAATGAACAGAGGTGAAAATGGAGAGTTAATTTTAGTTATTTGAATAACTGCACGGTAGCAGAGGCAGCAAAGTGATATTCCTTCTTCTGTGCTTTCTAGCCAAAACATGCAATTGGGTTTACTTGCTGCTGTAGCTCATGCAGTTGCCACAAAGAGTATGTTTCATATTTTCCATAATCCAAGGTATGTGCAGTAAACAGCTTAAGGTATTTTCACTCAGAAATGGAGACTGCACATGACTAGGATTGGATTAAAAAAATTGCTGATTAAAGCTTGGAAAAAATCTGGAAATTTTGTTTCATGTTCAAGTGCAATGGCATCTAACTGTAAACTCATTTACTGCAGAGGATCAAGGACTGAATAATTCTTGAATAGAATTTAGTTCTTTTTATAGTTAAATGGCATTACATGTCAAACTATGGAAGATCATGAAGCCTAGTATTTTCTCGTCCATTCTGGAATCTGTGAGTCATTGAATCTAACTGAGATTTAGAGATATTTAAAAGTAAATAAGGCTAAATAAGGCTCATATAATGTTTTCCATTTTTATCTGATATGAATTCTGATCTAATGAGTTCCTAGTAGTGGAAATGTCACTTGCAAGATTTATTCAACAAAATTAGTTTGTCATGTGTCTAAGTTTTTTTGAAAGGTATAATGATTGGATTTATTTTGCTCTTCCCAAATTTTATCCCAACCATGTCGACCAGTTTTTAGTATTTCAGTGTATGTGAGTGGCTGTACATACATACATCTAAACCAAAGCCCATATGCATGTGCACGTAGAGATTATGTGCCAATTTTTAAAATGACATATCCACATTCTAATCACATAGGCTTCTCTTTTTAGTCTGTGTTTGTGGGGACATACATACATACATGTGCTTGTGCCATGTAGACTCTGAATAACAAAGAATTTTTAACTTTTTTTATATTTGTTGCTGTGAAACCTATCTATAAAAATGTGCTGACTTTTGGAGCCCTATAACATGAAATAACAATTATTGGTTTTAAAGATTTTGCAAACTAAAATTTAGTATTGGTAAATGGCAGCCAACTAAACTAAACTATCAGCATTTGGGTCCTTGATTAACCTAGCCATATTCCTTGCACCTTTTAGCATTTAGCAGGGACTCCTGCTGCACTGCAGCCCTCGTTGCATTACTAGCTAATCAATAGGATCATCCCTCAGGTCACCTTGGAAATCAAAGTAAACAAAGTTAGAACGATTAACTATTAAGCAATGAATGGTAAAGGTTTGTCATTTAAAAGAGTTGTGCTGATAGGAGGACCTTAGGTAGTTTGTAGTGAGCATGAAGTTGTTTTTCAGAGTTTGGCCTCAGAAAACTTGACCAAGTTCTACAAGTCCTTAAAGTTGGCACCTCCATTTGTTGGATCTTTTGAGATCCTTGGATTTGGGTTCGTGAATTCTCCTTTACTGCAATAGATGATGAAATATCATTTACCTTGGATGCAACCAAGATTCAAAATAATCCAAAGTTCAAATTTATCGAGTGACAATTTGTGAGACTCATTATATTATCAGTCTTGTCGTGAATTGATGAAGCAAGACATGGCATACCATTCTTTTCTTGACCAGCTACACACAATTCAAATTAAGCACATCGTATATCTAAGTTTATATCTACCATGGGTTTTATGCAATCAGCTTGGATTTAGCAGCATATTATTCGACACAGGTTCAGCAGTAGCTTCACGAGATATCAAGAAACAGATGACTATTATCTTATCCCCCACAAAAGCAGGATGCAGAGCACTGGTCACTGTATCTTATGAAACTATCTGGCTCAAGAGAATACTTCAGAGATGAATCTGCATCAAATGGAGCCAACAATCCTCTTTTGTGAGATCAAAAGTTCCATAGTGATGACCAATAACCTAATTTTTGAGCCAAAATTAAACAAATTGAGATCCAACATCATTACATGTGAGGTGAGGTTCAGAGCAGAAGTTAAATTGATTTGTTTCAGTATGCAGGATTAGCTTAAAAATATCTTCACATTTGCCATTAAGCAAAATCAAAAACTTGAAATATCCAAATTTGCTTAGTAAAAGAAACTAAAATGGTTATTAGGAGACGCTATCAGGAGTTTCCATTTTTAGATTGGGGCAAGTTTAAAAATTGAAAAAATTCATAGTTACCCAAAAACTTGTACCTTGACCCTTGGTAATTGTCTCCTGTCCCACAAAAGCGACCCTGCCTTGGAGACATATATGGGGACGCCTGCAGACATCATGGGACTTCAACTGGTGTATCCAAGCATCTCCATACACCTCCCAAAAACATCCTTTGAAAACAAGGAGACTTCCACAGAAGTTTATTAAATGTCACATTTATTACAGTGAATTTTTTCTCTTGTACCAATAACTTGTTGAAGAGAGGCAAAACAACTAATGAAAAATGCTAAAAGGTGGTTATTTGCCCATTTTTGCAAGAAAATTAACGACATGTTTTGTAGTACAGAATTTTCTTATCAAAGCTCAGTAGTAAGAACAATTAAGATGACTGTGTACAGCAGCTGCAGCATTACGAATTGATTGAAGTGGAAACGGGATGCTCCATGTCAGTCACCTATGCTAATAAAATAAAGCATTCCCTGCTCTGCATTTGCAATTTTCTTATAACTGAAAGAAATACAGTTAGAATGATTTCTATATGATTATCAGTTTCTACAAAAGAAAGCCTTCGAGATTATTTATCCACTATTGAAAATATAAGTAGAGTAGGAACGTAACACATTATGAAGTGTAGGAGGAGAAGAAATAGTCAGCTTCAAAAATGTTGCTTTCGCTTAAAATAGCAACCATTTCCTTCATTAGGAAAAGGCGCCCTTTCTACAGGGTATTTGTGCGTATTGCTAAGTTTAGGACCACTTCGAGGGCTTCTGAGTGTAGAACTTTAAAAAATAGGACAGTTGTTAATAACCTGATTTGTCCTGTTAAGATTGTCACTATAGCGACCATTCAGTGTGTAATGAGTACGCAGAGAAGTGTTGACAATACATTGATAAAATCTTTCATACAATTTTGATTTTCCAAGAGTTATATTGCTTCTGTTGTTATTTCTTTTTATGATAGGTACTGGAACAAATTGAAAAATTAAGAGAAATATGTGGTAATAAGTTGCCCCAAAAGTTTCTAAAATTGTTTAAACAGGACCATGCTCATGACACACAAGCAGTAAGAAGTTTCAATACTCACAAATAAATTGATTTAAATATGACTATAAGTATGATTCTTCTTCAGCAGCTTAGTATTCCAACGCCTCCTTCCTAATGTGAACTAAAATATGGCTCCTATGTTGAAACTGCCACTTAGAAAAGCATAGTAAGACCGCATCCTGTTTTTGTTTTCTTTTTGTAGTAGGTACTGCTATGAATTGAAAATTTAGGAAGAATGTAAGGTAAAAGGTGCCATTGAAATTTCTAAAATTTATTTAAACAGGGCTATGCTCGTGACTACAAGCAGTAAGAAGTTTCAAAACTTACAAAAAATTGATTTTAAAAAAGACTATTATTATGATTTTCCTTTGGCAGCTGCTTAGCATGCCAAAGCCTCCTTACTAAGTGGAACTAACAAATGGCTCCTATGTTCAAATTGCCACTTTGTACTTAATAACTCTATTAAAAAAACTAGTATAGAATCACCCAGACCTGGCATGGCTCATGAGTCCAAAACGAAACTGCATTGAGTCTTGACTGAGCCCTGTAAAAATCTTGCCAACTCCTGTAAAAAACTCTCCAGGTCCTGAAATGAAGGCATAATTTATTGGTTTGATGACCATGACATATGTTTTCTTTGAATTATGTCATACTGATGATCAGGATAGGCTTATGTGTTCTCTAAAAGCTTTAGTTTGTTTTTTTGAGTAGTTTCTGATTTTTTGAGTGTTTTTATTTTCTAAGTCAAAAGTTTGGACTGCTGAGTCTGTGCGGAGCCTAAGTTTTCCAACTATGCCTAATAAAAGCATAGCAATATGCAGTTTTAGATATAAATCTATCTTGCTCTTTAGTTTTCAGATGTGCAGTCCAATGTAATGTCCCCTAATTGGGAATGCCCTAAATTTGCCCTAATTCCTCAATTTCCAAATAAACAAATGGGTTAGAGAGTACCTTTCACCTGATTGAAGCCCTGCAACAAATTAGAAACCATTTACCACAATCACACTGATTAGCCGATTATAACCATCTACCACAATAATACTAATTAGCAGATTATCATAATTAAATATTAGTAAACTCACGGCCGAATTATTAATTCAATCACAAAGCATTTTAATATCCTTGGAGGGCTCAACCATAGGAGAGCATGGGAGAACGTGACTTGATGGGGTGCCTAGACCCTCTACCCTAGGCCCAAGAGTTGATATACCATCCCTCTTGGCCTCATGTGGCCCATGCCATCCATATGAGATGATCTACCTAGAAGGCATCCCTCTCCATTATCCCCTCATCTTGCCAACCATTTCCCTCTCTCTATGATTTGACCTCTTGTGCTGATTTACCGTGATGGAGGGGTGAGATTACAACGGGTGCCCTAAAATGCCCATCTCTCCTAAACTCAAAGCACAGTACCCTTGGTACCCCCTTGGCCTCCTTGGGACTACCTGGTCCCCATCTCAAGACTATTGGTCCCCCATCTCGAGGTGGCGTACCTAGGAGAGTGCCCCATCACCGTTCCCCTCTTGTAACCTCAGCCCCTTCTATCATGATTTAAAACATTCAAGACATATGACAAACAAATATTAATCATATTTACTGATATAAGGAACCAGTCATAACAGCAATACATCATTAGTACCTTGAATATCTAATCAAACAATCACAATCACTTATATTAAATTGTGCTACAACTACATTATTGTAAATCAGATTTCATACCCACCGATTCAAGAAATCAGACTGTCGTGCACATGCCAATTATTTTCAATTTAGAGGGTGCAGACCTCTATTTCCCTTTTATTAGTTTCAATTGAATAATGACTAATAAGGATCAATAATTGCTGCAAGCACCATATTATTGCATAATCATATATAATACACAGAATCACATATATAGATATCCTATATATATTATATATATGTGTGTGTATATGTAATTATATTTAACTTACTCCCCTTATTGATTTATCATGTATCTTCATCTATCTTCCATTGAACTATCTTCTTCTTCATACATTCTTCCATATCAGGCTTCTTATTTCTTCTTCCCAAATCTGAGTATATCATATTAATGTATCTGCTGCTATGCTCAGGAAATACTCCTATTTCTGTCCCTATTCACTGTCTATATCTCTGTGTCTCCTAATAATGTTCTGGCAGCAAACAGTACTTATCTACAGCAGATATCACATAATTTATTTTTTTATTTCCTTTTTCACATCCCACTGTTTTGCTCCCCCTTGATATCACAAAATGTTCTCCCTTATATATTCTCACAATGGATATGTTTCTTATGCAAGATTGTATCTCTTTCCAAAAGTTGTCTCTTACCAAAAGTTATATCTCTCCAAGGAATCACACCTCTTCCAAAAGAATTGCTGCCTTTGAAAACTAATTCATAATCACCTTTTTGGTCTTTTATGGAGCGCTGACTTTTCTTTAATATATTTGCAACTATTTCTATTCAATCCGTACTTTCTTAACATGGGTAATTACCGCTGCTTATGTCTTTTGTTATTATCCAACAGGGGGGTCGGCTCACAGCAATAAAAGTATTGAACTTTATTGCAAAAACAAAGAGGTCAGCCAGCATATTAGTTTGGTCTTTGATTGATCTGTTGATGTATACAGCGTCGGTCACTTTATTCCAGCCCAGATCGAAATCAATTAAATCATAGCCTTACGGCTATTTAATTAATGGAAATGATTTAATGAAAAGAGACGTCACTCGATAAAAGATGATTATTATTCATTTAATATAATTGGCTCGATTTCCTTAGAGGCGCGATTATTTATGGAGGCCGACTTCTTGCTTGTAAAGGACATGCCTCTTGGATGAGGCCGACATGTTGTTTTTGGAGAGTCTCGTCTCTCCCTCCACTTTGTATATATACACCTTCATCGCATTCCATTTGAGATCGATTCATTCATAGTTCAGGCAATACACTTCATTCCTACTTGGTGCAAATTCATATACAAGGCAGATCGAGTTATATGCAAGATCAGTTCGGCATTGTTGAAGGCTGTTGAAGGCTGAGAGTTCATCAGCGAATTGTCTCTTTATAATTCTGTGTTGCATCATACTTTGGTGCTTGTATTTAGGCCTTCATATCGGCCTCTTGTAAGGAGATCTTTGTTGTTGAAATTCAATATATAAGTGATATATTGTTGCTGGCTTTTTCTCCCTCAAGTGGAGGGTTTTCCCAAGGTTTGTGTTGAATTTTGAATTAATTTTCTGTGCTCTAATCTGATCATAAAACTAACATGGTATCAGAGCAGGTTTGAAGAAGATCTTGATCAGATTTAATCTAGCAGCGATACTCTTTAATCTCTTTCTCATCTTTGATCACATCTATTTGTTTATCAAGATGGTGAACGGACTCAAGATCGAGGACAGACTTGAGGGAGCATCAAATTTCACTTCATGGAGATTCAGAATTATGCTCACCTTGGAGGAAAACAAATTGGTTGAGTTTGTCAAGACCAAAGTCCCTGAGCCTACAGATGAGGAAGAGAAGGTTCAGTGGAGGAAGAAAGATATCAAGGCGAAGAAGATGTTAGTTGATTCCGTGAAGGATCATATTGTTCCGATTGTCTCCAAGTTAAAGATGGCAAGAGACATGTTCAAAACATTGGAGGAGATGTACGAAATCAACAACACCAACCGGGCACTTGCACTGAAGCAACAACTCCATCATGTGAAGATGGCGAAAGGAGAAACGGACATTGATTACTTCATGAAGATTTCGGAATTGAGAAATCAGCTCTCTACAATTGGTCATGTGGTTGATGACAAACACTTGACCGTGCTTGCTCTCAATGGTCTTCCTTCATCTTGGGAGTCCTACATACAAGGAATCAGTGCAAGATCGGAACTTCCTAAGTTTGATCGATTGAGGACAGATTGCATTCAAGAGGAGTCTAGGTTGGCTGCTAGAGGAGTGGGTCAAAGCTCTGCTAATGAAGACATCCATGTCTTCGCCACTCAATCTTCAAAGAAGAAGGGAAAAGATGGGAAGAAAGGATACTTTAAGAGGAACAAAGACAAAGGAGCAAATGGTGCTCCCGCATTCAAGAAGAAGAGGAACCTTTCCAAAGTCCAATGCTTTAGGTGTGACAAGTTTGGTCACTTTGCTAAAGATTGTCCAACTAGGCCTAAGCAGCAGGCCACCATTGCAGATGTTAATGATGCCTCTCCACAGAAGGGCTCATGTGAATACTTGTTCTATTCGGCATTATCAAGCAGTGTACCTACCGACACCAACACTTGGTTGATTGATAGCGGTGCCTCTCGCCACATCACCGGATTTAGGGAGCATTTAACAAACTTGGTGGAGAGAGACTCTAGTGAACAAGTTATTATTGGAGATGATGCTAGTTACTCGGTGAAAGGATTTGGGACCTCCACTCTCCACTTGGATTCTGGCATCTCCTTGCAGTTGTGTGATGTTCTATATGTTCCCGGCATCGAGCGAAACCTTGTTTCCATTTCAGCCTTGGAAGACAAGGGGTACCAAGTAGCATTCTCTAAAGGAAAAGTTCTTGTGTGGACAAAGAATTCCAACTTCAAGATTGCTCAGGTGATTGGAGTTAGACATGAGAGTCTCTACAAGCTATGCACTCGTCCACTTCAGGAACTAGTACATGATTCTTCTAGCTTGTGTGATCTTTGGCACCGAAGATTGGCTCACCTTCACTTCCGAGCTCTACCTATCATGGAGAAGATGGTCACGGGCCTTCCAAAGTTCAACCAGGAGCACGAAGGTAATTGTAGAGGCTGCGCTTTGGGTAAGAATACTAAAGGTCCATTTCATAGTAGAGAAAATAGATCCAAATGTATTCTAGATCTCATTCATTCTGATTTATGTGGTCCAATGTTTGTTGCTTCTTCGAGGGGTTTCTTGTATTACATTCTTTTTATTGATGACTACTCTAGAAAGACTTGGATTTATTTCTTGAAATCTAAAGAATCTGAGGTATTAGAAAGGTTCAAGGAGTTCAAAGCTCATGTGGAGAATTCATCCGGGAAGAGGATCAAAGTCCTGAGATCTGATAATGGAGGAGAGTACACTTCTGGCAACTTTCGTAACTATTGCATTGAAGTTGGGATTAAGAGGGAGTTCAGTGTCCCTTATAATCCTCAACAGAACGGTGTTGCTGAAAGGAAGAACAGATCGATCGTGGAAGCAGCCAAAGCCATGATTCATGACCAAGATCTGCATACCTTCCTTTGGGCAGAAGCATCTAAGGCAGCAATCTATATTCAGAATAGAAGTCCTCACTGAATCCTGGAGAACATGACTCCTAAAGAAGCTTTTACTAGGAAGAAGCCTGAACTGAGTCATATGAGGATCTTCAGATGTCCAGTGTATATTCATGTATCGAAGGAAAAGAGGACAAAGTTGGAACCTTCTGGCAAGAAGGGGATATTTGTAGGTTACAGTGAAACATCAAAAGCCTACAAGATCTACATCCTAGGTCAGAAGTTGATCGAGATCAGTAGAGATGTCACATTTGAGGAAGATGTTGCATTCAAAAGATCCAAGGGCACTCACATGGAGATTGATAATGAAGAGTCTCCTCAGGATATGGAAGTTGACCATGCTCCTAAGATTTAGAGGGAGACCTTAGAACCAAAAGCAAATGTTGATCCAATTAAGCCCTTGGAACCTATTGATGGGCCTACTGATATTGTGATTGGAAGAAAAAGACCTCGTTGGGCTAGGAAAACAATGCAGGAGGCAGAAAGGTTTGTAGCACCAAGAGGAACCTTTAGAGAAAGTAAGAGATCTCATGTTCTCCGCTATAAGCTTGATGAGTCGATTATTGAGTCGAGCCTTCCAAAGTTGTTGAGGAAGCCGGTCAACAAAGTTTGAGAGATGCTATGACAGAGAGTATATCATCAATTCAAGAATGATGTTTGGGACATCGCTCCTAGACCTTAAAGGCAACTGCGGTATCTTCAAATGGCTTCAAGACTAAGCATGCAGCTGATGGGAGCATTGAGAAGTACAAAGCAAGATTCGTGGCTAGGGGGTTTTCACAAAAAGAGGGAGTTGACTATGAAGAAACATTTGCTCCTGTTGCTCGCTACACTTCTGTCAGAACCATCATTGCCATTGCTGCATCTAGAGGATGGAAGATTCATCAGATGGATGTGAAGACAGCATTTCTGAATGGTGTAATCGAGGAAGAAGTTTACATCGAGCAACCTGATGGATTCGAGGTACATGGGAAGGAGTCTCATATTTGCAGGTTGAAGAAGGCCTTGTATGGTCTTAAGGAGGCTCCTAGTGTTTGGTATGAAAGGATTGATCATTACCTGTCAAGCTTGGGCTTCTCCAAGAACGATGCTGATTCTAACCTGTATTTCAAGGTAATTGATGGTGAAGCATTGATTTTGGTTTTGTATGTTGATGATCTGATTCTTACTGGAGAAGAACACCTCATTTTCAAATGTAAGGAGTTGGCTTCTGAGTTTGAAATGAAGGACCTTGGTCTCATGCATTACTTCCTTGGCTTAGAAGTTTGGCAAAAGCCAGACGAGATGATTCTAAGTCAAGGGAAGTATACTATTGATATACTTAAGAGGTTTGGTATGATGGATTGTAAATCCATGTCTACGCCCATGGAGACCAACTTACATAAGTTGAAAGAGGTTGCAGCTAAATCAGATCTAGTGGATCCTACGTTATACAGGCAGTTGATTGGATCATTGATGTATCTAGTCAATACTAGACCGGATATCTGCTATGCAGTAAGTGCACTCTGTCAGTTCATGTGTGAACCCAGGCAGATACATCTAGTTGCAGCGAAACATATCCTGAGATACTTGCGTGGCATAGTTGGATATGGGTTGAGATATTCTTCAGGTGTGGATTTGAAGTTGCATGGTTATACTGACTCTGATTGGGCAAGGTGTGTCATTGATCGGAAGAGCACCTCTAGATGTTGCTTCAGTTTGGGGTCTGCTATGATATCCTGGTGCAGCAAGAAGTAGTCATCTGTAGCATTGAGTACAGCAAAGGCAGAGTATATTGCAGCTTGTGTGGCAACTCGAGAAGCAGTGTGGCTTCGGAAGCTCCTTGTAGGATTGTTTGGACAATCAATGGAGCCTACTATCATTCATTGTGATAACTAGAGTTGTGTGAAACTTTCTGTCAATCCT
>VDFB02000017.1:449088431-449135371 GCA_007258455.2 Sequoia sempervirens
CCTACCTAGCTAAGTCTCCCTCACTCTAACCCCTTCTCTCCAACTCCCTCTCTTTTAAACTCTCACTTCCACCCCGTCTCCCTCTCTCCATACTCTCTCTCTCTCTCTTAAAATTCTCCCTCCCTCTAAAGACATACATAAATGCATACAAGCATAATATGTATATGTACATAAAATCCTACATCCATACAATATACATGCACAAATACATATAGGAATACATACATTAACATTAATGAACGCACGTTATAACGCAAGCACATTATAATGAGAGCATGTTATAACGTGAGCATGTTATATTTTTCTTTGGGAATCTCCGAGCCTTAGCATTGGTATTTTCCTTGGAATACCAACCCAAAGGCTTGGAGGGCATTCCCAATGACCAGAGACGTGTTTTTGCAAATTCTATAACTTTTTCACATAATCGAGTTCGTGCTCACCATCAAGATTGCATCTAGTTCAATATCGATAAAATAAAACACATGGGTAATGTTAGGTTCTCTCTTAGCTATCCAACGATGTAATTTTTTTCACTTTTTAACAATGTTAAGCCTTTCATCCATAATTTCTTTTTGTTTGTATGTCTCTTTTTGCCAAAAAAAATGCTGTTTGGTCTTTTTTTCGTTATAAATTAACCGCTCATTGAAATTTCAAATAAATTACATTTTTAGAAACTAGACTCCATTCTACAATTTTATTTTATTTTTAAAAAATCAATTACTTTCAAAAATTTTTAGGGGGGCATGGCCAAAAAATTTCTTTTCATGAAGTGCCCACTTAGAAAATTAGTAAAAAATCATGCATCAACTAGAGCATCAGAAGCTAACTTTTGACCATAGCAATTTTAAAAATAATACAAAAAGTTCACCTAAGCATAGGGGTCAAGTACAAGAGTTGCTATGTTATGTTTTTCTGACAAAAATAGCACCAATTTTGTGTATTTCCCTCTTTTGAACCCCTTAATCTCAACCATTTTCAAAATAAATTAGTAGTTTAGAAAGTAGACTCGGAGCACTTCGATCGTTGTTTTTGTTCCATCTCAAAATTTTGAGTGTAACTATCCTCAATTTCATGTCCAAGTTCAGTATTTCCTGATTTTAGAAAAAAAGTGGCCACTTAAGCCCCCTTTTTGGGAACCATCTTGGTGCACTTACCCAGTGATCAAAACCTCTCTAATCAATAATCTTAGAGCTAATCGATGAGGGCCCACTAATTCAAAAACAATAAACCAGGAACCTGTCAAGCCTCTCAATAATATAATTTGAACCACATCTCCTATTGTTCCATGTATACTATCCATTACTAGGTTTAATATCCACAAGATTTAAGAAAAAAATATTATCTCAAAGAAGAAAAGTAAAAGGTTCCAACCTCATCACTCCTCCCCTCTTTTCATCCAACTCAATAATAGCATTAAAGTCACCAGCTATAATCCAAGGGTAAAGAGAGGTAGTAATTCAAATAAAATAAATATGGGACTAGAGGCATAACTTACCCAAAAAATCTATAGGAGCATAAATATTGGACAAAAGAGTAATTTATCCAGTCTCTAAGCTTGAAGCAACCACAAAAATAAAAAAATTATAGGACATCCGCCAAAGATGACAAATCTTCATTGGATTCCATAAGCATGTTAAACCCCCATCATTGCCCTAAGCAACAATACATTCACAATGTCCATGACCCCAAATTTTAGGTACCAAAACACATGTGCTCTCAACTGAAATCTTAGTTTCTTGAATGAATAACATATCAGGAGAATGACTTCACACTAAATTGCAAAAAAAATTTGTCGAGGGCCACTATTCAAGCCCCTTACATTCCATGAGCTTGAATAATCATTTTTGGGAGTTGAAAAAATTGGAATCAAGAGTTTTAGCATATCCTAACTTCATCAACGTTTCCCCCATCATCTTAATTTTAGTCAAATCCTTCTTTCTCCCACCCTTGAATGGTTTCTTAGTAGACCCTTTCTTTTGATTTTTTTGAAGAATCCCCAAAGGAGGAGAATCCTTATTACCCTTCTCTGAATCAAACACCATCTTCTCCAAAGGAAGAGAGCTTGCAACCTCACTCTTTTTCATTACAACAGGTTCCACATGAACAAAAAAATACATGAGGCTTAGATCCATATCAATTTGAACCAAAGATAAGCCACCTTCTTGCATACTTTGAAGATTATCAGTAAGATTACCCCCTGATCCAGAGCCAACATACTAGGATTGAACTCCTACTAACTAAGGTTATCCAACACATCAAAATGATTAAAAGTTTCTACCTCCTGCCTTTCCTTGAAGGTTCACATCTATCTATAGTTCCTATTATGAGGCTTAACAAGAATATAACCCTCTTTATCTGCCACTTCCTCTGAAAGAGGAGTCTTTCCTTTGTCAACTTGAGAAGGATTTTGAGGGGGCTAAGAAGGATAGGGATTAGAGAAGTGAAACCTAGGAAATATTCTCTACAAATGGCCATTCTCATGTCAGTGTAGCCAACATCCAAAGAGAAGAGTCTCATAATCAAGTTGTTGCATCTAAGAAAAAGAACCCATACAAATTTTGTAAAGAGTCTAGAAGAGGGTTACTTAAATCTATTTCAACACACATGCAAGCAAAGGTCATTACCTTTCTAACCTGTGTTTGTTGAGAAGGACCCATCAGTTTCCCTAGTAATAGGATGCAAAATGTCATTCCACCAAAATTTAGCTGGAAACCAAGGAAGGGGCACCCAAACAAGAACATGATTCATGAGTTATTTAGAAGGTTCAAAATCCATGTGTCAAGGCTTGATGAAAAGACCAATTTGGTTATGAAAATAAGGTTCTCCTTTAAAGGATCTATTATGATCCACCATGCAATTAAAAATTCCCATGAAATGACTATTGACCAATAATATTACCTCCATTTCACCCTTTGAATTCCAAGCCTTCCTAGTCCATGAATCAAAAAATGGAAGTGAGACATGCATTCCCTTGAATTTGTAGATTAAAGCATGATTATAAAAATATTCAACATCCTCCACAATTGAATTTGGCTGAATCACCAAGATAGGCCTCTCTTGGTTCCTCTCTGAACATCCATTAATTTTTTAGATGCGAGGGCCTCCAGATGGAGCAAACCCTCCCACCCGTTAATCTTTTAGCAATAGATTACTCTCAACAACTCGCATTGACAAAGATGGAGAACTCACACTTAAACATGCAAAAAAATCCATGATCGGGCTTGGAGCTTGTTGCTTCCCTTAAATCCATAACCAAAAAATGTAAAGGAAAAACCACCTTAATACTGACCAAACCTTGTGATAGGAGAATAATAACAAAATAGATGAGCAAAAATTAAAAAACACCACACTTGTTCACCCCCTCGAACACAAATAGAGCTCCCTCGACAGAGAAAATTGCATAATAACCTCATACCAAGAAAATGCAACTACAGGCACAAGGAAATGAGAGCATGTAGATCGCAATTTCACCAGTCGTGGGCCTACAGTAGACCCTCACCCACACACACCATCTTGTCCATCCCTTTTCTTTGCCTCTTGTTAAGCCAACTTTAGCTTCTTTTTAGTAATTGATATTTTTTACTATTTTATTTTTAGTTAACTTAATATGAATTTTTGTAATGCTTTTATTTATTCTTCATGATTAGAATTCAATTAACTTAATTTTAAAAAATAAAATTTAATTTAATTTTAGAATATGAAATGTTTTGTGTGGAAACAAAAAACAAATAGAATAGAAAGGTTGGTTGTTTCTATTATTAGATCATAGTTCTTTATTTTAGAATTGTAATTTGTAATAGTTGAATTATTTTTACACCGACTATATTAAGTGAACAAATTGATTTTGAAAACCAATGGTTGAAAATTATAGAGAAGGATGAAAGACTATTGAAATGACCATCAAATTTTTTGGAATATTAAAAAATATAATAATAATTAAAGAAAAAACAATTGCATTCTTATCCACTTTTACCTTTAAATTAAGAAAAAGAAAGGATAGGATAAAAATTGTTTTTTTCTTTTAAACTTTTTAAACTTGGATTTTTAGATAAATAATAATAAGCTTTTAATAATTATATATATTTTTCAAAATAAAAGATAAAATTTTACTTTGAACAATTTTAATACTACAAACCATTTTTTTAGAGAAAATGGTAAACCAACTATCCTTTAGTGGTAAAAGCCTCCAAAATCTCACTTATTGATTTGACAACTAGATGGGAACATTTTATTCTATTTGTAATATTTTTTTCATATGTATTGCTTTATATTTTAAATCAAATATTTCATAATCATATAATACTTAATTTATTTAAGAAAAAAATCTAGACTTCTCTAAGTTTATTTCATTCCAATTATTTAATATTTATTATTCATTGTTTAATTTAACCACATGTACATTTTATATTAATATCCGCATTATAATGTTAGATTATAATGAAATAAATAATAAACCATTATGAACTATATACTATATACAATCAACCGTTATATTATATATTAGGTTATATATATTAATAATAAATTAAATTATACATTTGGTTATTTATATGTGTATTAAAAATAAGTAATAACCCTAAATATATGATTAACTAGTGTTACTTAAGTTATTTATATATATTAGTAATAATTAATAACCCCCTATTATATATTACAAGTTGTATATATAATTAGATTATAATGAGATATATAATAAATTATTTATAAACCCTAATAAATTCCTTTTATTAATTAATAATAATATATTGATTTAATTTTATAATAATATTTTGTAAATTATAATATTAAATTATTTCTGAAAATCAATCTTTAAGTTTCTAAATTTTTGAATTAATAAAATATTCATTAAATCTTATTATTTTATCTATTTGAAAAAATTATATTTAAAAAAATCAAATATTCATTAAATCTTATTATCTTATCTATTTAGAAAAACTTTAATTATGTTTCTAAAAACCAATGATTTAAAATCCAGAAAGAAAAAAATCTAAAAACACCAAATATTCCCTAAATTTTATTATCTCCTCTGTTTAGAAAAAATCTAAAATTATGATTTAAAAGACAAAAATTTAAAATCATAAATCATAAATCATAAAACAAAAAACAAAGAGACCCTCTGCAAATTTGCTTATAAATAAAATCTCTCACCTTAATTCATCACATCACACGTAGAAAGAAAAATTTGATTCATCACAACAAGTACATAATTCGTCACATCACACATAGAAAGAAAATTTTGATTCATCACAACAAGTACAAAAAGGACGGGTTTGAAGCAATTTTTTTGTAATCGAACGGCCAAAATTAAGGTTTGTTTTTATTTCCACGCTGAATCCTTCATAATTTTTTTCAAATTTAATGGCAGAAATGGGGGTTTGGGGGCTGCAGAGTAACATGTTGCATATTTATCACTGAATATTCCAAATTCATTAATGGAGAATGAAGGGCTCATGCAATAATTTACTGAATGGTATTGTTTTATCTTCGCTTTCTGTACTAACCCAGCAGAGTCTACAACTTTTGCAGGTATAGGTGGTTTCTCAGACTCAGGATACCACAAATGATGCGTCAGCTCTGAGAGCAAACCTGAAAATAAAAATGGCATGCACAAACACACACTTCCTAACATGCTTTAGATATGTCTGATAAAAATGGTGACTCCTTACAGAAGAACTATCATACCAATGTAAAATGAAATTCATTCTCTTCGCCTTCCAATATTGCCAGTTTCACGTCAATTTCAACCTGATTTGTTTTTGTTTACATGTAGAACGACTCTCAGCAAAAATTCAACAAAATACTCTTCCATCACTTAATTGTTTCTCAACTAAGTTGTCAAGATTTCCGCCGTCAGTTTGATTTAGGATGATGCTCATAGGAGGAGTTGAATCCTATTCTCTCTGCCTTAAAGTTTTCTGGCCGTGTTTTTTCTTTCACGAGTTCTATTTCTTGATTTATTTTTGTGGCCGTAAGGACTTTGACTCTTTCTTATTATCATTTCTATAATGTTAGATTGTTAAACAAGTTTTTCTTTCCTGGTCTGATTTGTTTTATACCTCACAGGTTACATCGAATCTTATAAGGTAACTTACTCAAAATTGAGAGTTAAAATCGATTTGTTGCGACCGCGAGGATGAGTCTGGCTTGGACAGCTATGCCATCTTGTTTGGTGCCATCAAAAAGGAGTGGATTTTCTCGTAAGAGTGTCGGTGTAGTGCCCTTAAGTGTAGGCACAATGCCCTTAAGTGTAGGGCCTGTAGGCACAGTGCCCTTAAATTCAAAGACTGTAGCTCAAGATGGAGGCCTTTCTCCTAAAAGGGGAGGTCGCCTCCAGGTTGGAAAAGCCTTGTTCTCATGCTATGGGGATGACAAACCAAGGAAAAGGAAAGGAGCAGACATAATTGTAGAAACTCTGGAGCGAGAGGGCATTGAGCACGTGTTTGCATGCCCTGGAGAGATTCACGAGGCACTCACTGGATCCAAGGTCATTAAAAGTATACTTTGTTCCCACGAGGAGGGAGAAATATTTGCAGCAGAAGGTTATGCTCGATCTACAGGGAAGGTCGGTGTGTGCATTGCAACAGGTGCCACCAACTTGGTAAGTGGTTTTGTCAATGCTCTACGTGATAGCATTCCTTTAGTTGCCATCACTACTAGTCAGGGGACTCCAATTCTAGAGGTCACACGTTCCATTACTAAACACACTTACGTCATCATGTGTGTGACTGAGATTCCTTCTTTTTTTAAAGAGGCCTTCTTCCTTGCAGCATGCGGAAGGCCAGGTCCAGTTTTAGTTGATATTTGGGATATTCAGCAAGAAGGAATTCCCGATTGGACGCTTAACCCATATTTGTGTCCGCAGATTCCTCAGTTAGAGCAGATCCTGCGCTTGATATTTAATTCTGAGACGCCAATCCTTTATGTTGGTGGAGGTTGTCTAAATGCAAGCCAAGAACTCAGAGAATTTGTTGATTACACAGGCATTCCAGTGACTACTACTTTGATGGGTTTGGGATCTTTTCCATCATCAGATGAGAGAAGCTTGGGGATGCTGCAAATGCAAATGCGTGGTACTGATTATGGAAATGATACAGTGCGTAATGCAGTGCATAATGCTGACCTGTTACTTGCCCTTGGTGTAGGGTTTGATGATAGAGTAACTGAGATATTACAGGAATTTGCAAGCTGTGTTAGCATTGTTCAAATTGACATAGACGTACAACTTGCACTGCAGGCTTAAACAATCTAATTAAAAATAGGGAAGACAGGCCAGATTTCCAGTTGTGGAGGGAAGAACTAATTAAAAAAAGGGAAGACAGGCCAGTTTTGCAGTTGTGGAGGGAAGAACTAAAAGAACATAAGACAAAGTGGCCTATGAAGTACGTGAAATTTGAGGATGCAATTTCTCCTCAACATGCCATTCAGTTGCTTCATGAACTCACGCAGGGGAATGCTATTATTGCCACTGGAGTGGGTCAACACCAGATGTGGGCTGCTCAATGGTTTAAATATGACCGTCCTCGACAGTGGTTGACATCAGAAGGTCTTGGTGTTATGAGCTTTGGATTGCCTGTAGCATTAGGGGCTGTTGTTGGTAATCCTGGGATGACTGTTGTTAATATAGATGGGGATGGTAGTTTTATAATGAATGTTCAGGAATTGGCTACCATTAAAGAGGAGAATTTGCCAGTGAAAATTATGATATTGAACAATCAACACTTCGGTATGGTTCTCCAGTGGGAAGATTGATTTTACAAAGAAAACAGAGCACATACATACCTTGGAGATCCCTTTTTTGAGATCTTTCCTGATTTTTTGAAGATGGCAGAGTCTTGCAAGATTCCTGCAGCACGAGTCACAAATGAAGCAGATCTAAAGGCTGCTATTTCTCAAATGCTAGAGACACCTGGGCCATACTTATTGGATGTGATTGTGCCTCATCAAGATGGTGGAGGTTTCAAGCATATCATTACAGAAGGTGACAGAAGAAGTTCATATTAGAAAACTCTTAAATTGCTCAATGTATCATGTCATCCTCAGTGCATATGATTTTCAGTCTCACTAAATTTTGTGCTTGATTTTGCTTTAGTTTTTCTTATATCCTCGAGAACTTCATTTGTAAGGATGTTTAAGACACGAGCTGTATTAATAGGTCAAATGAAATTGCTTAAGATTACCTTTGTTTTTAAAAATGCATAGTAGTGTAAATTTTACACTTTTTCAGGTATGGAAGCCATCATTATCTCTATTGGATGCAATTAGATCATAGGGATAGTAAACATGAATCAATGTGTATTTTCTTTTGTGAACCATTGTATTGTGAGATATTATGCTCTTCTTTGGTTGTAAAGATGTATCAATCTAGAATGATCCTTCTAATTATATTATTTTATTTCTATAATATCTCTTTATTTTTCTTACATAAATTTAGATTTAGCTTAAGATAAGGATTCAACCTTCTAATCTCACATATTGATTTGTTATTCATACCCGCACTAGTTTGTATTTCTAAGTGTTAATGTTCATGCATGGTATATTGATCTCAAATAGGACTAGAGACCAAATCAATATTAGTTGTGTGTGTTTTAATTATCATGCATTCTAATGATAATTCACATGCAATTCAAAGTGGGGGAAAAATGTATGGTGTAATTTGTATACCTTTCACTTTCTTTTTTTTTGACATCACTTCAAGTCATTTGTCCCTACTACAATAATTATTATATAAAAAATGAGTATTTTGTGTGGAAGTTGTAAAATAAAATTGGTCTTAGATTTTTTCCCACCTACACTCATTCTCAAGGTTTGAACTCAATCCTCAATTTATCCTTATTTCTATCTTGGGTCAAATCTGTAGTTGTAATTTGCACTTATGGAAATGATCTTTTTATTTCAAAAATAAAATTCAAATGTTGGGCCTAATTGTCAGTTGACCATTATACTCAATTATAGGGTTTTATTTAGCCCATAGGCTATATTTAGTGTTGGCTTCCAGCCGAGAAGTTGTCCCACACTGGATTGACTCACACCAGAAACCTCCTGTATGATAAAATTTGCTAGAATACTTGCTAGGAAATAGAAACCGTTAAAATCAAATCTTCGATAGGGATGAAATCAAATTTTAACTCACAATCAATATTTTGGTTTAAAGTACTACAATAATCTGATATTTCTAGATTTACTTTTGGCTGTTATAAATAGGTGGAAGCAACAATTGGAGGGAGATTATCTTTGGTTTGTCTTGTCTCAAAGAAATTCATGCTTTGATATGGTTCCATAATATTTTTGCTGAAAATTGTCCCTAATTTTTCTCATTGACATCGTTGATAGGACGACACAATTTGTGCAAAATCTTGAGGTAAGTCACTTGATGGTTCTAATAAGTGTTTTATTTGGGAATATGTATGTGGCAGATCATTTTATGTTGAGTTTTATTTCATTTTAAAATAGTAGTGTTTTAATCTGTTAAATGAAGGATTTGTGTTTGAAAAAGAAAGGCTTGTGGCACTACACAAATTTGGTTTTTAGGGGACCGAATCATTAAAGAAGTAAATCCAAGACACCCTTTGATAGTACACTATTACCTATATGCCATCTCTAGTGCATTATTTCATGAAGAGAGAAAACATCTAGACTGAATTTTCCCTCAATTGACTGGCTGAAAAGGCTATGAATTCAAACCTTTTGTTGCTAGGGCTTCGCAAATTTTTCAAATTCTTCTTTTAATAAATTTATCATTGACGAAACCCTCCAAATTCAATTGGTGGTATATCTAAAATTCATCGGCAACGCACTGTGTAATTTGGAACTTTGCTACAGATAGCCCAAATGGCTACATCCCATACTTATTATGTTGATTTCCTTTATAGATTAGTTTTGAGTACTAAACTACTTTTCTTTGTTCAAGAATCAATGATTCTTGGATGTTAGGAGAGGCTCTAGGAGATGTCCTTAGATTATTGGGGCTGCCCATTCTGGCCTTTCCCTTGCCTAGGCAATGGTCATTCTTTTATTTTTGCCTTTTTTGGTGATATATGATGACATCATTGGTCCCTTTTTTTCTGAGTCTTACTGCACATGCTTCAGTCTGGTGTCCTTTCATGGTCCACTGCTTATTCTACATTAGCCCCATGTTTCTCTAAAGGGTCTTTCCCTGACAATGCTATTTGTACTTTTACTATCAACCATCGTAGAAAATTTTGTTCATGAGAATAAATTAGCAAATGAAAAAATAAAGCTTATTCTCAATTAATTGGGAAAAAAACAGGTTAGGGTTAGGGTAATGATAAAAAAAATCATTGCAAAAATTAGGAAAAACCGAGAAAAAATATGAACAAATGTGATTTTCCAAAAAATTGAAAATTTACTAACCAAAAGTTTTTAAAAAATGGGTCAAAGTCTTGGTCAAACCCTGGAAAATAAAAAATCATGATTGTTTTGAAAAAAATGGCAAAGAGGTTGAGCATTGATAAATCACAATTGCTCACATTTTTTTTGTTGATTTTGGTAACCATGCTATCAACTCCCTTATGACTTGGGATTTATTCATTTGTGTACTTTATTCTATTACTTTTCTCTTATAACTGATTTTACATTTTGATTTTCATTGATTTATTTTGGTTAATTTTGGATAGTATAATTTTTTCTTTATTTCTTCCATTTATTCATTTCAAATAAGAAACCATAAGATAAAATTGCATTTGCTTATTCATACTAGAGGAATTTAATTTTGGAGGTTTAGAAAGTCTTCAAACTAGGAGGAGGTCCACTCAGTTTAGCCCTAAGGGGATTGGAACTAGGTCAATAATCTTTTCCTTCATAATTCATCCATATCCAAAAGAGATGTCAGTGGTGGTATGCTTTTCCTTGACCACCATCTTAATTCAAAGATATGACTACACACTCTTGTTGATACAAAGAGTCATGTTCACTTTGACATATTGACTGTAACCACAGAGATCTCTATATGCATAACATAGAAACAAAGACTCCTTTAAAAATGGTCTTGAAGAAGATGAGTAAATAATATAGGAAGTGAGACTAGCATATCTTAAGTAATAGATCCAAGCTCATGTTCCTTATAATAAATAGAGCAAAGTTGAACTGTTGTTGCTACTCCTACAACATTTGTACTAGGGTTTTACTATTATTGTCCAACATTCAAATTCATGCATCCAATAAGAGTTCATCTTAAACTCAATGTTGTCCATCATGCTCTGAGTATTGTTGTTAAATATCTAAGTCTAACTAGTACTGCATATTTTATGCAAACCCTTCTTTGTAATTCATATTCTTGAGGGTTGAACTTTTTGCAGAATAAGTGATGATGTCAGAGAGCTAGATTTGGGTTGGAAGCAGTGAAATTTGAGGTGTTATTGGCAAGCTCACTTGTTATGACCTTGCCAGATTTGGACAATCTTCAACAATGAGATTAAACTTATTTTTTGTGGTAAATGAATCCTGAATTTTCTCAAAACATAGTTGACTATGTTTTCTTAGCAGAATTCAGCTCTATTGGGTTTCTTTGAACTTGCTTCTTGTTTACCCAAAGTAACCATGTTTCTTGGTATGCTTCCATTCATACCATCTTTCCAAAAATGAATTGAGAGCTGCATGGAATAAAAGATTATGAGAGAATTAAAAAATCAATATGATGAAGGATGCAATGTTGACATCATTCCTATCAAATATAGATGTTGGCATCTAGATCTGATGGAATCCTTTGATTGATTGAGAAGGAAGGAAAAAATATTAATATCTTAGATAATCATTGTAGATTGTTTCCTCAAAGCACTCAAAATCGAGAGCATTAATATTTACTATATGGTTGGCCCTTTTATCCATGCTTCACTTATTCTATAGTGTTTTAAACTTTTAAATGAATAAGTATAATTTAATGAAATTAAAAAAGTAAAAAAAGATTTTAGTGACCTCACTCATTACAATTTTAATATCACGAGAAAATCTCCTCTGTGAAATTTCTTGATCTCGATATTTATAGCTTGATTAATCTATTCTAAATTTCTAACAAATCCTCTATCACTATTTGTGTTTTTCAAATCATAGCATAGTTTTGGAGCATATCTATAGATCATCTTGTGTTTAGAGCTCTTTTATTCTAAGAAATGTATCTTGCATTGCATCATGGAACAGAAAATTACGTAAATGTAGGAAAAAGGTTACAAGGGAAATGTTCCCCTAAGAAGGCCAAAAAGGGTAACATCTGAGTTTATGTTCCAACAGGTAATGAATCAAAATATTATGAAGAAACTTTCTTTTTAATTTTGTAAGCAAAGGAAATTTCTATTTGTAAATTCTCAATTTTCGTAAACTAGAAATGAGGGATGCTTGTGAAAAGCTTTACATCTTGCTTTCCTTAGAGATCCAATATCAGTCAGCTGTAACATATGTTGTAAAAAATTGTGGCTTTCTGTACACATTTAAGTGTCTTCAAGGAGAAGTCCTTTCCAAGAGTATTCATTAGAATAGTAATTAAATTCAACATGAAATAAAACTAGAAGGTCTTGGCAGAGGACGTCTCCACAAAAATAATTAGCAGTTTCCTCTATTGCACAACTTGCATATATAATACGTGGCACTAACTTTGGGAACTCTTGCCATGATTTCCAAACTACAAGATGGAGCATTAACTACCCCAAAATATATACTTGATTATTCCATTTCCTTTTTACTTCCTTGGATTGCCATTGCAATTTTATCTTTAAGATTTGAGGGGCATTTATTTTTATAATCTCCAAACTTACTGCCCCTCTAGCAAGCAATAAGCATCAAGGAAAGAACTATGTTTCAGTTTTGAAGAGACTACCCATCAAATGTCAATAGATTTTTTGTTGTATATTACATTACCTTCCTTAGTCGTCATTTGTTAAGCTGCCAAAATTCTTGATTCAAATTTAATATATATTTTTTGACCTTAAAATATTCTTTCATTTCTTTATAATAGTGGAGCTGAGGATTGTAGGCCCCCATCTGTTAAATTTAGACCATGGAATGCAGATTTTGCACTCAAGGAATCGACCTAAACTATCTAACTAAAAATTTAATTAAAATCTCCAACTTTGATATGTTAACCCATAAAGAAAAATCTGTTGAAAGTACAAAAATGAAATAATATTGAAATTAGACATTTTGTTGGCTTAATAATTTTATTATTCTACAAAAGAATTCTAACTAAAAATATATGGATGCCATGGGTATGAAGTAACCCACAAATTTGATGTACCAAGGTCTTATTTTTAATTTTCTAATCACAAAAATATGTCCTAAAAATATTTTAGAGTATCCCAACTACTCAAAATTAATAAATTGAAAAAAAAAAAAATTATAAATCATAGTTGTGGATACCATAGCCACTTAAAATAAGACCTCATTTAAAGCCCGTGCCCCTAAATAAAAACATCTAAAATTTAAAAGCAAATAGAAGTAATGCCTAAAATCTGCTAAGAAAAGCATGGATGTTGCTGGCCAAAAAAAAATAGCAATGATAGGGTAAAATCCATGCTTAAAAAAATTGCATAGCTGCACCTAGAAAAAATTGAATAGTTGTGCCTAGAATCGGATTTAACACCAAAATTGAAAATATGTAAAAATTATCATAAATATTAGTGGAACAAGACTGCAGCTCATATTGATAGTCTTCTATGTTTACTATTTTGTAAAGCTTAAATATAAATACTAGAGACTGAATATGGTGCAAAAATCACAAGTAACATAGTTAAATGAGAAATCAGTGGGCAGTGAATCCCATGCAAAACCATAAACAATTTAGTCCATAAAAACAGCAACAATTCTTGAAAGGCATATGTAACCAATCTAGCCCAATCCATCCATCTCCTATGAAATTTGGACAATCAATTCAAAACCAATCATAATGGATAGATGAACATTCTACATATAATTTTACTATATATTTTTCACATGAATTTGTGTTTCCACAAAACAACTTCTCATTATGCATCATTACTGCATAACATTAATCCTATGCTAAATTAGACTTTTAAAGCATATTGTAAGTGCAAGAATTTGGATGCTCTCAAACACACTATACGCCTAAAAATCACATGAAGATATTTCCAGGTAGTCAAGACTGCAATAAAATATTAATTGATGTAATGTTTTAAAACTGTACATGTTGTAATGCAATGGTAATCATGAAAAATTTTGCACACTTCTCTTCAACATGTATGGTTTAACTGAGTCACAATGTAAAATAGAGAACTCCTTAATAAACACCTTCAAATTTCTAAGTACCTATATAATTCTATCGGCATATTCCTTGCACTTCTAGGTGCAAGTGCTACTATTTATAGACAAACACTAATTTTATTTTATTTTATGCTGAAGGCGTATCCTATTTGAAGTTTTCCCGGCTAACTTCATTGATCAATGGTGTGCAATGATTTAGAGGGGATGCAAGATGATCAAAATGATATGATCCATTCATCCCGAAAATGTGTGGAAACCCTCAGTGACCCGTTGTTTATCACGCTTGCTTCACTAGTTGAAACATAAGCAACAAACTATTCTTTGCTTACATGTGCCACTTAACCTGTGCTTCAAACACCAAGCCATTTTCACTTTAATTTCTCAATTCTTGGAAATAGTACTGTTAGCAACAACAATACCCCTTCTAAAAATATCTTTGCACACTTCGTTACCACCAAATTTAACATATCTTCAACCGACATGAAAAAGTGCCCCTGCTTAAGTGCGATACTTTTGTTTTCCATGGCAGACAAAGATTACAATGATTGCAAGATAGGAGATGTTGGGTAAGAAACATGCCAGGCTTAGAATGTCTCAGATACTTACAATGTTTTTATAGGTTTTCTATTGTAGGAAGGCACAATATTTTTCCAATTCAAGATTGTGGGGTTGTATGGGTTCCTTTTTCATTTTAAAGTTATACAACACTGCTAGAAGGATGGCCTTATACTTACATGGCATAGTCAACTTGTTGGCTTGCCTTGAATATGTCTTCATTATCAACTCATCACAAATTCATCTAAACCCAATCTCATGAATGGCTCATTTTTGTAAGTTATCCACTATAAAAATTTATCTTTTATACAAAAATCTTCATAAAAATGGTTTTGTATGAGTAGGGGTTAAAAGATGGTGAGTGAGAAAATAAAACATTGCACACCCACCAAAGAAAAAGTATAAAAAAAAGCAAGAGATTATTAAACAAAACGTAGAACACCCACCACCAATCTAACTCTGGACTAGGACCCAGAAGATCGATGAATGAAAAGATCAAATATGAAGAAATCAAAGGGGGTAAACAAACAAAGGCTCTACATAAGAATCTAACATGGAAAATGACAAAGTTCAACTCATCTCCTTTATATAATGTATTCATCTAGTTTCATAATTTCTTGTTTGGCTGAAAGTTTTAGAGAGTTTACCATTAGTGAAACAAATATCCAAAAAGTGAAAAAGCCAATTTATCTGCACATTGGCACCAGTAACAATGTTGGGCTTATCAAATGGCTTTCCCCGTCCCCTGCACTTGTTCTTCCACTTACGCTTGAAAGCCAAACCAACCAAACATAATAGCCTCTAATGATCGAGTTGTACTAACACCAACAACTTCCTCTCTCTCTCCCAATTGAGTGTTAAACAAATTGGCTATTATATTTACACAACAATTTTGCAACCCAAAAAGGTTTTTGAAAAGAGTTTCTAGTTAGAGATTTAAAATTTTTGCAATACATAATAGCTAAGAGAAAAAAACTTCAAAGAAAGAATAGTCTAGCTACAAATTGAATTTTTTTTGTTAAATCCCATCTCTTAGATCTACAAAAAGCCCATTTCTAAGATCTACAAAAGGTAGAAATAATGATTTAGATTTGGGGTTGCTTTAAAATTTAAATGTAATAACCTGCAATTCTATGGTAACTGGATGCTAGTCCAAATCAACATAATTCTTATTAATTCCTTGCATGATTAGCTTATCACATTCAACCTCCATCTAGGTAGTCAAAAAAGAGGCCAAATTTAGCTTGGGGTTTCTATCCAACATCAACTCATTGTTGATAATCTGGTAAGCAACGTCCTTTGGAATTGACATATCAGGCATCCTAAACCTATACAAAATCAAAAAAAAATTATATAATTATGTGGTTTTATTACAAAATTCAACTACATAGTTTCTGAGTTAAATTTATAGGAACCCATACTTTACTAGAACTCATCTATCATGAACATCCACTTAACAAGTACTAAATGTAAGGGCCAAAAATTTGAAATCTCTGACTGTAAGCTTCTTTATATCCTTTCTTATTACCCTTAAATAATCAATGTCTAAACATTATAGTCAATGATTATAATTCTTTATTTTCTAAAATTTAATTGTTGGCAATGTGTGAATGTATAAGGGACTACTGAACTAGTCTTTAACCTAGGAAAAATTAATAACAATCATTAAAAAAAAAAAATCATTATTCAATGTGCTAATGTATAAGAGCCTTATAGATCAGATTGCATTTATTCTTTAAAAAAATATAGTGTTATATTTTTTGATTAAAATTGTGTGCAATCTTTTTATATTAACATTTTGGATCATACTCCATTATCAATGATCACACTCTTCTCTCTATATGCACATCATCTTGATGATGGATCATGATTCATGGAATATAATCCAAAATGTTGATGTAAAAAGATTGTACACAGTTCCAATCCAAAAATCTCAACACTATTTTATCATTGACTGTGGAAACTTCATGCTTAAAATAACATTAAAAAAAAAATAGCGGATGTAATAGGCTAAAAAGTATACCTAGGCAGGGATTGTTGCACATATCTAGATCCAAATATGCAATGCATAGAGCCATTAGAATTTGATGCAACTTTTCTCAAAGCGATGGTTAACAGTTTATTATTGTTCCAATTCTTCTCAAGTTTCACCCTTTAAAACCATGGTCCTGATTGTTTCAATTGGGATGTTAATCATAACACACAAGTTAATATTGTGAAAAAGGAAAAAAAATGTATATTTCAAAAATTACACTGTGAATTTTTATCACGACTCCTCAAATGCCAAGATAATTAGGAGCTACCCACTCACACTAGGAATATTTTGGTTTCATCCATTTTATTTACCTTTGTTTGTATTTTCTCAACACATGACTAAAAGAGAAGATCCATGCATCCATTCAATCACATATTCACATGAAACATAACCTAATTACTTTGAAAAGAAGGCCCTGAATCTCTATCAATTAGAATGCACTACGGATATGTTAAGGAGGAAACTAAAGTTTCAAAAATATCCTAAAATGTAAATGAATAACTTGCATCCAGTCCATCTTCAATCCAGTGCTCCAAACTAACTAAACCATAAAATACTACATAGAGGCACTTCTAATGTAGAGTACACCTTTGTGTAATAAAGGGTACCATCCATACAAAATATAAGATAAAATTAATAAAGATTTTACCTTAATCATGGCAACATTCAATCATTTTTATAAGTTCACGAGTAGAATTCAAAGATAGAAACATGTTTCCCTAATTGAAAACAATACTTGAACCTATATAGAAACCCTGATTTACTCACTATACCCTACTCTTTTAGGTAGTGAGGATGCTTTGTAGGAAATAAGCATCCCGAAAATTTATCATACCTAACTCTTTTAGGTAAAAGGGTATGGTCTATGAGAAACAAGCATCCCCAATTATAAAGTGAAATGCTAATTTAGCTTTAGGTGAGGCTGCTTATAATGCTTGGAAAATATATGCATTAAAAAGGAGTGTCTCCTTTATAAGACTATAGATAGTAGAAAGACATTTGAACTTTACAAAATGAAGAAAATTTGGTGGATAGTCAACACATAGTGCTCTCCACTTAGACAATAGTTAAAAGTAACAATCCACAAGTACAAACAATTTAAAATTTGAATTAAAGAATTAAAGAACAGTAAGTCAAGCAAGAACAACCAACATGCTCTAAGTTGATAAATGGGATTCAAATGGAAAAATTGCTGCAATCATCTTCCTTAGGGATTGGCCAGCTATGAAAATACTACATTTGTAGTTGTACATTCTAAATCATGTTCACTTTCCCCGCTATGCATGCCAATGATACTTTCTTCAAGATGCTTTGGGAAAGGAACATGCAATTGAACACCTTTTGGCACATATCATATGAAATGAAACCCATCATGTATATATATTATCTTAAGCTTTAAAAATTTAAATCAAATATAATTATAAAGAGAAATATGCCCATAAAGTGGAAAGATGACACATGTATATTTATTGCATTAATACTAAGAGGAGAGGATTTCAAGATATCAAATCTAAAATGATTTTAGAAGTAACAATCCACAAGTACAAAAAATTTAAAATTTGAATTCAAGAATTAAAGAACAGTAAGTCAAGCAAGAACAACCAACATGCTCTAAGTTGATAAATGGGATTCAAATGGAAAAATTGCTGCAATCATCTTCCTTAGGGATTGGCCAGCTATGAAAATACTACATTTGTAGTTGTACATTCTGAATCATGTTCACCTACCCCGCTATGCATGCCAATGATACTTTCTTCAAGATGCTTTGGGAAAGGAACATGCAATTGAACACCTTTTGGCACATATCATATGAAATGAAACCCATCATGTATATATATTATCTTAAGCTTTAAAAATTTAAATCAAATATAATTATAAAGAGAAATATGCCCATAAAGTGGAAAGATGACACATGTATATTTATTGCATTAATACTAAGAGGAAAGGATTTCAAGATATCAAATCTAAAATGATTTTAGCAACATATAAATCAATATTTAGAAATGAATGAGAATGAAAGAAGAAAAACATAGAAGAAGTGTGACATAGGCATGCCCCAAGAAAACCATATATTAGGAAAAACTAGCCTTCACAACACCAAAATAGTGTATTTCTAGCAACTATAAAGTTATAATATAATATCAAGATTAGAGCCTTAACATGAAGATAGATACACTACTCATTTGGAGAAATTTTCATAGCATAAACCTTGCAATACAAGGTCTCTCTCTCAACCTCAACCCAAATATCCAATATATAGGAGAGCAAAAAATCCATAAAACTACAAGTGGTTTTTGGAAACCATGTACCAACTCTCCAAGTATGGCATCAAAATTCTCATGACACAAATTCTAATGCCCAAGTCTCAAGATGGGTCTCCAAACTAATTTTATAATATTCCCCTTATACTTGTTATAGCAATAATGACTTTCATAACCTACCCACTAGCTTGGGCAACCCATTTTGGCATTATTCTCCCATTTAAAAATGCTTAATGACATGTATCATAGAGTATCACAAACTTGGTCAAATTTTCAAGTCTGCTATGTAAGCTCCCTCATACATACTCTTACACATGTTAAATTTATTATGTACTTATAATGTCATATATGCTCTTACATATTTTTACATGCATGTCATACTAAGGAATACACATGACATAATGGCCAAGTCATAATTGGGACACCATTTTCCATAAGGTCACATTAAATATTATAAATTAATAAATAGTTAAATAATTTAAATATTAAGGCTTGCAAGGTGTAACACATACCTAATCCTCACATCATAGGCCTAAAAATAACTATATAGTGATATTAACACTACATCAAAAGTCTAGAGAGCACACCCATAATTACTTAATCTTGTTCAAAATTATTCACTCGGCATCCTTTACATGGTTTGATATAATTTTTCATTTTGTTAGCTTTTTGGTTTACACTAATGCTATTAATTTGGATATTGGCACACAATCTTCTTATTGTTGACTTATTAACTTATTTAATTTTAGAATCTTTCTTGATTTGGGAGTTCACTATGGTTTTGTCTATTTCCTTGTGCTTGACGTAAAATACCATATTTAATAGGATTCTTTGTCAAGGGATATAAGGAAGATGATGGCTTCAAGAATTTATTCATGAGAATGAGGGCTATTGGGACAATTATGGGATAGTCATAATCTATTTTCCTTATGCATATGTGACTCAGTTTGTACCTCTCTCTTGAAGGATAGTCCACCTAAAAGAAGATAAAGGTACTTGTAAATGTATGGGTGGGTCCTCGATGAGGGTAGTGATACCACTTTTGTAATCGGTTCTATGGTTACTCGCTATTCAATTCTTGAACTATCAATAGTACTCTTGGCATTATGATTGAGTCAACTATTTTTTTCTATTATGTTTCCTTATAAAGGGTTATTGGGGGCTACCAATGTGTTTTTTTCTACTAGATATATCTTTTTAACCCTATGATGTGAACCTTATGATGTGGTGATTAAGATGTGTTGTTAAATATATGTAAATATGATACACATTATTGAAGTGATAATTTGTTTTAAAGATGATGTTAAGGAATGTCTATATTGCTTATATATGTATGAAAGTAGAAATGAGAAATAATTATGGTAGAATAATTATTTCTATGCAATGTTTTTTAATATTAATGAATTTGGTGATGACTAGTTTTTCCTCATTTTTTATTCTATTTATGTTATATTCTATGTGGGCACTATTATGTATGAATGATAAAATAAATGTTGGAAAATTTTGAACCTTCTTCTAGAGTTTTTCTTTGATCTTTTCTATCACACCCTTTCATAACTTCAAGGAGGAAGTTTAATTTAAGAGAATAGGATGTCATGCCCAACCATAGTGTAGCCTTAGACTCACTTTCCTTGCATTATGAATCTCATATTGTTAACTAGTTCTAATCATAGAAGCAGATATTTTGATACTTAATGTGTCATACTTTTATTTTAATGATATTAAGCTTGAAACCCCATTTTTATTGGTAACTCACAAGAGTGACAAGTTCATAAGTGATGATCATTAACTAATAGTTAATCATGCTTAACCCTAATGTGTGATTTTGTTGACAAAAATCTAAGTCCCAATTGTACTAAAAAATGTGTTCTTAGCTTCATGAATATTGTAACATACTAACTCATATAACACAGTAATTAGTTTGGTTTTTACCATAGAAGTGAATAAAAGCATTTACTTAAAAATAGGAATGTAAAAAAAAAATCATATGTCTTTTGAAATTGAACAATATTACATTTCAACTTGAAAATGAAATAAAAATTTCCATTTACATTTCATACATGATAAACTATCAAATATACATTTTACAAATTAGTTTCAAGGTTAGGTCTTTCATATCTAGACTATTCTTTTGTTTCAAAAGCCTCGATATTATTGTCTACAAGAGGGAGAGCATCACCCGAGTGCTTTACCTCCAACCACAGATTGGCATTCCTCCACACACCTTCCAACTAGAAGTGGCCCTACCCTTCACAAAGAGTATAGATTAAGGAACCTACAAGTATACCATCTGAGTTTCTAGTGTTGTGTCCTACAGAGCCAATCGATCATACAACTATAGACTTCTCTAACTAAGTATGATCCATTTGACTGGTTATGCAATCTACATCACAGTAAACTGATTAATGCAAGAAAATACTTTTGCATTAATTTGGCCAAAGTTTTGAAAAAATTTCAATCACTTCCTTAAAAAGTGGAGTTGTATTATTCACACACCTCTAACTCAACTTGGAAACCACCTTGACATAATGTTTGACTCAAACTAAATGTTTGACTCAAACTAAATTTTTGACTCAAACTAAATGTTTGACTCAAACTAAATGTTTGACTCAAACTAAATGTTTGACCAATTGGTTTGGATTTTCATAAAGATATTCATTCATAATGTGATAACTAACTAATTCAGTAAATGATTAGGTTGGTTATGCTTTTATTTCTTACTTTGAACACCCATGCTATGTTGTCGTAACAACTCGAGACTTGGAAACTGCCACTTGTTCAAGTCCTAGAATTAAAATCATGAGAATGCAATACTCTCCTATTTTCATGCATATTTGGTTAATAATTATGACATAATGTCATTGACTCGAGACACTTGGTCTTGTTAGAACTGTAAAATTTTCAAAATTTTACAAATTGTTTATACCCATGAGTTTCCAAGTCAGCCCCTACCATAAGCACAAAATCCTCTCTTCATAATATTTTTTCCCATAATTTGTCATGTGGTCCCATAGAATCCATCTAGTCTTGAATATTTCAATGTATAATTCATATTGGCAGGACACAATTCATTGTCTCAGCAACAGAAAGATCATATCAACAAGAAAGTCACCATCGAAATAATTCATAACAAACTCATATATGTCTTACTGACTAGCACACAAGGAAACATATTTCCTAGACTAAAAGACATCGGAATGAAGTCTTATCGCATGCATCAGGTCTTGTCGACAAAGCATAAGGGGACTCTATCGATGACTATCGGGGTAAAGTCAGAGAGTCTTGCTGACCTATATGTCATGCCAATAGGATTCTATAGGTAAAGGACTCAACAATGTGAATTGATTATCGGCAAAACAAATTTCATCAGAGAAAGGTACGAGAGTTACACCGAGTGTTGTTCATCAGTGAGAAAATAATTATGTCTCAAGCGACTAGAAAATAGACTAAGAGATCTATCTCGGTGAGACACAAAATAATCTATCAAACATCTCGCTGACTCAAAATGTCACAACGATGTACATAAAACTTAGAGGACAACTATCGGTGAGACTCTGAATGTTGATAAGACTGTGGGACATTAGAGTGATATACAGTTTGCAATAGTCGGTGAGACTTCAAGGTGTCAGGGAGACTACATGATGTTTTGACTTTATGAATGTTGCTAAAAGCTATTGCCCAAAATTTGAAAATGTCTCATCGACAATACTAATGTTGTGATAGTGTGAGTTTCGAAAAAGGACTTACTGCACTCATGTTTTAGCTAACACATTAATGGCACGACAAAGCATAATAAGGAGAATTCAATTGGAAACATTAGTGTGGAATTGTTAGCAAAAGAATCAAAAAGGTGAATGAAGAACTAGGGAATTCTTTAAGTCTGAAGGTTTCGAGCAAAATTCAGTAAGTTCTTTTGCCTTAGTTCCTCTAATTTTAACTTCTATAATTTTTGAGGAATGGAGTCCCCCAGCTTAGGAAAATTAAAAAGTAGAAAACATGGTGAAAGAAGTCAACCTAAAGGAAAGAAAAAGAAAACTAAGATAGAACATGAGGGCATTGAATGAAGATTAAATCAAGACCTCATTGACCAACTGCCTAGCTTTGGACCTAAATCTAGATGATTTGCATAACCTAGGGCAGAAATAGATAAATTAGATGATAAATGTAAACTCATAGGAGATGTTTGGACTCCAATACGAGGGTATGAGTTGTTTAACTTTCACTATTATTGGAGAAACCGTTTTGAACCAATAAGCAACCCATGGAAGCTTAATTTAGGAAAGCTGGTTTTCCCTAATGTATTTGTTAATGCAGAATTGTTAAAATTGTTAGTTGATCATTATAACCCGAAACTCAAAGTGATATGTGACCCATCTGGGAAACCACAATTATACATGTCAGAAGATGCAATAGGGGAGGTTTTCAATTTGGAAGGGGTAATGAAAAAATCATATGTAAAGAATTGGAAATGGAGTTCACGAGAATGGACACAATTTATAAGGGTTGGAGATTGCCAATTCACAAGATTAGATAGCGTGGAAAACCAGTTCCTCTACAAGATAGTCATGGACCTCCTTTTCATGTTGATATATTTGAACCCTATATAAAATATATTTATTTCTCAGTAGGCTAGGTATTGGGAATGGATGTCCCTAATTATATGTCAATTGTGCCCATGATAATTTCCGCAGATATCCAATACCACAACTCTAGACCATTTGATTATGCCTCATACACTTTAAAGGGGCTTGATTCTGGATTGATGGCAATAAAAGGTGGAGCTTCTATTTTTCATCTCAAGCATTATTCATTGTTGATGCATATAGTGTTATATTTTGGACAGGAGTTGGGACTGTGGCCTCAGGAGATGAGAATTTCTCAGTTTGACAAGGATAGTGCAGCACTACCTATTCAATTATGGATTGTTGTCTAGGACAATAGATTTGCTAACTCTAGTTTTGTTCATTTTGAAGAATATTTTGTCAAGACATTGTACAAATTGTACAATCATCTAAGCAATTATTCTTTATCTGAAGAGATAAAGAGGTTTCTTTGACCAAAGGATTTAAATGGGCCAATTAGTCAAATAATTGGCAAGATTGGTATTGCTTGGAGGGTGCTACTATGACTAGAATTTATGGGTTCGAAGATGCCCCATTCATTTTTCCAAAAATAGTTCCGAACAAAGTTGCATATTTGGCAATTGTCAGATAGATGGATTATTCTAGTGTTATGAATTTTAGCTCCTTTTGGGAAGCATGCTTTCATGCCTAGTACATTATACTTTGATGATTTTACTGTGTTGGCCAAAGAAGGATACAATCTGATCCTTGATAAAATACTGCATTATAATATGAAGAGAGGACCACCCAGAAAGAATTTTGACCCAGAAGGATACATTAATTTTGCTAAAATAAGGATAAACTTTGGAGGGTATCAACATATGCCCTATCACTTTGATGATATGATCCAAAATTTAGAAGAGGAAGAAGCAGAAATGGTGGTCGAAAGGTATAATCAAGGGTTACAGGATGCAGAGCTATTGTCTTCTGGGGAGGAGGCATCTAAGGATAATGGGCCACAAGGCCAACCAAGTAAAATGTTAGGATTAAGAACTTAGCATTACACTTGCCCTGCCAGAGAATTGAGTGCTAAAGAGAATGTAGAGGCAGATGCAAGGCATGTAGAATACAGGTCATTTGTATCAGATGATGAATTTGTAAATTCCTCAGAGTTTAAGGAATTTTGGTATTAAAAAAAAGGAAAAGAAATAAGGGAAAAGGTTGATAATATTACTTTAGGTAATGAGGAGAAATTGCTGAATGATTTAAAGATGTGTGTGGAAAAGGAGACGGCAGATATGACCCCTGAAAAGGGGAGGAAAATGTTGCAAACTGGTAGTTTTATAATTTTTCCTAGTTTAGATCTCAATTCTACACTAGTTTTTGATAGTTTCTTGAAAGATAGTAATGCTACACATAAGCCCAACCTAAAAAAGGTGATAGAAGTATATGTAGGTTCAAGGTACAATCCATATGAAGGATCATTGATGATTTGGGATTTATATCCACCTCACATAAAATCAGTGGTCATTGATACTAAGAAAGCTTTTGGGCATGTGATGAATCTAAAAATTGGAGAAGTTGATCCTGTGGCAACAACAAAAATTGGAATTAATGTTGCAAAATTAAACAAAGCATAAATTCATATGCTAATTAAGGAAAGAGAAATGTACAAAGAAAATAATGAAAGGATGTTGAGGGAAAATGACCACTTAAAATATTTGTTAGGTGTTACAATAAAATCAACCAAACTGCTTACCCATGGTGAAAGTTCATAGTCAAAAGATCATTGGGAAGGATCAAGTGCTTATTCTCAAGGAAAATATGATGCACTTAAAAGAACATGAAAGAATGGATGGAAGGATTCTGAAGAAATTTAAAGAAATAAACTAGCGGGATGTTACTAACAGTGTAGAAATTGAAGCTGCAAACTATTTTGTGAATAAGCACCAAGACTTCTTTGAAGAATTGTGAGGGGATGCGTAGGGATTGATGAATGCCACTAGGAGAGAAATGAAAAAATTATTTGATGACAAAGGAGAATTAAAAGAAATGACTAGATGGAAAAATGAAAATGAGTCGATATTGCAAGAAATCCTGAAGATGGCTACTATGGAAGACACGTCATTGGATAAGGCATGCGAGCAAAATGAGAAGATGGTAAAAATGGAGATCACAATCCAGAATGCAGTAGGAGATGCAGATACACATGAATGTCGAGATTACTTGGATCACCTGTATAAGATTCATTTATGGCTTAACAAAGCCTGATTATCTTTTAATCTATTGTTGTTTTAAAAATGACATTTCTGAAAGGATGCATCCTTTCGAGTATCTGATGTATAAATATCTATTTTGATAGAAAAACAGAGGGGGATAGAAGATAGATAAGATATAATAGGAGATAGAAGAAAGACACAAGTAGATTAGAATGTCATATTATGAGACTATGATGCATTTTTGAAATCATGGAGATATCAATGAAAATCATTTGATGTGGTGGTGTATTTTTGGTGTCAATTGTTTGTTGTGTTCATTTGAAAGTATTACTGAAGTTGTCTCCAAGGTTGATGTTTTCTGGTTATTTAAAATTGATATAACAAGTTTATATTCAGTTTATCGATGCACATTTGCTATATCTATATGGTTGATTAATTGGTTCTTTCAAGAAAAGGTTAAATCATTTTAGTTGATCATAGTGATCAAGGAATTTCATTTGGATCAATAAGAAGAACTTGCTAGTCACATTCCTGCATGTTTATACAAGTTATAAACTAAAATATATGCCGACCAATTAGAATACTTGCCAAAAAGAAGTTACTCATTTTAGATTTATCATTTGACTCCACATACCCAATAAGGAACTAGTCTTTGTATTTTTCATCATTTAGATATATTCATTTTTTACATCTGAACATATTAGGTTTTAGTCTTAATACTGCTATATAATATGTACTAAATCAAATTTCATTTATCCACTTCCACTTGCTATTGTGGGTAAAAACATTGAAAAGAATAAGTATAAGTCAAGTTTGTTTTATCCATTTAGGTACACCGGCCTAGGTCTAGCAACACTTGAAGAGTAGAAGGTCTAAACTATTGGACCTTGTTTGTTATCCTGAAATGTACCAAGATATTGGCAACCTCTTGAGGCATTTCACCTGCGTTTTTGAGAGCTAACAAATTGGTGACTCTGTTGGGGAGTTAACTCAAAATCAAGGCCTTAATCATAGAGTCAGAAACCTTGAACAGATTCCACTGGGAATAAGAAATAACAAATACTTTCTCACTTTTAAGAAAGTGAGTGGCGACTCTGACATAGGCATTGCATCTATTCAACATGAATGGTAGAAGATCCCAATATAAGGGAGGTCCTGTTGGAGGTCCAGCTGGCAACAGTAAGTGGACACACAAAGATCATAAGGTTGATAAAGGTAAGAAGGTAAATGAGGACATGTGCATGATGAACAAAGACAATGCATCAATAGCACATTGTGAGACATATGATCATTATGATACATGGAGAGATAATTCAAGTGTTGAGCCTTGTACCCCTGAGGAACAAAGAAATCCTTTTTATGATCCTCAGAAATAGGAAAATTTTGATGCTAAAATCAAAGCTGAACGAATCAAATATCAACAAGAATATGATCTAATGGAGGGTAATCAGAGTGGACCAATTGATCATGTAATTCCTCAAGAAAATTATCAATTCTCAACTCATGAAGAAGTAAAAGCACAATTAAAGTTTCATAAGCAAGAATTAGAAAGAGAAAAAGCTGAGCAGGAAAAAGCCCAAATGATACAAGCAATCAAAGACCTCAAATTGCATAAATCCCAAATTACTACTCAGACAACTAGTTTTTCAAAGTACATACCGCCTCATAAGCAAGGAAATAATAATGTAGGGCCTTCTGACCCATCAAAGGCTCCTCACAATCAGATAGGAAATCAATACAAATAGCCAAACCATCCACCACATATTCCCTCACAATATACAAATACACAACCTCGTGGTCAACATTACATGCCACATTCTCATGCACAATACAACAATCTGATGTACCAGTATCAGTACCCACCTAACCCTCCCCCTCATCAATACACAACAATGATCAGAAAATTCAACTTGACAGGTTTTCAATTATATCCTTACCCCATGGATGGTAGTTGGAGGAGTCTTGTTCCTAAGTTTATAGGGAGTCTACCGTGCAATTGTTGTTGAATATAATTTAAGGAGTTTTAATGCTTTCATCCAAGATTTGGATATACCCTATGAGGATTTACATATGAGGTTGTTCATGATGTCACTCACTGAGGAAGCCAGGGATTGGTTCAATAGCTTACCAACAGCCTCCATTGTTTTGTCCAAGAGTTTTAAGATTGATTCCTTGAGCAATATGGGAATCTAAGTGCACCAGATGCTGCTCTTCATGAATTAATGCAGATTCAAAAAAATCAAAATGACTCAATTTATAATTTTAACTAGAGATTCAACAAATTGCACAATAAGATACCTCCTAGATCAAAGTTGCCAGACTTTGTAGCATTAAGTGTTTATTTGAATTCGTTCGATCCAAAAACAGGGTATGAATTAAGAAATAGGTTCCCAAGAGATTTAAATGAAGCCCAAAAGATAGCATTAACAATTGAAAATAATAGGAAGGTTGTTGGGATAATCAGTAAAAGAGACAACCCTAGGGTTCCTCAGCAAGCCATTAATTATCAATATAAACAGGAGAACACATACAAAAATGAGAGGCCTAGGTTACATGGCATGCCCTATGGTAAAAATTGGAAGGATGGAAAACCTGTAATAGATAAGCCTAGAAACAAAGAAACTCCTGATCCATTAAAGAAGAAAGGAACATATATGGTCAATAACAATTATTTTTGTGAAATCTATGATAAGCCACATTCCCTAGATTATTGTGTTGTAGCCCAAAGAATGCAAGAGGAAGGAATGCTAATGGGTGACAGTGGAAAAGATCACATAGTGTATTTTACTTCAAATACTTTTCATCTTGTTGAGGAAAAATACTCATCTTCAGAGGATGAAGGTTATGAACACGATGTTTCAAATCAAAGGTGTAATGTCCACATGACTGAACAATAAGTTTTTTTTTATGCTCAAGAAGATTATCCAGAACCACACCCTATTGAGATGCCTGCTCAGTGCAATATGAGGAAACTCGTCGGAGAGGAGATAGAGAGGTTAACCATTGCTACAGTTGAAGAAGTAAAGAGCAAGTATTGGTTAAGAAATAGGACAGTGGATGAAAAAGAGGGTGTCCCCAGGGGAATATTTATAAAAGATCAAAAGGCAACACAAGGAATTATGAAGAAAGCAGAAAATAAACAACATGATAAAAATGAATGGAAGCTTTTCCAAAAGGAGGAAGTTAAAGAGTTACACAAAGAAATGCAAAAGACAGATCAATCAAGTAAAAGAGAAAAGGAAGAAAACAAAGGAGAAACATTGGAGCAAAATAAAGTGATTAAGGTAGAGGGTTCCTCTTTTGACTTCACTCAAGCTTTATCCCAAGTAAAAATGTATGTTCCACTACTTGAGATGATGAAAATTAAGGAGTATAGAGACAATGTTGTTCAATTGATAACAAATGGAAATGAAAAAAATATAAATTATGAAAATAAGATGGCCAATAAAACAATTAATAAGCAAGAGAAATTAAGTATCCCAGAAGTCTACTTAAATGATGTATTAACAAATCCCCCACAAGTTGATCCTTTTTTCACTACATTACTTATAAATAACATTTTTTTAAGGAATTACATGATAGACCCTGGTGCTGCTATCAATATTATGCCAGTGGGAGTTATGAAATAGCTTGGCATGTGAGTGGATACTAATGGAGGGAAGTTCTATGCAATGGATAACAGGCTTGTTCCTATGGTGGGTATTATGAAAGATGTTGAAGTCAAACTGGCTGCTTATCCACAAGTGGCCTATAATATAGATATAACAGTAATTGATACCCCTCCTCAGTTTGGGATGCTTCTATCAAGATAGTGGATGGCAGTAGTTGGGGGAAATGTCCAATTTGACTTGTCTTATGCAACAATTCCAGTGAATGGTCAGGAAGTTAAGTTGTATAGGGAGCCAAGGATGAACCAAATTATCGATTTTGTACCTCAAGACCAAATTAATTTTTTCTGTGATGTGGATCTCAAAAAATTTTAGATAGAACTAGCCCAGGTAGAGTTAGTCAATACTAATCCAATTGAAAAGAATGTTACACAAAAATGTGATGGTGTATGGAAAATGTACTTTGATGGAGCATGTAGCCAAGAAGGTAATGGAGTAGGAGTAGTATTTGTTTCAACTGAAGGAATTACATTTAAGTATTCATTTTTGCTAGCATTTGAATGTACAAACAAGGTGGCAGAGTATGAAGCCTTATTAACAAGTTTGAATATAGTTTTAAAACATAAAATCAAGTTGCTAGCTATTCTAGGGGATTCCAAGCTAGTTGTTTCACAAGTAAAATTGAAATATGCAGCAAAATAGAAGAGACTGGAGCATAATAGGAATGTTTTTTGGGACACAATCAAGCTCTTTGATGCATTTTCCATTGAATGGATAGATCGGTCGAAAAACATAATGGCAGAATTTTTAGCAAATGTAGCTCTAAGAAGAGATGGCATTACACTGGCTGGGGTGTCACAGATTGAGTTCAAAGCAAGACCTATTGTGCCTGATAATATATATAGTTGGTAGGTTTTCAATGATGATACTGATCTCTTGAAATTTCTTCACTGTATAGATCAATATGAAGCTCAATAGATTGACTTCAATGCCTTTGTTGAAGAAGTAGATGGGAAGCAGACAATATTCGGGAAGGAGGTCTTACAGCTTAAAACTAATAAGCTTCCCAAAGGACTAGTGGCATTGGAGAGGGTATGTGATGGAAATGATCGGTCCCTCATGAAGCAGACACCAGCCAGGAGGGAGGACATTAAAGAGGTCAACTTGGGGACTGAACTAGGACTGAACTATCACCAAGAAAGGTATACATAAGGAAGAAAATAAGCCCGATAATTAGGAGGATGTTGGTAGCATTACTGAGAAAATATAAGCATGTGTTTGCATGGTCTTATGAGGATCTCAAAGAATACAGGGAAGATTTGTTTCAACATGAAATTCCATTGAAGCTAGATGCAAAGCCATTTAGATAGAAACAAAGAGCTATTAACCCAACATTGGAACCAAAAATGCAGGAAGAATTGGCAAAGCTCAGAGATGGGGGAATCATTAAACCAATTAGGAACTCAACATGGGTCTCAAACCTGGTTCCTATGAGGAAGAAAACAAAGATATCAAATTATGTGTTGATTTTAGAAATCTAAATATGGCATCCCTTAAGGATAATTACCCTTTACCTAATATGGAAGCTATTCTACATAAGGTGACAGGGTGTGAGCTACTATCTATGATGGATGGGTTTTTAGGTTATAACCAGGTCAAAGTCAAAGAATCTGAATAGTATAAGACAACTTTTACAACCCCTTGGGGGACATATGTTTATGTGAGAATGTAGTTTGGTCTCATAAATGCAAGAGCATCCTTCCAAAGTGCTATGGATGTAGAATTTGCAGACTTGATTAATGCTATAATGGTGGCTTATCAAGATGACCTTACTACTTATTAAAAAAAGGTTGAAGATCATGTAGAACATATGGAGAAAATATTTATTAAAGCTTTAGAGTATGGTATTAGCCTGAACCCTAAAAAGTGTCATTTTGCAATCACAAAAGGAAAACTTTTAGGACATATTGTGTCAAAGGATGGGATTAGAATAGATCCTGAGAGGGTTGAGGCCATATATAAAATTCCTATCCCTAAAACTGTCAAGGCCATCCAGTCATTTTTTGGCAGATCAACTTTGTTAGGAGATTTGCTTCTAATTTTTCTGAAATCATTAAAACCATATCAAAGATGTTAAGGAAAGGAAAAAAATAGATTGGACTGTAGAAGCATTAGATTATTTTATGTCAATCAAAAAATTCATCAAAGAAGCCCTTGTCCTTAAGTTTCCAGATTTTTCAAAACCTTTTCAAATATTTTCATTTGCCTCATTGCATACTATCCAATGAAAAATATTTTGACACAGTTTGAGGTAAAAGGAAAAAGATGTAGATGGATTAATAAAATCCAAGAATTTGATATGGAAATACAAATCACTAAACTAGTGAGAGGTCAGGTTTTGGCTAGGCTAATGGCAGAAGCAAATATCGAAGCAAATCAAATTTGTAATATAAAAGAGGAAGATAATGGAATTGCAAGCATTGAGCATGCCCCTTGGTATGCAGAAATTATGCATTACCTCAAATACATGAAGTGTCCAGAAGGATTAAGTGACAACCATAAAAGAACTTTGAAGCTGCAAGTATCTAAATATGTGTTCATGGATGGTGATTTGTTTTGGAAGAATAGAGTCGAGATATTGTTGTTATGTCTGGATGAGTCACAGGCTAGGCATGTCTTAAGAGAAATGCATGAAGGGGTCTATGGAGGCCATTAATCTACAAAGACAATTACACATAAAATTCTCAAGGAAAGTTTTTACTGGCCAAAAGTTTTTAATGACTCCTTTTCATACATAAGAAGATGTGAAGCCTACCAAAAATTTCTGGGAAAATGAAGTATCAGGGAGCTTTACCACTTAGGCCTTTGTAGGTTGAAGCCCCTTTTCATTAGTGGGAAATTGATCTCATTGGGGAGATACAAGAGAAATCAAGTGGAGGACATAAGTGGATACTAGTAGCTACTGACTATTTTACCAAGTGGGTAGAAGCAGTCCCAACCAAGCAAGCTACAAGTAAAGTTGTGTCAAATTTTCCAATGGATAACATCATTACTAGATTTGGTACACCACTAAGATTAATTATAGATAATGGGATGTGTTTCAAATATGATGAATTCAAATATTTTTGCAACACATATGGTATTACTATTTCTTATGCACCTCCCTACCATCCACAAGCTAATGTTTAGGTAGAGTCCAACAACAAAAGTTTTCATAAAATCATAAGCAGAATGCTAAGTCAAAATAAGAAGGCTTGGGATTCAAAGTTGAAAATGGTTGTATGGGCTGATAGGATCACTATAAAGAAGGCAATTGCAAAATCCCCATTTGAGTTAGTATATGGAACACAAGCTAGAATTCCTTTACAAAATCTGTTACTAGTTTACAAGTTTATCCTTCAAGAAGATATAGATATTCCAAAACCTATGGAGGAGAGAATGGAGCAACTAGCTGAACTTGATGAGATAAGGAGAGTAGCTCAAAATCATAACATGAAGTTGTAGGCAGAAATGAAGTATCTATTTGATAGAAAGGAAACAGATAGAAAATTTGAGGAGAATGATCTGGTACTAATGTGGAATGTAAGGTGTCAAGAGAAGGGAAAGCACGGGAAATTTGAAGCCTTGTGGCTAGGACCTTTTGTGGTTGTTGGTAAGAAGGGTGAAGATTCATATTATCTACAAAACATGACTGGTGAAGAACAGAAATTGCCTATACATGGGAAATTCTTGAAGCATTTTTTCTCTTGAGCAATTCAAAGGATTAAAGGTTGCCAGTGCATGGACAACTCTTGTCAGTCCTCTCAAAATTTTCCCTTCCATGCATAGTAGGCTAGGAATTAAAAGGAATAAGAATTGCCAGTATATGGACAATCCTAATTTTTCTTCTTTTAAAATAAGTCTTTCCATGTATAGTAGTATAGGATCATACTCATTTCCATTTCCATTCATTCCATCTTGCTCACTAATCATCAACCTTGAGTTTGGTTTGCTCACCCAGAAATATGGATCCTTGCAATGATCTCACAATCATTCATCCCCAGACAAAGCCACTAATAGAACTGTAAAACTTTGAAAATTTTACAAATTGTTTATACCCATGAGTTTCCAAGTCTGCCCCTACCATAAGCACAAAATCCTCTCTTCATAATATTTTTCCCATAAGTTTTCATGTTGTCCCATAGAATCCATCTAGTCTTGAATATTTCAATGTATAATTCATATCGGCAAGATGCAATTCATTGTCTTAGCAACAAAAAGATCATATCGACAAGAAAGTCATCATCAAAATAAGTCATAATGAACTCATATATGTCTTACTAATCGGTGCACAAGGAAACATATCAGCCAGACTAAAATACATATGAACAAAGTCTTATCGCATGCATCAGGTCTTGCCAACAAAGCATAAGGGGACTCTATTGATGACTATCAGGGTAAAGTAAGGGAATCTTGCTGACCCATATGTCATGCCAATAGGATTATGTGGGTAAAGGACTCAGCAGTGTGAATTGATTATCGGTGAAACAAATCTCATCAGAGAAAGGTATGAGAGTTACGCCAAGTGTTGTTCATTGGTGAGAAAATAATTATGTCTCAAGTGACTAGAAAACAGACTAAGAGATGTATCTCCGTGAGACACAAAATAATCAATGCAACATCTCCTTGACTCAAAATGTCACAGTGATGTACATAAAACTTAGAGGACAACTATTGGTGAGACTCCAAATGTTGATAAGACTACAAGACATTAGAGTGATATACAGTTTGCAATAGTCGGTGAGACTTCAAGGTGTCGGGGAGACTACATGATGTTCTGACGAAAGGTTTTATGAACATTGCTAAAAGCTACTACCCAAGATTTGAAAATGTCTCATCAACATTACTAGTGATGTGATAGTGTGAGTTTCAAAAAAGGACTTACTACACTCCTGTTTCAGCTAACACATTAATGGCATGATGGATCATAATAAGGAGAATTCAATTGGAAACATTAGTGTGGAATTGTTAGCAGAAGAATAAAAAAGGCGAACGAAGAACCAAGGCATTCTTTCAGTCCAAAGGTTTTGAGAAAAATTCAGTAAGTTCTTGTGCCTTAGTTCCTCTAATTTTAACTTCTGTAATTTTTGAGGAATGGAGTCCCCCAACTTAGGAAAATTAAAAAGTACAAAACATGGTGAAGGGTCTGTGCAGGATCATCATGGAAAAAATAGGCCCTTAAGTGGCAAAAAATTCAGAAAAATCGGAGTTAGGAAACTTGACGTAAAAATTTGAATAAGTTATCTATATTATTTCAAAAATATGTAAGAATAGAATCTGTAGCAAATTGAATTTAGTTTCTAAAAAACTAGGATTTTTTAAAATAAAAAATCTATTTGGTGAAAAGTTGAAATTTCAATCAAAGTACTTAAATTTCGAGGGAAAAAATAAGAAGTAGGTGTTTGTCCGACCACCCTAGCCACAATAAAATGATAATATTTTTTTATAAGATTTTAAATATAAGTAGAGGACTCATGTCCAGATGTGATGCATATTTTTTTGTATTTTTTTTTCCAAGTAAATAATTAATTATGAATTTTTTTTTACAAATTTTAAAAAATATAAAAAACTCGTATGTCTGACCACCTTAACTTGGTAAAAAATTCATGAACTTTAATTTTTCTTTTTTAATCCTATAGTATGCGAAGCATAGAATGTGATGCATGTTTTGGATTCAAAAAATGTGATACCTTTGAAATCTATAGATGTTTTTCAATTAGCCTATCAATAAGGACTTTAGTCATAATTTGAATAGAAAATGAATAATAATTACTTATTAAATTCAAAGTAAAGCATAATTTATATTTTTGGAAAGCTGAGAACCTCCTTTAAAAACCCTTTTTGTTTCATCAATTTTGGGTATAAAAAAGTCGTCAGCCACATACCCACCATATTGCCACTTTTTGGCCCATCATTATCCTACACATACCCTGAAAGCAAACCTAAAGGAAAGAAATAGAAAACTGAGATAGAACATGAGGGCACTGAACAAAGATTAAATCAAGATCTCATTGACCAATTTCCTGGCTCTAGACCTAAAGCCAAATGATTTGCATAACTTAGGGTAGAAATAGATAAATTAGATGATAAATGTAAACTCATAGGAGATGTTTGGACTCCACTATGAGGGTATAAGTTGTTTAACTTTCACTATTATTGGAGAAACCATTTTGAACCAGCATGTAACCCATGGAAGCTTAATTTAGGAAAGATGGTGTGCCCTAATGTATTTGTTAATACAGAATTGGTAAAATTGTTAGCTGATAATTATAACCCAAAACTCAAAGATATATGTGACTAATCCAGGAAGCCACAATTATACTTGTTAGAAGGTGCAATAGGGGAGGTTTTCAATTTGGAAGGGGTTTACAATGAAAAAATCATATGTGAAGAATTGGAAATGGAGTTTGGGAGAATGGACACAATTTATAAGGGTTGGAGGTTGCCAATTCACAAGATTAGACAGGGTGGCAAATCAGTTCCTCTACAAGATAGTGATGGACCTCCTTTTCATGATCTATTTGAACCCTATATAAAATATACTTATTTCTCAGTAGGCCAAGTATTGGGAATGATGTCCCTAAGTATATGTCAGTTGTGCCTGTTAGAACTATAAAATTTTATAAATTTTCACAGTCATTTGCATTCATAAGTATCCAAATTGAGCCTTTGACATAAGCATAAAATCCCTTCCTTGTATTGCCTTGCTCATATTCTGTCACATAATCCGTTTGAATCCATCTAAATTGTTATATTTCATCATATTCTCCATTTCGGCAAGACAGAGAGAATGTCTCCCTGACCCATGTATTATTCATTAATTCTTGTTGCAGGCTATCGGCAGGACATATCTTTTGTTTCGGTGACAGAAGAGATACATATCGGCATAAGAAATCATATTTGGGTGAAGGTCATAGTGAAACATAAGTGTCTTGCCAAATGGCATTTGAAAAGCTTTATTGGCAAAGGATTGAAGCGTTGTTGTAATGTCATGGAAAGTTTAACACTCTATACTGACTAACACACTGAAGGGTCATTTCGACCAAACTTAGGGATATTGGTGTAGAGTTACAGCAAATACATTATGTCTCGCCGAGTGATGCATGTGGAAGTATTCAGCAAAGCTAAAGGTTTTCAGCAAGATGTCTTGGCGAACAAGAATTGTCTTTCCGATAAGATGTAAAAGTGTTTCATCAAAAGGTTATCGGTAAGAAGATATATAGTCTTGCCGATTCAAAAGTTATGCCGATAAAAGGGCACACTGGCAGAAATGGTGGTCATCGGGGTAAGTCTCAGCGAAAAAAATAAAGAAAAAAGGGTTCGGTATAACATTTGGCATCGGTATGTGTCTTTCCGAAGGATTATTGTCTTGTCGATGAATGACTTCATCGATAAGAGTTATTTTATCAGTGAACGAAGTGAGAATGTCTTAGCAACTAGAGAATACAGTGAAGAATGCATTTTGGTAAGACTTAATGAAATCTATGAGACGTCTCCCTGACTCGAGGTTGCTACAGCGACACATGTAACATGAGTGATAGCTATTCCAGGTGTCGGTATAACTGCAGAGTGTCTTGGCAAAAGGGTTAATAAACCTTGTAAAAGGACTTCGCCCTAGATTTGAAAATCTCTCACCGATAAGACGTCTGATGTGACAATGCCAGCCCCAATTGAATGTTATTTGTCCTTCATTAATGGCGCAATGGAATATAACAGTGTGAGTTTAGTTGATGCATCATTATTGAGTTGATTACAGAAAATTGATCAGTGCGGAACAGAGAACCAGGTCATTTTTCAGCTTGGGGAGCTCGAATAGGATACTGTAAGTTGTTACATTTTAAGGCTTTCTGATTCTATCTTCTATAAATTTTAAAATAATGGAGTCTTCTGGTTCTGGAAAAGCTAAGGGTAGAAAACATGGCGAGAGTAGTCAACCAAAAGGGAAGAAACAAAAGGTTGATACAGAATACGAGGGCCCTAAACAAAGACTAAACCAAGACCTTATTGATCAACTACCTGGTTTAGGGCCTAAAGCCAGAAGGTCCACACAAATTAGGGCAGAAATTGACAAATTAGATGATAAGTGCAAGTTCATAGGTGATGTCTAGACTGTTGTGAGGGGATATGAGCTTTTCAATTTCCATTATCATAGGAGGAACCGTTTTGAACCAGTTTGCAATCCGTGGAAGCTGAATGTAGGAAAACTGGTATGTCCCAATGTATTTGTAAATGCAGAATTGGTTAAGCTACTTGCTGACCATTATGAACCAAAGTTCAAAGCTATCTATGATCCATCTGGAAAACCACAAATATATCTATCTAAAGATGCAATTGGTGAGGTTTTCAAATTAGAGGGATTCTGTAATGAAGAAATCATCCCTGAAGAATTGGAGAAATAATTTTCAAGAATGGATACAATATATAAGGGATGGAGGTTTCCGATTCATAGGGTTAAACAAGGCAACAAGCCAGAACCCCTACAGGATAATGAAGGGCCTCCTTATCATGTTGACTTATTTGAGCCCTATATGAAGTATACATATTTCTCTGTATGTCAAGTGTTGGGAATGGATGCCCTAGAATTCATGTCAATAGTGCCAATGGTCATTACAGCAGATATCCAATATCATAACTCCAGGCCATTTGACTATGCTTCATACATTGCTAAGGGGCTTGATTCAGGGTTAATGGCTATCAAAAGTGGAGCTCCTATTGTTCATCTTAGGCACTATTCATTGTTGATGCATTTAGTATTATATTTTGGACAGGAGCTGGGTGTGTGGCCTGCAGAGATGAAACTTTCTCAAGTTGGTAAGGAAGGTGATGCATTGCCTGTTCAAATGTGGATTGCTACTTGGGACAGTAGATTTTCTAATGCTAGTTATATTCATTTTGAGGAATATTTTGTAAAAACATTGTATAAATTGTACAATTATCCATGCAACTATTCACTATCTAATGAGATTAAGAGATTCCTTTAGCCCAAAGACTTCAACAGGCCAATTGATCATAACTGGGGTGATTGGTATTGTTTGGAAGGAGCTACAATGATCAAAGTTTATGGGTTCGAAGATGCTCCTTTTACCCTGCCAAGGATAGTTCTGGATAGAATCGCATACTTGGAGATTGTCAGACAAATGAACTATTGTAGTGTGATGCATTTCAGTTCCTTTGGAAAAAAAGCTTTCATTCCTAGTACAATGTGTTTTGGTTACTTCACAGTATTAGCCAAAGAAGGGTATAATTCAATTCTTTATAGATTGATGCATTATAATTTGAAGAAAGGGCCACCTAGAAAGGATTTTGATCCTAAAGGTTATATTAATTTTGCTAAGGTAAAGATAAACTTTGGAGGGTATCAGCATGTACCTTATCCTTTTGATGACATGATAAGAAATTTGGATGAAGATGAAGCTAAGATGGTTGTGGAAAAATATAACCAAGAGCTACCCGATGTAGAATTATTATCTTCTGGAGATGAGGAAGCAACAAAGGACAATGTGCCTAAGGATAAAGCGGAAAAGGTGTCTAGGATGAGAAATCAGCATTATGTCTACCCAAGTAGAGAACAGAGTATTGAAAGTAAGGATATAGATGCAAGGCACATGGAATACAAGGCATTCCTATACAAATTCCCCAGAATTCAAGGCATTCTTGTACAAATAGAAGGGGAAGGAAATAAGAGAAAATGTTGATGATGTCACTTCAAGAAATGAAGAACGACTACTAGGTCAATTGAGAAAATGTGTGGATAATGAAATGACAAATATGACCCCTAAGAAAGGGAGGAAAATGTTAGAAAATACTGGTGTAATGATTTTCCCTGGACTTGATTTAAATTCTACTCTTGATTTTTTATAGTTTCTTCAGAGATAGTAATGCAACACATAAACTTGACAAAGAAAGTGTAACAGAGGTATATGCTGGGTCAAAGTACAATGCTGATGAGGGGTCATTGATGATATGGGCCTTATATCCACCCCATAGAAAATCAGTAGTAATTGACACTGAGAAGGCATTTGGCCATGTTATGAATTTGAAGGTTGGAGAAGCTAACCCTGTAGCTATTGCAGAAATAGGGGTGAATATTGCAAAGCTAAACAAAGCACAAATCCAAATGTTGATCAAAGAAAGAGAGATGTACAAGGCTAATGATGAAAGGATGATGAGAGAAAATGAGAGGTTAAAGGATTTAGTTGGTATTTCAATAGGACCAACTAAAATGATCACTCAAGGAGAAAGTTCTCAAGCAAAAGATCACTGGGTAGGGACAAGTGCTTATTCCCAGGGAAAACATGATGCAATCACAACAATTATCAAAAGGAGATAGGATAATGTAACATATTGGTTAAATAAATTATGGGGAAAATACTCTCATACCCTTGCTGCATTAAAAGAACATACAAGAATGGATGGGCACATTATGGAAAGGTTTCATGAATTGGCTCAAAGAGATGATTCTAGTAGTGCAACACTTGAGGCTGCAAACCATATGATCAATCATCATCGGAACTTCTATGATGAATTGCAGGGGGATGAGCAGGGGTTGATGGATGCTGCTAAAAAGACTATGATTACGTTCTCTGACAACAGTAGGGAATTGAAGGAGGCCACCAAATGGAAACATGAATGTGAATCAATATTGAATGAGGTCTTGAGGATAGCTGCTGCAGAAGATACATCTTTGGAAGAAGTGAGCAAGCGGAATGAGGAAATGGTCAAGAGGGAAATTACAATCCAGAACATAGTTGGAGATGCCGACACATACGAGTGCTAGGATTATTTGGACCATCTCACAAAAACTCACTTGTGGCTAAATAGAGCCTAATTACTTTCTTAAATGTTTGTTATGTAAATGTATGATTACCGAAAGGACATGTCCTTTCGTGTACACAATGTATAAATTTCCATTCCAAATTTCAAATGGAACAAGATGGTAGTAGTAGTATAGTAAGATAAAGTAGGTACAATTTAGAACCATGTTTCGACAAAATGAGACTATGTCACATGTGTAAGATTATGGAGATATCAATGAAAGTCTTTTGATTTTTCTCAATTGTTTCTGGTATCAGTTGTTTATTGTCTATTGAAAATATTATCAAAGTTGTCTCCAATGTGGTGTTATCTGATTGTTTAAATTGGCGTAGCGAGTTTACTTCTAGTTTATCAGTACACATTTGATGTAACTGTATGATCAATTAATTGGTTCTTTCCAGCAAAGATTAAATCCTTTAAGTTGATCATAGTAATTAGAATATATCAATTGGATCATTTAAGAAGAACTTGGTAATTACAACCTTGCATGTTTATACAAGCTATAAACCAGATCATATGCTAAACAGCTTGCATTCTTGCCAGAACAGAGCACTCATCTTAGATTTCCCTTGACTCTGCATACCCTATAAAGGCACTGGTCTCACCATTTACATCATTCAGTCTCATTCATAAAATTTTACATTAGTTGATTAAACATATTAGGGGTTAGTTTTTATTATAGCATACAATCCACACCAAGTTTGATCCATTTTGTCCACTTCCATCTGCCATAGTGGATAAAATCTCTGCAAGAAGAAAAACCATAGATTAAGTCTGCTTCATTCATTTTAGGTACACTCGCCTAGGTCCAGCAGCACCTGAAGAGTAGAGGGTTTAATTGTTTCAAACCATGTTCTGTTACCCTAGAATGTATCAAGTGATTGGCAACCTCTTGAGGTATTCTTACCTGCGTTTTTGAGAGCTAACAGTGCCCATGATAATTTATGCAGATATCCAATACAACAACTCTAGACCATTTGATTATGCCTCATACATTTTTAAGGGGATTGATTTTGGATTGATGGCAATAAAAGGTGGAGCTTCTATTTTTCATCTCATGAATTATTCATTTTTTATTCATATAGTGTTATATTTTGGAGAGGAGTTGGGACTGTGGCCTCAGGAGATGAGAATTTCTCATTTTGACAAGGATGGTGCCGCACTACCTATTCAATTATGGACTGTTGTCTAGGACAGTAGATTTTCTAACTCTAGTTTTGTTCATTTTGAAGAATATTTTGTCAAGATATTTTACAAATTGTACAATCATCCATGAAATTATTCTTTATCTGAAGAGATAAAGAGGTTTCTTCAGACAAAGGATTGCAACGGGCCAATCAGTCATAATTCGGGAGACTGGTATTGCTTGGAGGGTGCTACTATGATTAGAGTTTATGGGTTTGAAGATGCCACATTTATTTTTCCAAAAACAGTTCCGAATAGAGTTGCATATTTGGAAATTGTCAGACAGATGGATTATTCTAGTGTTATGAATTTTAGCTCCTTCGGGAAGCAGGATTTCATGCCTAGTACATTATGCTTTGATGATTTTACTGTGTTGTCCAAAGAAGGATACAATCTGATCCTTGCTACACTACTGCATTACAATATGAAGAGAGGACCACCCAGAAAGAATTTTAACCTAGAAGGATACATTAATTCTACTAAAATAAGGATAAACTTTGGAGGGTAGCAACATGTGCCCTGGTGCAGGAGCACCAACACCTTTTGGTGTCAATAATAGGATTTCAAAAGGTTTAGAAGGTCACTTTAATGTGATTTCATCTTTGTTCCATGAAGACATTGGAAAGTGTGTGAAAACTTGAAAAATTGTCAAAATTGTCAAATATGTCAAATTGGGTAAATGAAGGGATTTTGTTGTTTTAAGTATAGAAGTCTTAATAAGAGTTAAATAAGGTCTAAATGACCATATGTCAGGTTTCTAAAGGTATTTAGAGTCTTAATAGTTCAATAATGGCGAAAATGCAAAATATTGCAAATGTTGTCAAAATTGTGTTGATTTGCAAAATTAGTCATTTAAAGGGTGATTAGGTGAAAGTTGGTTGTTTTGGAGGTGGTTATGGCTTGTAAATGTTATAAGATTCCTTCTAAGGCTCGAATAAAGGTTGATGGAGGTGTAAAAAACTCACACAACAAGAATACCACATTTTTTTGGTGCATTTTCTATGTTTTTTTCACTATTTTCCAGAATTTGTACTGTTGTACGGACCTGTACAGTCTCATAATGCTCTAAAAACTTCATTGAACATGTTTATATGTGTTTAATTTCATCTGATTTTTATTTGGAGTTCCCATTCATTGTTTTGTGAGAGAAATTGAAAATTTGCTGCAAGTACCTTGTTTTCCTTGCATTAAGGGCTTTGAAGGCAAAAAAATGAGATTTTGACCAATCCACCCACTGTTTTCTCCTATAACTCGGTGGATTGGTTCATAATGTATTAGGTTAGATGTTACAATTGATGTTTCATAAAAATAAATCATAACCTGGCGAGAATTTAGCATTAAGACACTTTATTAGAACACATCCACAAACCCGCTGACCATCAAATACTTTTATTATCGGTGAAAAACACATTTACAATCTTGAATAATCATGCGTTTTTCATCATCTGATAATACCCGTCCAAACCCCTTTAGCTTAGAAGCTTCCGGATTTTCGGGTTCTACAAATCGGATTTTCTTTACCCGTGAGTGGTAGGATGTCTGATACCATAAGGCTATCTGATATAGCATGATCGATGCGCCACATACCAACAAATCCACCCACTGTTTTCTCTTGTCACTCGATGGATTGGTTCAAAATGTATTAGGTTAGATGTTCCAATTAGTGTTTCATCAAAATAAATCATTTTTGTGGTGAATGTGTGATGCCCTAGGGCTGAAAATGCAATTTTTCCCTTGAAAAGTGATGGTTTTGAAGTGCTTTTCAATGAATTATTGATGGAGTTGAGTTTGTAAGAATTTAAAATGTCAAGGAAGACCCTATGAAAGGTGTTTGAACCATTTATTTGTTTATCCAAGTCTGGGAATGAAGATTTTAACAAAACCCTTGTTTTTGCATTAGAAAATGAGGTTTTTTTGAGTTGGGAGTGTTTCTAGCCCTACAAGTGCAAACCAATTGTAGATTTTGTAGTTTTGGGCCATTTAATTTTCTTCCCCAAGGTTTCAAGGTGATTGGATAAGTTTGAAGGGTACTTCCTTTGTTAAATTGACCTCTTTTCCTTGTTTTTCCCATGGTGAGTGTATTGGAAGTCTAAACTGGTCCAAAGGAGTTATATCTGATATTGAATTATGTTGTGTAAGTCCTTAATGGGTGTCTAAATCCATTATTTATTTGGTGAGTCTTTGGGGAAAGTTGGGTGAAAAGTCCCTTGAAGTTGTTTGGCTGTGTTGGTGGAAAGAATGCATCTAACAAGTGGATTTTTGAAGTTCTTTTGATTTGCTTTGAAATTTGGGTTGACCATCTGTTGTTTGTCATTTCAAGTTTATTTCCACCTTGGGTCTGCATCATGCCCTATCACTTTGATTATATGATCTGAAATTTAGAAGAGGAAGAAGTGGAAATGGTGGTCGAAAGGTATAATCAAGGGTTGCAGGATGCAGAGTTGTTGTCTTCTAGGGGGAGGAGGAATCTAAGGATAATGAGCCACAAGGCCAACCAAGTAAAATTTCCATATTAAGAACTCAACATTACACTTTCCCTACTAGAGAATTGAGTGTTGAAGAGAATGTAGAGGTAAATGCAAGGAATGTAAAATATAGGTCATTTGTATCAAATGATGAATTTGTAAATTCACCAGAGTTTTAGGCATTTTTGTATAAAAAAAAAGGAAAATAAATAAGGGAAAAGGTTGATAATATCACTTCAGGTAATGAGGAGCAATTACTGAATGATTTAAGGATGTTTGTGGACAAGGAGATGGTAGATATGACCCCTGAAAAGGGGAGGAAAATGTTGGAAACTTTCAGTGTTATGATTCTTCCTGGTTTAGATCTCAATTCTACACTAGTTTTTGATAGTTTCTTGAAAGATAGTAATGCTACACATAAGCCCATCTTAGAAAAGGTGACAAAATTATATGCAGGTTCAAGGTACAATCCAAATGAAGGATCATTGATGATGTGGGCTTTATATCCACCTCACAGAAAATCATTGGTCATTGATACTAAGAAAGCTTTTGGGCATGTGATGAATCTGAAAATTGGAGAAGTTGATCCTATGGCAACAACATAAATTGGAATTAATGTTGCAAAATTAAACAAAGCACAAATTCATATGCTAATTAAGGAAAGAGAAATGTACAAAGCAAATAATGAAAGGATGTTGAGGGAAAATGACCACTTAGAAGACTTTTTAGGTGTTACAATAAAATCAATCAAGCTGCTTACCCATGGTGAAAGTTCACAGTCAAAAGATCATTGGGAAGGATCAAGTGCTTATTGTCAAGGAAAATATGATGCACTTGTAGCAACGATAAAGAAAGGATAGGACAGCCTAACAATTTTGTTAAATAAGCTATGGGGAAAACATTCACATAATTTTGTTGCATTAAAAGAACATGAAAGAATGGATGGAAGGATTCTAGAGAGATTTCAAGAAATGAACTAGTGGGATGTTACTAACAGTGTAGAAATTGAAGTTGCAAACCATTTTGTGAATAAGCACCAAGACTTCTCTGAAGAATTGCGAGGGGATGCGCAAGGATTGATGAATTCCACTAGGAAAGAATTGATGACATTCTCTTAAGACAAAGGAGAATTAAAAGAAATGACTAGATGGAAAAATGAAAATGAGTCGATATTGCAAGAAATTTTGAAGACGGCTACTGCGGAAGACACGTCATTGGATGAGGCGTGCGAGCAAAATGAGAAGATGGTAAAAATGGAGATCACAATCTGGAATGTAGTAGGAGATTCGGATACACATGAACGTCGGGATTACTTGGATCATCTATCTAAGATTCATTTATGGCTTAATATAGCCTAATTATCTTTTAATCTATTGTTGTTTTAAAAATGACATTTTTGGAAGGACGTGTCCTTTTGAGTATCTGATGTATAAAAAAAAAATTTGATAGCAAAATAGAGGGGGATAGAAGATAGATAAGATATAATAGGAGATAGAAGAAAGATACAAGTAGATTAGAATGTCATATTATGAGACTATGATGCATGTTTGAAATCATGGAAATATCAATGAAAATCATTTGATGTGGTGGCATATTTCTTGTGTCAATTGTTTGTTGTTTTCATTTGAAAGTATTACTGAAGTTGTCTCCAAGGTTGATGTATTCTGGTTATTTAAAATTGATATAACAAGTTTATATTCAGTTTATTGGTGCACATTTGTTGTATATGTATGGTTGATTAATTGGTTCTTTCAAGAAAAGATTAAATCCTTTTAGTTGATCGTAGTGATTAGGGAATTTTGTTTGGATCAATAAGAAGAACTTGGTAGTCACATTCCTACATGTTTATACAAGTTATAAACTAAAATATATGCCGAACAATTAGAATACTTGCCAGGAAGAAGTTACTCATTTTAGATTTCTCATTTGACTCTGCATACCCAATAAGGCACTAGTCTTTGTATTTTCATCATTAAGTTTTATTCATTTTTTACATCTGAACATATTAGGTTTTAGTATTAATATTGCTATATAATATGTACTAAATCAAATTTCATTTATCTACTTCCACTTGCTATTGTGGGTAAAAACATTGAAAAGAATAAGTATAAGTCAAGTCTACTTTATCCATTTAGGTACACCCGCCTAGGTCTAGCAACACCTGAAGAGTAGAAGGTCTAAACTATTGGGCCTTGTCTGTTACCCTGTAACATACCAAGAGATTGGCAACCTCTTGAGGCATTTCACCTGTGTTTTTGAGAGCTAACAGGTCTCATATTTAAATAATTACTACTTGTCAAAATAAAAATAATAATATAATATTAAACATTAATAGAATATTACTTCTTCTATAAAAATATCAAAAAAATTAATGTTTTACCATAAGGTTCTATGCTTGAGAACTTATTTAACATTTTTTGGTATAAATACAATATGTAATTTCAACCTATTTTGATATATATATGTATGTATATGTATGTATGTATATGTGTGTATGTATATGTATATGTATATATATATGTATCTATATGTATATGTATATGTATATACGTATACATATACATATACATAGACATATACATATATATATATATGTATACATATATATACATATACATATACATATGTATACATTTATATCTATATGTATATGTATATGCACATATATATATACATGTGTGTGTGTGTATATATATACACACACATGTATATATAAACCTTCTCACATATATTGCATTATGAATGATTATATGTTAATATATATACATATAATTATTTCTATATCAAATTGTGATCATTTTAACACAAAAAGTTACCTTTTTAGTTTGTTTCCCAAGTCAATAAGAAAGAAAAATAATTTAAGTTCTTGTTTCAAACTGAAAAAGCAATCTTTATTTTCTTATTTAAATATTTAATACTCGTCCTATTAACTATACTCTCAACCTTCATATCTGAAACTCTTGGACTATA
>VDFB02000017.1:449135471-449297563 GCA_007258455.2 Sequoia sempervirens
CTCTCCCACTCTCTCCCACTCCCTCTCCCTACCTATCTCTGAAGTCTCTCCCTCTCACCCTACCTAGCTAAGTCCCCCTCACTCTAACCCCTTCTCTCCCACTCCCTCTCTTTTAAACTCACTTCCACCCCATTTCCCCATCCCACCCTACCTAGACAACTCTCTCTCTCTCTCTTAAAATTCTCCCTCCCTCTAAAGACATACATAAATACATACAAGCATAATACATATGTACATAAAATCCTACATCCATACAATATACATGCACTAATACATATAGGAATACATACATATGAGGATATATACATACATTAATATTAATGAAGACATAACATTAATGAAGGCACGTTATAACACGAGCACATTATAACGAGAGCATGTTATAATGTGAGCACATTATATTTTGCTTTGGGAATCCCTAAGCCTTAGCATTAGTATTTTCCTTGGAATACCAACCCAAAGGCTTGGAGGGCATTCCCAATGACTAGAGATGTGTTTTTGCAAATTCTACATTTTTTTCACATAATCGAGTTCGTGCTCACCATCAAGATTGCATCTGGTTCAATATCGATAAAATCAAACACATGGGTAATTTTAGGTTCTCTCTTAGCTATCCAACGATGTAATTTTTTTCACTTTTTAACAATGTTAAGCCTTTCATCCATAATTTCTTTTTGTTTGTATGTCTCTTTTTGCCAAAAAAGTAGTGTTTGGTTTTTTTTTTCATTATAAATTAACCATTCATCGAAATTTCAAATAAATTACTGTTTTAGAAACTACACTCTATTCTACAATTTTAAAAATTAAAAATTAAAAAAAAATCAATTACCTTCAAAAAAATTTAGGGGGAGCACGGCCAAAATTCTACTTTTCAGGAAGTGCCCACTTAGAAAATTAGTAAAAAATCAAATATTCATGAAATAATTATCAGAAAAATTGTGCATCAACTAGATACTGTTTGCTAACTTTTGACCGTAGTGATTTTAAAAATAATACAAAAAAGTTCACCATGCTTAGGTCATACAAGAGTTGCTATGTTATGTTTTTCTGACAAAAATAGCACCAATTTTGTGTATTTCCCTCTTTTGAACCCCTTAATCTCAACCATTTTCACTTTTCAGGAAGTGCCCACTTAGAAAATTAGTAAAAAATCAAATATTCATGAAATAATTATCAGAAAAATTGTGCATCAACTAGATACTGTTTGCTAACTTTTGACCGTAGTGATTTTAAAAATAATACAAAAAAGTTCACCATGCTTAGGTCATACAAGAGTTGCTATGTTATGTTTTTCTGACAAAAATAGCACCAATTTTGTGTATTTCCCTCTTTTGAACCCCTTAATCTCAACCATTTTCAAAATAAATTAGTAGTTTAGAAATTAGACTCGGAGCACTTCGATCCTTGTTTTTGTTCCATCTCAAAAAATTTAGTGTAACTATCCTCAATTTCATGTCCAAGTTCAGTATTTCCTGATTTTAGAAAAAAAGTGGCCACTTAAGCCCTCTTTTTGGGAACCATCTTGGTGCACTTACCCAGTGATCAGAACCTCTCTAATCAATAATCTTAGAGCTAATTGTCGAGGGCCCACTAATTCAAAAACAATAAACCAGGAACCTATCAAGCTTCTCAATAATATAATTTGTAACACATCTCCTATTGTTCCATGTATACTATCCATTACTAGGTTTAATATCGACAAGATTTAAGAAAGAAATATTATCTCAAAGAAGAAAAGTAAAAGGTTCCAACCTCATCACTCCTCCCCTCTTTTCATCCAACTCAATAATAGCATTAAAGTCACCAGCTATAATCCAAGGGTAAAGAGAGGTAGTAATTCGAATAAAATAAATATGGGACCAGAGGCATAACTTACCCAAAAAATCTATAGGAGCATAAATATTGGACAAAAGAATAATTTATCTAGTCTCTAAGCTTGAAGTAACCACAAAAATAGAAAAATTATAGGACATCCGCCAAAGAGGGCAAATCTTCATTAGATTCCATAAGCATGCTAAACCTCCATCATTTCCCTAAGCAACAATACATTCACAATGTCCACGACCCCAAATTTTAGGTACCAAAACACACATGCTCTCAACTAAAATCTTAATTTCTTGAATGAATAACATATCGGGAGAATGACTTCACACTAAATTGCAATTTTTTTTTTGTCAAGGGCCACTATTCAAGCCCCTTACATTCCATGAGCTTGAATAATCATTTTTGGGAGTTGAAAAAATGGGAATCAAGAGTTTTAGCATATCCTAACTTCATCAATGTTTCCCCCATCATCTTAATTTTATCCAAATCCTTCTTTCTCCCACCCTTGGATGGTTTCTTAGTAGACCCTTTCTTTTTATTTTTTTGAAGAATCCCCAAAGGAGGAGAATCCTTGTTACCCTTCTCTGAATCAAACATCATCTTCTCCAAAGGAAGAGAGCTTGCAACCTCACTCTTTTTCATTACAACAGGTTCCATATGAACAAAAGAATGCATGAGGCTTAGATCCATATACATTTGAACCAAAGATAAGCCACCTTCTTGCATACTTTGAAGATTATCAATAAGATTACCCCCCTGATCTAGAGCCAACATACTAGGATTGAACTCCTACTAACTAAGGTTATCCAACACATCAAAACGATTAAAATTTTCTACCACCTGCCTTTCCTTGAAGGTTCACATCTATCTATAGTTCCTATTATGAGGCTTAACAAGAATATAACCCTCTTTATCTACCACTTCCTCTGAAAGAGGAGTCTTTCCTTTGTCAACCTAAGAAGGATTTTGAGGGGGCTAAGAAGGATAGGGATTAGAGGAGTGAAACCTAGGAAATATTCTCTACAAATGGCCATACTCATGGCACTGTAACCAACATCCAAAGTGAAGAGTCTCATAATCAAGCTATTGCATCTAAGAAAAAGAACCCATACGAATTTTGTAAAGAGTCTAGAAGAGGGTTACTTAAATCTATTTCAACACACATGCAAGCAAAGCTCGTTACCTTTCTAACCTATGTTTGTTGAGAAGGACCCATTAGTTTCCCTAGTAATAGGATGCAAAATGTCATTCCACCAAAATTTAGCTGGAAACCAAGGAAGGGGCACCCAAACAAGAACATGATTCATGAGTTATTTTGAAGGGTCAAAACCCATGTGTCAAGGCTTGATGAAAAGACCAATTTGGTTCTGAAAATAAGGTCCTCCTTTAAAGGCTCTATTATGATCCACCATGCAATTAAAAATGCCCATGAAATAACTATTGACCAATAATATTACCTCCATTTCACCCTTTGAATTCCAAGCCTTCCTAGTCCACGAATCCAAAAATGGAAGTGAGACATGCATTCCCTTGAATTTGCAGATTAAAGCATGATTATAAAAATATTCAACATCCTCCACAATTGAATTTGGCCGAATCACCAAGATAGGCCTCTCTTGGTTCCTCTCTAAACATCCATTAATTTTTTAGATGTGAGGGCCTCTAGATGGAGCAAACCCTCCCACCCCTTAATCTTTTAGCAATAGATTACTCTCAACAACTCGCATTAACAAAGATGGAGAACTCGCACTTAAACATGCAAAAAAATCCATGATCAGGCTTGGAGCTTGTTGCTTCCCTTGAATCCATAACCAAAAAATGCAAAGGAAAAACCACCTTAATACTGACCAAACCTTGTGATAGGAGAATAATAACAAAATAGATGAGCAAAAATTAAAAAACACCACACTTGTTCACTCCCTCGAACACAAATAGAGCTCCCTCGACAGAGAAAATTGCATAATAACCTCATACCAAGAAAATGCAACCACATGCACAAGGAAATGAGAGCATGTAGATCGCAACTTCACCAGTCGTGGGCCTACAGTAGACACTCACCCGCACACACCATCTTGTCCATCCCTTTTCTCTGCCTCTTGTTAAGCCAACTTTAGCTTCTTTTTAGTAATTGATATTTTTTATTATTTTATTTTTAGTTAAATTAATATGAATTTTTGTAATGTTTTTATTTATTCTTCATGATTAGAATTCAATTAACATAATTTTAAAAATAAAATTTAATTTAATTTTAGAATATGAAATGTTTTGTGTGGAAACAAAAAACAAATAGAATAGAAAGGTTGGTTGTTTTTATCATTAGATCATAGTTCTTTATTTCAGAATTGTAATTTGTAGTAGTTGAATTATTTTTACACTGACTATATGAAGTGAACAAATTGATTTTGAAAACCAATGGTTGAAAATTATAGAGAAGGATGCAAGACTATTCAAATGACCATCAGATTTTTTGGAATATCAAAAAATATAATAATAATTAAAGAAAAAACAATTACATTCTTATCCACTTTTACCTTTAAATTAAGAAAAAGAAAGGATAGGATAAAAATTGTTTTTTTTCTTTTAAACTTTTTAAACTTGGATTTTTAGATAAATAATAATAAGCTTTTAATAATTATATATATTTTTCAAAATAAAAGATAAAATTTTACATTGAACAATTTTAATACTACAAACCATTGTTTTTGAGAAAATGGTAAACCAACTATCCTTTAGTGGTAAAAGCCTCCAAAATACTAGGAAAAAGCCTCCAAAATATCACTTATTTATTTGACAACTAGATGGGAACATTTTATTCTATTTGCAATGTTTTTTTCATATGTATTGCTTTATATTTTAAATCAAATATATCATAATCATATAATACTTAATTTATTTAAGAAAAAAATCTAGACTTCTCTAAGTTTATTTCATTCCAATTATTTAATATTTATTATTCAATGTTTAATCTAGCCACATGTACATTTTATATTAATATCCGCATTATAATGTTAGATTATAATGAAATATATAATAAACCATTATGAACTATATACTATATACAATCAACAATTATATTATATATTAGGTTATATATATTAATAATAAATTAAATTATATATTTGGTTATTTATATGTGTATTAAAAATAAGTAATAACCCTAAATATATGATTAACTAGTGTTACTTAAGTTATTTATATATATTAGTAATAATTAATAACCCCCTATTATATATTACAAGTTGTATATATAATTAGATTATAATGAGATATATAATAAATTATTTATAAACCCTAATAAATTCCTTTTATTAATTAATAATAATATATTGATTTAATTTTATATAAATATTTTGTAAATTATAATATTAAATAATTTCTGAAAATCAATATTTAAGTTTCTAAATTTTTGAATTAATAAAATATTCATTAAATCTTATTATTTTATCTATTTGAAAAAATTATATTTAAAAAAACCAAATATTCATTAAATCTTATTATCTTATCTATTTAGAAAAACTTTAATTATGTTTCTAAAAACCAATGATTTAAAATCCAGAAAGAAAAAAATCTAAAAACACCAAATATTCCCTAAATTTTATTATCTCCTCTATTTAGAAAAAATCTAAAATTATGATTTAAAAGACAAAAATTTAAAATCAAAAATCATAAATCATAAAACAAAAAACAAAGAGACCCTCTACAATTTGCTTATAAATAAAATCTCTCACCTTAATTCATCACATCACACGTAGAAAGAAAAATTTGATTCATCACAACAAGTACATAATTCGTCACATCACACATAGAAAGAAAAATTTGATTCATCACAACAAGTACAAAAAGGACGGGTTTGAAGCAATTTTTTTGTAATCGAATGGCCAAAATTAAGGTTTGTTTTTATTTCCACGCTGAATGCTTCATAATTTTTTTCAAATTTAATGGCATAAATGGGGGTTTGGGGGCTGCAGAGTAACATGTTGCATATTTATCACTGAATATTCCAAATTCATTAATGGAGAATGAAGGGCTCATGCAATAATTTACTGAATGGTATTGTTTTATCTTCGCTGTCTGTACTAACCCAGCAGAGTCTACAACTTTTGCAAGTATAAGTGGTTTCTCAGACTCAGGATACCACACATGATGCGTCAGCTCTGAGAGCAAACCTGAAAATAAAAATGGCATGTACAAACACACACTTTCTAACATGCTTTAGATACGTCTGATAAAAATGGTGACTCCTTACAGAAGAACTATCATACCAATGTAAAATGAAATTCATTCTCTTCGTCTTCCAGTATTGCCAGTTTCACGTCAATTTCAACCTGATTTGTTTTTGTTTACATGTAGAACGACTCTCAGCAAAAATTCAACAAAATACTCTTCCATCACTTAATTGTTTCTCAACTAAGTTGTCAAGATTTCCGCCGTCAGTTTGATTTAGGATGATGCTCATAGGAGGAGTTGAATCCTATTCTCTCTGCCTTAAAGTTTTCTGGCCGTGTTTTTTCTTTCACGAGTTCTATTTCTTGATTTATTTTTGTGGCCGTAAGGACTTTGACTCTTTCTTATTATCATTTCTATAATGTTAGATTGTTAAACAAGTTTTTCTTTCCTGGTCTGATTTGTTGTATACCTCACAGGTTACATCGAATCTTATAAGGTAACTTACTCAAAATTGAGAGTTAAATCGATTTGTTGCGACCGCGAGGATGAGTCTGGCTTGGACAGCTATGCCATCTTGTTTGGTGCCATAAAAAAGGAGTGGGTTTTCTCGTAAGAGTGTCGGTGTAGTGCCCTTAAGTGTAGGCACAATGCCCTTAAGTGTAGGGCCTGTAGGCACAGTGCCCTTAAATTCAAAGACTGTAGCTCAAGATGGAGGCCTTTCTCCTAAAAGGGGAGGTCGCCTCCAGGTTGGAAAAGCCTTGTTCTCATGCTATGGGGATGACAAACCAAGGAAAAGGAAAGGAGCAGACATAATTGTAGAAACTCTGGAGCGAAAGGGCATTGAGCACGTGTTTGCATGCCCTCGAGAGATTCACGAGGCACTCACTGGATCCAAGGTCATTAAAAGTATACTTTGTTCCCACGAGGAGGGAGAAATATTTGCAGCAGAAGGTTATGCTCGATCTACAGGAAGGTCGGTGTGTGCATTGCAACAGGTGCCACCAACTTGGTAAGTGGTCTTGTCAATGCTCTACGTGATAGCATTCCTTTAGTTGCCATCACTACTAGTCAGGGGACTCCAATTCTAGAGGTCACACGTTCCATTACTAAACACACTTACGTCATCATGTGTGTTACTGAGATTCCTTCTTTTTTTAAAGAGGCCTTCTTCCTTGCAGCATGCGGAAGGCCAGGTCCAGTTTTAGTTGATATTTGGGATATTCAGCAAGAGGGAATTCCCAATTGGACGCTTAACCCATATTTGTCTCCGCAGATTCCTCAGTTAGAGCAGATCCTGCGCTTGATAATTAATTCTGAGACGCCAATCCTTTATGTTGGTGGAGGTTGTCTAAATGCAAGCCAAGAACTCAGAGAATTTGTTGATTACACAGGCATTCCAGTGACTACTACTTTGATGGGTTTGGGATCTTTTCCATCATCAGATGAGAGAATCTTGGGGATGCTGCAAATGCAAATGCGTGGTACTGATTATGGAAATGATACAGTGCGTAATGCAGTGCATAATGCTGACCTGTTACTTGCCCTTGGTGTAGGGTTTGATGATAGAGTAACTGAGATATTACAGGAATTTGCAAGCTGTGTTAGCATTGTTCAAATTGACATAGACGTACAACTTGCACTGCAGGGCTTAAACAATCTAATTAAAAATAGGGAAGACAGGCCAGATTTCCAGTTGTGGAGGGAAGAACTAATTAAAAAAAGGGAAGACAGGCCAGTTTTGCAGTTGTGGAGGGAAGAACTAAAAGAACATAAGACAAAGTGGCCTATGAAGTACGTGAAATTTGAGGATGCAATTTCTCCTCAACATGCCATTCAGTTGCTTCATGAACTCACGCAGGGGAATGCTATTATTGCCACTGGAGTGGGTCAACACCAGATGTGGGCTGCTCAATGGTTTAAATATGACCGTCCTCGACAGTGGTTGACATCAGAAGGTCTTGGTGTTATGAGCTTTCAACACCAGATGTGGGCTGCTCAATGGTTTAAATATGACCATCCTCGACAGTGGTTGACATCAGAAGGTCTTGGTGTTATGAGCTTTGGATTGCCTGCAGCATTAGGGGCTGTTGTTGGTAATCTTGGGATGACTGTTGTTAATATAGATGGGGATGGTAGTTTTCTAATGAATGTTCAGGAATTGGCTACCATTAAAGAGGAGAATTTTCCAATGAAAATTATGATATTGAACAATCAACACTTGGGTATGGTTCTCCAGTGGGAAGATCGATTTTACAAAGAAAACAGAGCACATACATACCTTGGAGATCCCTTTTCTGAGATCTTTCCTGATTTTTTGAAGATGGCAGAGTCTTGCAAGATTCCTGCAGCACGAGTCACAAATGAAGCAGATCTAAAGGCTGCTATTTCTCAAATGCTAGAGACACCTGGGCCATACTTATTGGATGTGATTGTGCCCCATCAAGATGGTGGAGGTTTCAAGCATATCATTACAGAAGGTGACGGAATAAGTTCATATTAGAAAACTCTTAAATTGCTCAATGTATCATGTCATCCTCAGTGCATATGATTTTCAGTCTCACTAAATTTTGTGCTTGATTTTGCTTTAGTTTTTCTTATATCCTCCAGAACTTCATTTGTAAGGATGTTTAAGACATGACCTGTATTAATAGGTCAAATGAAATTGCTTAAGATTACCTTTGTTTTTAAAAATGCATAGTAGTGTAAATTTTACACTTTTTCAGGTATGGAAGCCATCATTATCTCTATTGGATGCAATTAGATCATAGGGATAGTAAAGATGAATCAATGTGTATTTTCTTTTGTGAACCATTGTATTGTGAGATATTATGCTCTTCTTTGGTTGTAAAGATGTATCAATCTAGAATGATCCTTCTAATTATATTATTTTATTTCTATAATATCTCTTTATTTTTCTTACATAAATTTAGATTTAGCTTAAGATAAGGATTCAACCTTCTAATCTCACATATTGATTTGTTATTCATACCCGCACTAGTTTGTATTTCTAAGTGTTAATGTTCATGCATGGTATATTGATCTCAAATAGGACTAGAGACCAAATCAATATTAGTTGTGTGTGTTTTAATTATCATGCATTCTAATGATAATTCACATGCAATTCAAAGTGGGGGAAAAATGTATGGTGTAATTTGTATACCTTTCACTTTCTTTTTTTTTGACATCACTTCAAGTCATTTGTCCCTACTACAATAATTATTATATAAAAAATGAGTATTTTGTGTGGAAGTTGTAAAATAAAATTGGTCTTAGATTTTTTCCCACCTACACTCATTCTCAAGGTTTGAACTCAATCCTCAATTTATCCTTATTTCTATCTTGGGTCAAATCTGTAGTTGTAATTTGCACTTATGGAAATGATCTTTTTATTTCAAAAATAAAATTCAAATGTTGGGCCTAATTGTCAGTTGACCATTATACTCAATTATAGGGTTTTATTTAGCCCATAGGCTATATTTAGTGTTGGCTTCCAGCCGAGAAGTTGTCCCACACTGGATTGACTCACACCAGAAACCTCCTGTATGATAAAATTTGCTAGAATACTTGCTAGGAAATAGAAACCGTTAAAATCAAATCTTCGATAGGGATGAAATCAAATTTTAACTCACAATCAATATTTTGGTTTAAAGTACTACAATAATCTGATATTTCTAGATTTACTTTTGGCTGTTATAAATAGGTGGAAGCAACAATTGGAGGGAGATTATCTTTGGTTTGTCTTGTCTCAAAGAAATTCATGCTTTGATATGGTTCCATAATATTTTTGCTGAAAATTGTCCCTAATTTTTCTCATTGACATCGTTGATAGGACGACACAATTTGTGCAAAATCTTGAGGTAAGTCACTTGATGGTTCTAATAAGTGTTTTATTTGGGAATATGTATGTGGCAGATCATTTTATGTTGAGTTTTATTTCATTTTAAAATAGTAGTGTTTTAATCTGTTAAATGAAGGATTTGTGTTTGAAAAAGAAAGGCTTGTGGCACTACACAAATTTGGTTTTTAGGGGACCGAATCATTAAAGAAGTAAATCCAAGACACCCTTTGATAGTACACTATTACCTATATGCCATCTCTAGTGCATTATTTCATGAAGAGAGAAAACATCTAGACTGAATTTTCCCTCAATTGACTGGCTGAAAAGGCTATGAATTCAAACCTTTTGTTGCTAGGGCTTCGCAAATTTTTCAAATTCTTCTTTTAATAAATTTATCATTGACGAAACCCTCCAAATTCAATTGGTGGTATATCTAAAATTCATCGGCAACGCACTGTGTAATTTGGAACTTTGCTACAGATAGCCCAAATGGCTACATCCCATACTTATTATGTTGATTTCCTTTATAGATTAGTTTTGAGTACTAAACTACTTTTCTTTGTTCAAGAATCAATGATTCTTGGATGTTAGGAGAGGCTCTAGGAGATGTCCTTAGATTATTGGGGCTGCCCATTCTGGCCTTTCCCTTGCCTAGGCAATGGTCATTCTTTTATTTTTGCCTTTTTTGGTGATATATGATGACATCATTGGTCCCTTTTTTTCTGAGTCTTACTGCACATGCTTCAGTCTGGTGTCCTTTCATGGTCCACTGCTTATTCTACATTAGCCCCATGTTTCTCTAAAGGGTCTTTCCCTGACAATGCTATTTGTACTTTTACTATCAACCATCGTAGAAAATTTTGTTCATGAGAATAAATTAGCAAATGAAAAAATAAAGCTTATTCTCAATTAATTGGGAAAAAAACAGGTTAGGGTTAGGGTAATGATAAAAAAAATCATTGCAAAAATTAGGAAAAACCGAGAAAAAATATGAACAAATGTGATTTTCCAAAAAATTGAAAATTTACTAACCAAAAGTTTTTAAAAAATGGGTCAAAGTCTTGGTCAAACCCTGGAAAATAAAAAATCATGATTGTTTTGAAAAAAATGGCAAAGAGGTTGAGCATTGATAAATCACAATTGCTCACATTTTTTTTGTTGATTTTGGTAACCATGCTATCAACTCCCTTATGACTTGGGATTTATTCATTTGTGTACTTTATTCTATTACTTTTCTCTTATAACTGATTTTACATTTTGATTTTCATTGATTTATTTTGGTTAATTTTGGATAGTATAATTTTTTCTTTATTTCTTCCATTTATTCATTTCAAATAAGAAACCATAAGATAAAATTGCATTTGCTTATTCATACTAGAGGAATTTAATTTTGGAGGTTTAGAAAGTCTTCAAACTAGGAGGTCCACTCAGTTTAGCCCTAAGGGGATTGGAACTAGGTCAATAATCTTTTCCTTCATAATTCATCCATATCCAAAAGAGATGTCAGTGGTGGTATGCTTTTCCTTGACCACCATCTTAATTCAAAGATATGACTGCACACTCTTGTTGATACAAAGAGTCATGATCACTTTGACATATTGACTGTAACCACATAGATCTCTATATGCATAACATAGAAACAAAGACTCCTTTAAAAATGGTCTTGAAGAAGATGAGTAAATAATATAGGAAGTGAGACTAGCATATCTTAAGTAATAGATCCAAGCTCATGTTCCTTATAATAAATAGAGCAAAGTTGAACTGTTGTTGCTACTCCTACAACATTTGTACTAGGGTTTTACTATTATTGTCCAACATTCAAATTCATGCATCCAATAAGAGTTCATCTTAAACTCAAGGTTGTCCATCATGCTCTGAGTATTGTTGTTAAATATCTAAGTCTAACTATTGCTGCATATTTTATGCAAACCCTTCTTTGTAATTCATATTCTTGAGGGTTGAACTTTTTGCAGAATAAGTGATGATGTCAGAGAGCTAGATTTGGGTTGGAAGCAGCGAAATTTGAGGTGTTATTGGCAAGCTCACTTGTTATGACCTTGCCAGATTTGGACAATCTTCAACAATGAGATTAAACTTATTTTTTGTGGTAAATGAATCCTGAATTTTCTCAAAACATAGTTGACTATGTTTTCTTAGTAGAATTTAGCTCTATTGGGTTTCTTTGAACTTGCTTATTGTTTACCCAAAGTAACCATGTTTCTTGGTATGCTTCCATTCATACCATCTTTCCAAAAATGAATTGAGAGCTGGATGGAATAAAAGATTATGAGAGAATTAAAAAATCAATATGATGAAGGATGCAATGTTGACATCATTCCTATCAAATATAGATGTTGGCATCTAGATCTGATGGAATCCTTTGATTGATTGAGAAGGAAGGAAAAAATATTAATATCTTAGATAATCATTGTAGATTGTTTCCTCAAAGCACTCAAAATCGAGAGCATTAATATTTACTATATGGTTGGCCCTTTTATACATGCTTCACTTATTCTATAGTGTTTTAAACTTTTAAATGAATAAGTATAATTTAATGAAATTAAAAAAGTAAAAAGAGATTTTAGTGACCTTACTCATTACAATTTTAATATCACGAGAAAATCTCCTCTGTGAAATTTCTTGATCTCGAGATTTATAGCTTGATTAATCTATTCTAAATTTCTAACAAATCTTCTATCACTATTTGTTTTTTTATATCATAGCATAGTTTTGGAGCATATCTATAGATCATCTTGTGTTTAGAGCTCTTTTATTCTAAGAAATGTATCTTGCATTGCATCATGGAACAGGAAATTACGTAAATGTAGGAAAAAGGTTACAAGGGAAATGTTCCCCTAAGAAGGCCAAAAAGGCTAACATCTGAGTTTATGTTCCAACAGGTAATGAATCAAAATATTATGAAGAAACTTTCTTTTTAATTTTGTAAGCAAAGGAAATTTCTATTTGTAAATTCTCAATTTTCCTAAACTAGAAATGAGGGATGCTTGTGAAAAGCTTTGCATCTTGCTTTCCTTAGAGATCCAATATCAGTCAGCTGTAACATATGTTGTAAACAATTGTGGCTTTCTGTACACATTTAAGTGTCTTCAAGGAGAAGTCCTTGCCAAGAGTATTCATTAGAATAGTAATTAAATTCAACATGAAATAAAACTAGAAGGTCTTGGCAGAGGACGTCTCCACAAAAATAATTAGCAGTTTCCTCTATTGCACAACTTGCATATATAATACGTGGCACTAACTTTGGGAACTCTTGCCATGATTTCCAAACTACAAGATGAAGCATTAGCCGCCCCAAAATATATACTTGATTATTCCATTTCTTTTTGACTTCCTTGGATTGCCATTGCAATTTTATCTTTAAGATTTGAGGGGCATTTATTTTTATAATCTCCAAACTTACTGCCCCTCTAGCAAGCAATAAGCATCAAGGAAAGAACTATGTTTCAGTTTTGAAGAGACTACCCATCAAATGTCAATAGATTTTTTGTTGTATATTACATTACCTTCCTTAGTCGTCATTTGTTAAGCTGCCAAAATTCTTGATTCAAATTTAATATATATTTTTTGACTTTAAAATATTCTTTCATTTCTTTATAATAGTGGAGCTGAGGATTGTAGGCCCCCATCTGTTAAATTTAGACCATGGAATGCAGATTTTTCACTCAAGGAATTGACCTAAACTATCTAACTAAAAATTTAATTAAAATCTCCAACTTTGATATGTTAACCCATAAAGACAAATCTATTGAAAGTACAAAAATGAAATAATATTGAAATTAGACATTTTGTTGGCTTAATAATTTTATTATTCTACAAAATAATTCTAACTAAAAATATATGGATGCCATGGGTATGAAGTAACCCACAAATTTGATGTACCAAGGTCTTATTTTTAATTTTCTAATCACAAAAATATGTCCTAAAAATATTTTAGAGTATCCCAACTACTCAAAATTAATAAATTGAAAAAAAAATATTTTATAAATCATAGTTGTGGATACCATAGCCACTTAAAATAAGACAACCTCATTTAAAGCCCGTGCCCCTAAATAAAAACATCTAAAATTTAAAAGCAAATAGAAGTAATGCCTAAAATCTGCTAAGAAAAGCATGGATGTTGCTGGCCAAAAAAAAATAGCATTGATAGGGTAAAATCCATGCTTAAAAAAATTGCATAGCTGCACCTAGAAAAAATTGAATAGTTGTGCCTAGAATCGGATTTAACACCAAAATTGAAAATATGTAAAAATTATCATAAATATTAGTGGAACAAGACTGCAGCTCATATTGATAGTCTTCTTTGTTTACTATTTTGTAAAGCTTAAATATAAATACTAGAGACTGAATATGGTGCAAAAATCACAAGTAACATAGTTAAATGAGAAATCAGTGGGCAGTGAATCCCATGCAAAACCATAAACAATTTAGTCCATAAAAACAACAACAATTCTTGAAAGGCATATGTAACCAATCTAGCCCAATCCATCCATCTCCTATGAAATTTGGACAATCAATTCAAAACCAATCATAATGGATAGATGAACATTCTACATATAATTTTACTATAGATTTTTCACATGAATTTGTGTTTCCACAAAACAACTTCTCCTTATGCATCATTACTGCATAACATTAATCCTATGCTAAATTAGACTTTTAAAGCATATTGTAAGTGCAAGAATCTGGATGTTCTCAAACACACTATACGCCTAAAAATCACATGAAGATATTTCCAGGTAGTCAAGACTGCAGTAAAATATTAATTAATGTAATGTTTTAAAACTGTACATGTTGTAATGCAATGTTAATCATGAAAATTTTTGCACACTTCTCTTCAACATGTATGGTTTAACAGAGTCACAATGTAAAATAGAGAACTCCTTAATAAACACCTTCAAATTTCTAAGTACCTATATAATTCTATCGGCATATTCCTTGCACTTCTAGGTGCAAGTGCTACTATTTATAGACAAACACTAATTTTATTTTATTTTATGTTGAAAGCGTATCCTATTTGAAGTTTGCCCAGCTAACTTCATTGATCAATGGTGTGCAATGATTTAGAGGGGATGCAAGATGTAATACCCCTCCTCTTACTGGTAGGATTTAGTATTTTTCAATGCGGTTGTTTGCTACTTGTGACGATGATGATATTGTTTGATTTGGTTAGTTAGACATTAGATGTTGCTATTATTTCATTATGGACATGATTATTTCGTATGACAATATGGTTGGTTATATTAGTTGATTTTCAGAATTATGATATGATGCAGTGATTTAATTAGATATGTTTTGAGATGATTGTTAGTAGAAATGTTGATTTATTGGTTATATTATAATTGTTAGAATAGGTGTGATGAAGGACAATATGGCATCACTCGTTCGCGAGTGCCCTGCTATGTTGCGATTCCTTCTCACAATGCAGTACTTCGATTTAATGCTTTGATTATATATATATATGTATGCACATGTACACAACTTCATCTATATGCAGGTATTGCAGGTACAAGTCTCGATTCCACCTGCTTCGGCGGGACAGGGCGAGCACCAATAACCCAACGGTTAAATGTTGAAACAGAGGTGACGATGAAGTCCTCCCGTCCCATGATGTCAGATCGTCTCGCTTGATTGGTATTGTGCATTTCTGTAATTGTCATCATTGTGGTTTGTGTTGTATATGTCGTATTTTATTAATGTGAGTATTTTATAGGTTGCGATTTAGTTATTTGAATGTGGATAATAATTGTCTATTTTAATGTTGATTTATTTGTATGAAAATATTTAAATGTTTTATTTAATTTTTATAAAGTCATGTGTTTCGATTAAATGATAATTAAATATTAAAGGTATTTTAATTATTTTAATCAATTATCTGGTGGAGGATAATTATAAGAATAAATTATTTAAATTAAATAGATAATGTGATGTGCAAGTAAAGTGGTAAAAATAGAAATTAAAACAATAAAACAAATAAAAGAATGAAAAAAGTTGTGAAGACGAATAAGAATACTGTTCTAATTAAAAAGTTTGCTTTTAAAGAATTTTTTTCTTTTATTGTGGATTTTTGTGAGCTTTTAGAAGAAATTGAGAATATCTTTTATTTAATTAGGAATTTTGTAAGTTGGAGACACACAGAGGTTTTGTAGAGAGAGAGGAGTATTGTTACAGAAGTTGAATAAGATTTTGGCTTGGTATTCTGAAATTTTAGAAAAGGATATTGGATTCTTTTATTTTATTTTGAGGAGAGTTCTTGAAAGGGAGGGAGAATCGGTTACTGGTGTAGCGCAAAATTTTGTAGAGGAGATTTTGAAGCCGAAACGAGGAGCTTTGGTAGAGGTCATCGGATTCAGGCAGTCAACATCAGATTTTTGAGAGTGCGGGACTCCAGGTTCCACCCTCTTTCTTCTTTGTTTGTTTTAAATATGTAAGAAAAAGAATACAAATGTGTGTTAGAGTCAATCTTGCTTGTAAAAGAATTTTGTTTCTGAAAATTAGATAAATAGCATGTCTGTGAAAAACTCTTTGAAGAAACATTTGATAACAAATTTCATCCAATAGAAATCCTCAATTCGTCTATGATTGATCCTTTGAAAACGAATAAAGTTTGACTTTATACTCTCTTTTATTTAAATATATGAATATATATATAATACTGTGCTTAAAATTTGAATGTGAACTCGTCCTGTGACTGAACTAATTTTTGTGTAAAAATATATATATATATATATATATATATATATATATATATATATATATATATATGAATATTTATACACATATATAATTTTAGTTTGAATTATAAATCTGTATGTATTGATTTAACAATTTTATTTTGTTTTATTTTCTCTTTCATCTTGAAAGAAAATTTTAATTTAGGTGATATTTTGGGGTTCGAGCCGAACCAGCACATGGTCGGCCGTATTGCATTTGGAATTTATTTATTTCGTTTAAATAAATGTTATTAAATATTGAAAAACGAAATTTTATTTTTAATAAAAATAAAAAAAATAAAAATTAAATGTTATTTTCATTGGAGAAATTCTTGTTAAAAAAAAGAAATTAAATAAAAATTTTTGTAGGGGTTTGGGGAGGGCACGGCAGCCTGTACCCACCCCGCGCCCCCATTGTGGCACGGACTGCCACAGCAGTCCTTATGGACTGCTGTGCGTAGCAGTCCATAAGGGCTGCTGCGTACAGCAGCCTGTGGGGACTGCGCGGCAGTCCCCACTTGGCCTGCCTTTATTTATTTTTGAATTCATTTTTTTTTTACATTAATATATATAAATATATATATTTATTTATATTTATTTATTTTATTATTTTCGTTTGTTTTTATAATTATATTTATATTTAAATATATATATAATATTATTAAATAAAGAAATGCAATTTTCTTTATAAATGGAATATTAATGATATTTAGTATAATAAAATTTAATTGTTATAAATAATTTTAAATATAAATGTGAACTCGCATGAATTGTTATTTCATTTATTCAGAGTGGCTATATATAGGTTTAGACATTTTAATATATATATATTGTTTTACTCCATTATAATTATTTGTTTTATTTTAAAAGGAATATTAGATGGTGTGAATTATTTGAAATAAAATTAAATAATAGGGTAAAAGTATTTTATTATAAAATATTTATGGTAAATTTGGTTGTGGAAACTGAGTGCAAGTAATAGATGAAAGTGGATTATTTGTCTTGATGAAATGTGGATTGTGTTATTGTTAATTTGTGAAATCCTATGGATTGTCGGTTTTTCTTGTGCATTTTGATTATGGTGTTCCTTTATTCTGGTTGCGGTGTGGGAACCTTGTGTATTTGTGATTTAGTTGTTGTTTTTTGAGAACCCTAGTTCCAGAGGCGTGTCTTTTAATCTGTGAATGTTATTCCGTGTGGTTGTGCTCTTGGAATTGGAAATTTATTAGAATTACTTTTGGAAGGGTTGTACGTGGGTATTGGCATTTTGATTATGAGCTAGCGCGAGATGGATTTTCCTCGCTTGATTATGTTTTGAGTTATATGTTTTATTTGTGATAGTACAACCCTCGCCTAGTTTTGAGATATGTTAGGGGTCATAGGAGGGAGAGTGGCTCTTCGTGGGCGCCGACGCCTCAGGATGAGGAAGGGCTCAGGATAACCCACGAAAGAGTAGTTAAACAAGTGATAACCTAAACAATAGAATGTAGGGGGTTGGGTAGTTTTAAAAACACAAGATAATAAAACATTGGATGCCTCGGCTATGCACTAGGGCTACCATAGACTAGTGATAGACTGAGAAGGTTGTGGTCGGCAAAGTCATAGTCTCGTCTTCATGAGAGATTATTGGCTCTGCATTAGCTACCCTATGGTGCCGGTGCCTCAGTTATGAGGAAGGGCCAGGAGATCCATAGATGGGTGTTGGCACCTCAGTTGGAGGAAGGGCCAGGGGATCCCATGAGAGCTATGCGATGACACTCTCCACTAGACACCCCTGTTCTTGTTTCTTGTCGCTTCTGGATATTGTAATCTTTATGTTGTTTCTGATTTTAGGGCTAGGGGATCCATAGATGGGTGTCGGCGCCTCAGTTGGAGGAAGTGCCAGGGGATCCCATGAGAGCTATGTGATGACCCTCCCCACTTGTCACCCGTCTGACTTGTTTCTTGTTGCCTATGGAATTGTGTACTGAATGGTTGTTTTAGATTTATATGGAATCATGTTCTTTGTATGGTTTCAGATTTGTTGGTAATGTATTTTGGATGTTGCGGTTCTTCTGGATATTATATCTTTATGATGCTTTGATTCTTGTGAAATTGTTTCATGATTGCTAATTGGTGGTGCTTCGTGTTATTGTGATGAGTTTCTTAGTTTTAACTTGTTATGTGATTTGTGAACGTTGATGGTTGTTTATTGTATGCTTGAGTTGTACTTGTTTTGTGCCATGTTGTTGTTGAGTCGGTTTGACATTCATGGTCGGGTTCTCTTCCTCGTCACCTCTGAGCACGGGGGGTGAGTTACTTGTAATTCACATGGTTGGGTGGAACGTGCTCCGCACCCATTGGGTTCCCCATCAGCGTCTTGACTTCTCAGTAATTCCGCAGTGAAGTTGTACTAGTAATCATTTGTATTTCATATTTCATTATTCTTGTATCAATCCCCATGTTGGGAAATTCAATGTAATTCAATTATCAGAGATTGTAATGTAACATTAAAACAATGATGTAATAGTTAGGATCATTTGTAACTTGGTTAAGAGTTATCATGGATGTAATTATGCGATGTTTATTATACTCGCATCATGGTTATTGGATGTATCATTTTTTATGGTTATCATAAAATAAATGGTTATGTTGTATTCTTTATCTTTATTATGTTTAGTGTTGCGAAGTAACCTCGCGTGCCCCATAGAACTAAGTGTGTTAATTTTATGTAATGTGTTAGGTGATTATGGTATTATGTATTTTCATGTTTAATTTAATTGTTTTAAAAAAAAAATTATTTGCAATGTGTGTGTTCTCTGGGGTTTGCACGACGGGCGTTACACAAGATGATCAAAATGATATGATCCATTCATCCCGAAAATGTGTGGAAACCCTAAGTGACCCGTTGTTTATCACGCTTGCTTCACTAGTTGAAACATAAGCAACAAACTATTCTTTGCTTACATGTGCCACTTAACCTGTGCTTCAAACACCAAGCCATTTTCACTTTAATTTCTCAATTCTTGGAAATAGTACTGTTAGCAACAACAATACCCCTTCTAAAAATATCTTTGCGCACTTCGTTACCACCAAATTTAACATATCTTCAACCGACATGAAAAAGTGCCCCTGCTTAAGCGCGATACTTTTGTTTTCCATGGCAGACAAAGATTACAATGATTGCAAGATAGGAGATGTTGGGTAAGAAACATGCCAGGCTTAGAATGTCTCAGATACTTACAATGTTTTTATAGGTTTTCTATTGTAGGAAGGCACAATATTTTTCCAATTCAAGATTGTGGGGTTGTATGGGTTCCTTTTGCATTTTAAAGTTATACAACACTGCTAGAAGGATGGCCTTATACTTACATGGCATAGTCAACTTGTTGGCTTGCCTTGAATATGTCTTCATTATCAACTCGTCACAAATTCATCTAAACCCAATCTCATGAATGGCTCATTTTTGTAAGTTATCCACTATAAAAAATTATCTTTTATACAAAAATCTTCATAAAAATGGTTTTGTATGAGTAGGAGTTAAGAGATGGTGAGTGAGAAAATAAAACATTGCACACCCACCAAAGAAAAAGTATAAAAAAAGTAAGAGATTATTAAACAAAACATAGAACACCCACCACCAATCTAACTCTGGACCAGGACCCAAAAGATCGATGAATGAAAAGATCAAATATGAAGAAATCAAAGGGGGTAAACAAACAAAGGCTCTAAATAAGAATCTAACATGGAAAATGACAAAGTTCAACTCATCTCCTTTATATAATGTATTCATCTAGTTTCATAATTTCTTGTTTGGATGAAAGTTTTAGAGAGTTTACCATCAGTGAAACAAATATCCAAAAAGTGAAAAAGCCAATTTATCTGCACATTGGCACTAGTAACAATGTTGGGCTTATCAAATGGCTTTCCCCGTCCCCTGCACTTGTTCTTCCACTTACGCTTGAAAGCCAAATCAACCAAACATAATAGCCTCTAATGATTGAGTTGTACTAACACCAACAACTTCCTCTCTCTCTCCCAATTGAGTGTTAAACAAATTGGCTATTATATTTACACAGCAATTTTGCAACCCAGAAAGGTTTTTGAAAAGAGTTTCTAGTTAGAGATTTAAAACTTTTGCAATACATAATAGCTAAGAGAAAAAAACTTCAAAGAAAGAATAGTCTAGCTACAAATTGAATTTTTTTTGTTAAATCCCATCTCTTAGATCTACAAAAAGCCCATTTCTAAGATCTACAAAAGGTAGAAATAATGATTTAGATTTGGGGTTGCTTTAAAATTTAAATGTAATAACCTGCAATTCTATGGTAACTGGATGCTAGTCCAAATCAACATAATTCTTATTAATTCCTTGCATGATTAGCTTATCACATTCAACCTCCATCTAGGTAGTCAAAAAAGAGGCCAAATTTAGCTTGGGGTTTCTATCCAACATCAACTCATTGTTGATAATCTGGTAAGCAACGTCCTTTGGAATTGACATATCAGGCATCCTAAACCTATACAAAATCAAAAAAAAATTATATAATTATGTGGTTTTATTACAAAATTCAACTACATAGTTTCTGAGTTAAATTTATAGGAACCCATACTTTACTAGAACTCATCTATCATGAACATCCACTTAACAAGTACTAAATGTAAGGGCCAAAAATTTGAAATCTCTGACTGTAAGCTTCTTTATATCCTTTCTTATTACCCTTAAATAATCAATGTCTAAACATTATAGTCAATGATTATAATTCTTTATTTTCTAAAATTTAATTGTTGGCAATGTGTGAATGTATAAGGGACTACTGAACTAGTCTTTAACCTAGGAAAAATTAATAACAATCATTAAAAAAAAAAAATCATTATTCAATGTGCTAATGTATAAGAGCCTTATAGATCAGATTGCATTTATTCTTTAAAAAAATATAGTGTTATATTTTTTGATTAAAATTGTGTGCAATCTTTTTATATTAACATTTTGGATCATACTCCATTATCAATGATCACACTCTTCTCTCTATATGCACATCATCTTGATGATGGATCATGATTCATGGAATATAATCCAAAATGTTGATGTAAAAAGATTATACACAGTTCCAATCCAAAAATCTCAACACTATTTTATCATTGACTGTGGAAACTTCATGCTTAAAATAACATTAAAAAAGAAATAGCGGACGTATTAGGCTAAAAAGTATACCTAGGCAAGGATTGTTGCACATATCTAGATCCAAATATGCAATGCACAAAGCCATTAGAATTTGATGCAACTTTGCTCAAAGCGATGGTTAACAGCTTATTATTGTTCCAATTCTTCTCAAGTTTCACCCTTTAAAATCATGGTCCTGATTGTTTCAATTGGGATGTTAATCATAACACACAAGTTAATATTGTGAAAAAGGAAAAAAAATGTATATTTCAAAAATTACACTATGAATTTTTATCACGACTCCTCAAATGCCAAGATAATTAGGAGCTACCCACTCACACTAGGAATATTTTGGTTTCATCCATTTTATTTACCTTTGTTTGTATTTTCTCAACACATGACAATAAAGAGAAGATCCATGCATCCATTCAATCACATATTCACATGAAACATAACCTAATTACTTTGAAAAGAAGGCCCTGAATCTCTATCAATTAGAATGCACTACAACTATGTTAAGGAGGAAACTAAAGTTTCAAAAATATCCTAAAATGTAAATGAATAACTTGCATCCAATCCATCTTCAATCGAGTGCTCCAAACTAACTAAACCATAAAATACTACATAGAGGCACTTCTAATGTAGAGTACACCTTTGTGTAATAAAGGGTACCATCCATACAAAATATAAGATAAAATTAATAAATATTTTACCTTAATCATGGAAACATTCAATCATTTTTATAAGTTCACGAGCAGAATTCAAAGATAGAAACATGTTTCCCTAATTGAAAACAATACTTGAACCTATATAGAAACCCTGATTTATTCACTATACCCTACTCTTTTAGGTAGCGAGGATGCTTTGTAGGAAATAAGCATCCCTACAATTTATCATACCTAACTCTTTTAGGTAAAAGGGTATGGTCTATGAGAAACAAGGATCGCCAATTATAAAGTGAAATGCTAATTTAGCTTTAGGTGAGGCTGCTTATAATGCTTGGAAAATATCTGCATTAAAAAGGACTGTCTCCTTTATAAGACTAGAGATAGTAGAAAGACATTTGAACTTTACAAAATGAAGAAAATTTGGTGGACAGTCAACACATAGTGCTCTCCACTTAGACAATAGTTAAAAGTAACAATCCACAAGTACAAAAAATTTAAAATTTGAATTCAAGAATTAAAGAACAGTAAGTCAAGCAAGAACAACCAACATGCTCTAAGTTGATAAATGGGATTCAAATGGAAAAATTGCTGCAATCAACTTCCTTAGGGATTGGCCAGCTATGAAAACTACATTTGTAGTTGTACATTCTAAATCATGTCCACTTTCCCCGCTATGCATGCCAATGATACTTTCTTCAAGATGCTTTGGGAAAGGAACATGCAATTGAACACCTTTTGGCACATATCATATGAAATGAAACCCATCATGTATATATATTATCTTAAGCTTTAAAAATTTAAATCAAATATAATTATAAAGAGAAATATGCCCATAAAGTGGAAAGATGACACATGTATATTTATTGCATTAATACTAAGAGGAGAGGATTTCAAGATATCAAATCTAAAATGATTTTAGAAGTAACAATCCACAAGTACAAAAAATTTAAAATTTGAATTCAAGAATTAAAGAACAGTAAGTCAAGCAAGAACAACCAACATGCTCTAAGTTGATAAATGGGATTCAAATGGAAAAATTGCTGCAATCATCTTCCTTAGGGATTGGCCAGCTATGAAAATACTACATTTGTAGTTGTACATTCTGAATCATGTTCACCTACCCCGCTATGCATGCCAATGATACTTTCTTCAAGATGCTTTGGGAAAGGAACATGCAATTGAACACCTTTTGGCACATATCATATGAAATGAAACCCATCATGTATATATATTATCTTAAGCTTTAAAAATTTAAATCAAATATAATTATAAAGATAAATATGCCCATAAAGTGGAAATATGACACATGTATATTTATTGCATTAATACTAAGAGGAGAGGATTTCAAGATATCAAATCTAAAATGATTTTAGAAGTAACAGTCCACAAGTACAAAAAATTTAAAATTTGAATTCAAGAATTAAAGAACAGTAAGTCAAGCAAGAACAACCAACATGCTCTAAGTTGATAAATGGGATTCAAATGGAAAAATTGCTGCAATCATCTTCCTTAGGGATTGGCCAGCTATGAAAATACTACATTTGTAGTTGTACATTTTGAATCAGGTTCACCTACCCCGCTATGCATGCCAATGATACTTTCTTCAAGATGCTTTGGGAAAGGAACATGCAATTGAACACCTTTTGGCACATATCATATGAAATGAAACCCATCATGTATATATATTATCTTAAGCTTTAAAAATTTAAATCAAATATAATTATAAAGAGAAATATGCCCATAAAGTGGAAAGATGACACATGTATATTTATTGCATTAATACTAAGAGGAAAGGATTTCAAGATATCAAATCTAAAATGATTTTAGCAACATATAAATCAATATTTAGAAATGAATGAGAATGAAAGAAGAAAAACATAGAAGAAGTGTGACATAGGCATGCCCCAAGAAAACCATATATTAGGAAAAACTAGCCTTCACAACACCAAAATAGTGTATTTCTAGCAACTATAAAGTTATAATATAATATCAAGATTAGAGCCTTAACATGAAGATAGATACACTACTCATTTGGAGAAATTTTCATAGCATAAACCTTGCAATACAAGGTCTCTCTCTCAACCTCAACCCAAATATCCAATATATAGGAGAGCAAAAAAGCCATAAAACTACAAGTGGTTTTTGGAAACCATGTACCAACTCTCCAAGTATGGCATCAAAATTCTCATGACACAAATTCTAATGCCCAAGTCTCAAGATGGGTCTCCAAACTAATTTTATAATATTCCCCTTATACTTGTTATAGCAATAATGACTTTCATAACCTACCCACTAGCTTGGGCAACCCATTTTGGCATTATTCTCCCATTTAAAAATGCTTAATGACATGTATCATAGAGTATCACATACTTGGTCAAATTTTCAAGTCTGCTATGTAAGCTCCCTCATACATACTCTTACACATGTTAAATTTATTATGTACTTATAATGTCATATATGCTCTTACATATTTTTACATGCATGTCATACTAAGGAATACACATGACATAATGGCCAAGTCATAATTGGGACACCATTTTCCATAAGGTCACATTAAATATTATAAATTAATAAATAGTTAAATAATTTAAATATTAAGGCTTGCAAGGTGTAACACATACCTAATCATCACATCATAGGCCTAAAAATAACTATATAGTGATATTAACACTACATCAAAAGTCTAGAGAGCACACCCATAATTACTTAATCTTGTTCAAAATTATTCACTCGACATTCTTTACATGGTTTGATATAATTTTTCATTTTGTTAGCTTTTTGGTTTACACTAATGCTATTAATTTGGATATTGGCACACAATCTTCTTATTGTTGACTTATTAACTTATTTAATTTTAGAATCTTTCTTGATTTGGGAGTTCACTATGGTTTTGTCTATTTCCTTGTGCTTGACGTAAAATACCATATTTAATAGGATTCTTTGTCAAGGGATATAAGGAAGATGATGGCTTCAAGAATTTATTCATGAGAATGAGGGCTATTGTGACAATTATGGGATAGTCATAATCTATTTTCCTTATGCATATGTGACTCAGTTTGTACCTCTCTCTTGAAGGATAGTCCACCTAAAAGAAGATAAAGGTACTTGTAAATGTATGGGTGGGTCCTCGATGAGGGTAGTGATACCACTTTTGTAATCGGTTCTATGGTTACTCGCTATTCAATTCTTGAACTATCAATAGTACTCTTGGCATTATGATTGAGTCAACTATTTTTTTCTATTATGTTTCCTTATAAAGGGTTATTGGGGGCTACCAATGTGTTTTTTTCTAGTAGATATATCTTTTTAACCCTACGATGTGAACCTTATGATGTGGTGATTAAGATGTGTTGTTAAATATATGTAAATATGATACACATTATTGAAGTGATAATTTGTTTTAAAGATGATGTTAAGGAATGTCTATATTGCTTATATATGTATGAAAGTAGAAATGAGAAATAATTATGGTAGAATAATTATTTCTATGCAATGTTTTTTAATATTAATGAATTTGGTGATGACTAGTTTTTCCTCATTTTTTATTCTATTTATGTTATATTCTATGTGGGCACTATTATGTATGAATGATAAAATAAATGTTGGAAAATTTTGAACCTTCTTCTAGAGTTTTTCTTTGATCTTTTCTATCACACCCTTTCATAACTTCAAGGAGGAAGTTTAATTTAAGAGAATAGGATGTCATGCCCAACCATAGTGTAGCCTTAGACTCACTTTCCTTGCATTATGAATCTCATATTGTTAACTAGTTCTAATCATAGAAGCAGATATTTTGATACTTAATGTGTCATACTTTTATTTTAATGATATTAAGCTTGAAACCCCATTTTTATTGGTAACTCACAAGAGTGACAAGTTCATAAGTGATGATCATTAACTAATAGTTAATCATGCTTAACCCTAATGTGTGATTTTGTTGACAAAAATCTAAGTCCCAATTGTACTAAAAAATGTGCTCTTAGCTTCATGAATATTGTAACATACTAACTCATATAACACAGTAATTAGTTTGGTTTTTACCATAGAAGTAAATAAAAGCATTTACTTAAAAATAGGAATGTAAAAAAAAAATCATATGTCTTTTGAAATTGAACAATATTACATTTCAACTTGAAAATGAAATAAAAATTTCCATTTACATTTCATACATGATAAACTATCAAATATACATTTTACAAATTAGTTTCAAGGTTAGGTCTTTCATATCTAGACTATTCTTTTATTTCAAAAGCCTCAATATTATTGTCTACAAGAGGGAGAGCATCACCTGAGTGCTTTACCTCCAACCACAGATTGGCATTCCTCCACACACCTTCCAACTAGAAGTGGCCCTACCCTTCACAATGAGTATAGATTAAGGAACCTACAAGTATACCATCTGAGTTTCTAGTGTTGTGTCCTACAGAGCCAATCGATCATACAACTATAGACTTCTCTAACTAAGTATGATCCATTTGACTGGTTATGCAATCTACATCACAGTAAACTGATTAATGCAAGAAAATACTTTTGCATTAATTTGGCCAAAGTTTTGAAAAAAATTCAATCACTTCCTTAAAAAGTGGAGTTGTATTGTTCACACACCTCTAACTCAACTTGGAAACCACCTTGACATAATGTTTGACTCAAACTAAATGTTTGACCAATTGGTTTGGATTTTCATAAAGATATTAATTCATAATGTGATAACTAACTAATTCAGTAAATGATTAGGTTGGTTATGCTTTTATTTTTTACTTTGAACACCCATGCTATGTTGTCGTAACAACTCGAGACTTGGAAACTACCTCTTGTTCAAGTCCTAGAATTAAAATCATGAGAATGCAATACTCTCCTATTTTCATGCATATTTGGTTAATAATTATGACATAATGTCATTGACTCGAGACACTTGGTCTTGTTAGAACTGTAAAATTTTCAAAATTTTACAAATTGTTTATGCCCATGAGTTTCCAAGTCAGCCCCTACCATAAGCACAAAATCCTCTCTTCATAATATTTTTTCCCATAATTTGTCATGTGGTCCCATAGAATCCATCTAGTCTTGAATATTTCAATGTATAATTCATATTGGCAGGACACAATTCATTGTCTCAGCAACAGAAAGATCATATCAACAAGAAAGTCATCATCGAAATAATTCATAACAAACTCATATATGTCTTACTGACTACCACACAAGGAAACATATTGCCTAGACTAAAAGACATCGGAATGAAGTTTTATCGCATGCATCAGGTCTTGTCGACAAAGCATAAGGGGACTCTATTGATGACTATCAGGGTAAAGTCAGAGAGTCTTGCCGACCTATATGTCATGCAAATAGGATTCTATAGGTAAAGGACTCAACAATGTGAATTGATTATCGGCGAAACAAATTTCATCAGAGAAAGGTACGAGAGTTACACCAAGTGTTGTTCATCAGTGAGAAAATAATTATGTCTCAAGCGACTAGAAAATAGACTAAGAGATGTATCTCGGTGAGACACAAAATAATCTATCAAACATCTCGTTGACTCAAAATGTCACAACGATGTACATAAAACTTAGAGGACAACTATCGGTGAGACTCTAAATGTCGATAAGACTGTGGGACATTAGAGTGATATACAGTTTGCAATAGTCAGTGAGACTTCAAGGTGTCGGGGAGACTACATGATGTTTTGACTTTATGAATGTTGCTAAAAGCTATTGCCCAAGATTTGAAAATGTCTCATCGACAATACTAATGATGTGATAGTGTGAGTTTCGAAAAAGGACTTACTGCACTCATGTTTTAGCTAACACATTAATGGCACGACAGAGCATAATAAGGAGAATTCAATTGGAAACATTAGTGTGGACTTGTTAGCAAAAGAATCAAAAAGGTGAATGAAGAACTAGGGCATTCTTTAAGTCTGAAGGTTTCGAGCAAAATTCAGTAAGTTCTTGTGCCTTAGTTCCTCTAATTTTAACTTCTATAATTTTTGAGGAATGGAGTCCCCCAGCTTAGGAAAATTAAAAAGTAGAAAACATGGTGAAAGCAGTCAACCTAAAGGAAAGAAAAAGAAAACTAAGATAGAACATGAGGGCATTGAATGAAGATTAAATCAAGACCTCATTGACCAACTGCCTAGCTTTGGACCTAAATCTAGATGATTTGCATAACCTAGGGCAAAAATAGATAAATTAGATGATAAATGTAAACTCATAGGAGATGTTTGGACTCCAATACGAGGGTATGAGTTGTTTAACTTTCACTATTATTGGAGAAACCGTTTTGAACCAATAAGCAACCCATGGAAGCTTAATTTAGGAAAGCTGGTTTTCCCTAATGTATATGTTAATGCAGGATTGTTAAAATTGTTAGTTGATCATTATAACCCGAAACTCAAAGTGATATGTGACCCATCCGGGAAACCACAATTATACATGTTAGAAGATGCAATAGGGGAGGTTTTCAATTTGGAAGGGGTAATGAAAAAATCATATGTAAAGAATTGGAAATGGAGTTCACGAGAATGGACACAATTTATAAGGGTTGGAGGTTGCCAATTCACAGGATTAGACAGCGTGGAAAACCAGTTCCTCTACAAGATAGTCATGGACCTCCTTTTCATGTTGATATATTTGAACCCTATATAAAATATATTTATTTCTCAGTAGGCTAGGTATTGGGAATGGATGTCCCTGAGTATATGTCAATTGTGCCCATGATAATTTCCGCAGATATCCAATACCACAACTCTAGACCATTTGATTATGCCTCATACACTTTAAAGGGGCTTGATTCTGGATTGATGGCAATAAAAGGTGGAGCTTCTATTTTTCATCTCAAGCATTATTCATTGTTGATGCATATAGTGTTATATTTTGGACAGGAGTTGGGACTGTGGCCTCAGGAGATGAGAATTTCTCAGTTTGACAAGGATAGTGCAGCATTACCTATTCAATTATGGATTGTTTTCTAGGACAATAGATTTGCTAACTCTAGTTTTGTTCATTTTGAAGAATATTTTTTCAAGACATTGTACAAATTGTACAATCATCCAAGCAATTATTCTTTATCTGAAGAGATAAAGAGGTTTCTTTGACCAAAGGATTTCAATGGGCCAATTAGTCAAATAATTGGCAAGATTGGTATTGCTTGGAGGGTGCTACTATGACTAGAATTTATGGGTTCGAAGATGCCCCATTCATTTTTCCAAAAACAGTTCCGAACAGAGTTGCATATTTGGCAATTGTCAGATAGATGGATTATTCTAGTGTTATGAATTTTAGCTCCTTTTGGGAAGCATGCTTTCATGCCTAGTACATTATGATTTGATGATTTTACTGTGTTGGCCAAAGAAGGATACAATCTGATCCTTGATAAAATACTGCATTATAATATGAAGAGAGGACCACCCAGAAAGAATTTTGACCCAGAAGGATACATTAATTCTGCTAAAATAAGGATAAACTTTGGAGGGTATCAACATATGCCCTATCACTTTGATGATATGATCCAAAATTTAGAAAAGGAAGAAGCAGAAATGGTGGTCGAAAGGTATAATCAAGGGTTATAGGATGCAGAGCTATTGTCTTCTGGGGAGGAGGCATCTAAGGATAATGGGCCACAAGGCCAACCAAGTCAAATGTTAGGATTAAGAAATTAGCATTACACTTGCCCTGCCAGAGAATTGAGTGCTAAAGAGAATGTAGAGGCAGATGCAAGGCATGTAGAATATAGGTCATTTGTATCAGATGATGAATTTGTAAATTCCCCAGAGTTTAAGGCATTTTGGTATTAAAAAAAAGGAAAAGAAATAAGGGAAAAGGTTGATAATATTACTTTAGGTAATGAGGAGCAATTGCTGAATGATTTAAAGATGTGTGTGGAAAAGGAGACAGAAGATATGACCCCTGAAAAGGGGAGGAAAATGTTGCAAACTGGTAGTTTTATGATTTTTCCTAGTTTAGATCTCAATTCTACACTAGTTTTTGATAGTTTCTTGAAAGATAGTAACGCTACACATAAGCCCAACCTAAAAAAGGTGACAGAAGTATATGTAGGTTCAAGGTACAATCCAGATGAAGGATCATTGATGATTTGGGATTTATATCCACCTCACATAAAATCAGTGGTCATTGATACTGAGAAAGCTTTTGGGCATGTGATGAATCTAAAAATTGGAGAAGTTGATCCTGTGGCAACAACAAAAATTGGAATTAATGTTGCAAAATTAAACAAAGCATAAATTCAGATGCTAATTAAGGAAAGAAAAATGTACAAAGAAAATAATGAAAGGATGTTGAGGGAAAATGACCACTTAAAATATTTGTTAGGTGTTATGATAAAATCAACCAAACTGCTTACCCATGGTGAAAGTTCATAGTCAAAAGATCATTGGGAAGGATCAAGTGCTTATTCTCAAGGAAAATATGATGCACTTAAAAGAACATGAAAGAATGGATGGAAGGATTTTGGAGAAATTTAAAGAAATAAACTAGCGGGATGTTACTAACAGTGTAGAAATTGAAGCTGCAAACTATTTTGTGAATAAGCACCGAGACTTCTTTGAAGAATTGCAAGGGGATGCGTAGGGATTGATGAATTCCACCAGGAGAGAAATGAAAAAATTATTTGATGACAAAGGAGAATTAAAAGAAATGACTAGATGGAAAAATGAAAATGAGTCGATATTGCAAGAAATCCTGAAGATGGCTACTATGGAAGACACATCATTGGATAAGGCATGCGAGCAAAATGAGAAGATGGTAAAAATGGAGATCACAATCCAGAATGCAGTAGGAGATGCAATTACACATGAATGTCGAGATTACTTGGATCACCTGTATAAGATTCATTTATGGCTTAACAAAGCCTGATTATCTTTTAATCTATTGTTGTTTTAAAAATGACATTTCTGAAAGGATGCATCCTTTCGAGTATCTGATGTATAAATATCTATTTTGATAGAAAAACAGAGGGGGATAGAAGATAGATAAGATATAATAGGAGATAGAAGAAAGACACAAGTAGATTAGAATGTCATATTATGAGACTATGATGCATTTTTGAAATCATGGAGATATCAATGAAAATCATTTGATGTGGTGGCGTATTTTTGGTGTCAATTGTTTGTTGTGTTCATTTGAAAGTATTACTGAAGTTGTCTCCAAGGTTGATGTTTTCTGGTTATTTAAAATTGATATAACAAGTTTATATTTAGTTTATCGATGCACATTTGCTATATCTATATGGTTGATTAATTGGTTCTTTCAAGAAAAGGTTAAATCCTTTTAGTTGATCATAGTGATCAAGGAATTTCATTTGGATCAATAAGAAGAACTTGCTAGTCACATTCCTGCATGTTTATACAAGTTATAAACTAAAATATATGCCGACCAATTAGAATACTTGCCAAAAAGAAGTTACTCATTTTAGATTTCTCATTTGACTCCACATACCCAATAAGGAACTAGTCTTTGTATTTTTCATCATTTAGATTTATTCATTTTTTACATATGAACATATTAGGTTTTAGTCTTAATACTGCTATATAATATGTACTAAATCAAATTTCATTTATCCACTTCCACTTGCTATTGTGGGTAAAAACATTGAAAAGAATAAGTATAAGTCAAGTTTGCTTTATCCATTTAGGTACACCGGCCTAGGTCTAGCAACACTTGAAGAGTAGAAGGTCTAAACTATTGGACCTTGTCTGTTATCCTGAAACGTACCAAGATATTGGCAACCTCTTGAGGCATTTCACCTGCATTTTTGAGAGATAACAAATTGGTGACTTTGTTGGGGAGTTAACTCAAAATAAAGGCCTTAATCATAGAGTCAGAAACCTTGAACAAATTCCGCTGGGAATAAGAAATAACAAATACTTTCTCACTTTTAAGAAAGTGAGTGGCGACTCTGACATAGGCATTGCATCTGTTCAACATGAATGGTAGAAGATCCCAATATAAGGGAGGTCCTATTGGAGGTCCAGCTGGCAACGGTAAGTGGACACACAAAGATCATAAGGTTGATAAGGGTAAGAAGGTAAATGAGGACATGTGCATGATGAACAAAGACAATGCATCAATAGCACATTGTGAGACATATGATCATTATGATACATGGAGAGATAATTCAAGTGTTGAGCCTTGTACCCCTAAGGAACAAAGAAATCCTTTTTATGATCCTCAGAAATAGGAAAAGTTTGATGCTAAAATCAAAGCTGAACGAATCAAATATCAACAAGAATATGATCTAATGGAGGGTAATCAGAGTGGACCAATTGATCATGTAATTCCTCAAGAAAATTATCAATTCTCAACTCATGAAGAAGTAAAAGAACAATTGGAGTTTCATAAACAAGAATTAGAAAGAGCAAAAGCTGAGCAGGAAAAAGCCCAAATGATACAAGTAATCAAAGACCTCAAATTGCATAAATCCCAAATTACTACTTAGACAACTAGTTTTTCAAAGTACATACCACCTCATAAGCAAGGCAATAATAATGTAGGGCCTTCTGACCCATCAAAGGCTCCTCACAATCAGATAGGAAATCAATACAAATATCCAAACCATCCACCACATATTTCCTCACAATATACAAATACACAACCTCGTGGTCAACATTACATGCCACATTCTCATGCACAATACAACAATCTGATGTACCAGTATCAGTACCCACCTAACCCTCCCCCTCATCAATACACAACAATGATCAGAAAATTCAACTTGACAGGTTTTCAATTATATCCTTACCCCATGGATGGTAGTTGGAGGAGTCTTGTTCCTAAGTTTATAGGGAGTCTACCGTGCAATTGTTGTTGAATATAATTTAAGGAGTTTTAATGCTTTCATCCAAGATTTGGATATACCCTATGAGGATTTACATATGAGGTTGTTCATGATGTCACTCACTGAGGAAGCCAGGGATTGGTTCAATAGCTTACCAACAGCCTCCATTGTTTTGTCCAAGAGTTTTAAGATTGATTCCTTGAGCAATATGGGAATCTAAGTGCACCAGATGCTGCTCTTCATGAATTAATGCAGATTCAAAAAAATCAAAATGACTCAATTTATAATTTTAACTAGAGATTCAACAAATTGCACAATAAGATACCTCCTAGATCAAAGTTGCCAGACTTTGTAGCATTAAGTGTTTATTTGAATTCGTTCGATCCAAAAACAGGGTATGAATTAAGAAATAGGTTCCCAAGAGATTTAAATGAAGCCCAAAAGATAGCATTAACAATTGAAAATAATAGGAAGGTTGTTGGGATAATCAGTAAAAGAGACAACCCTAGGGTTCCTCAGCAAGCCATTAATTATCAATATAAACAGGAGAACACATACAAAAATGAGAGGCCTAGGTTACATGGCATGCCCTATGGTAAAAATTGGAAGGATGGAAAACCTGTAATAGATAAGCCTAGAAACAAAGAAACTCCTGATCCATTAAAGAAGAAAGGAACATATATGGTCAATAACAATTATTTTTGTGAAATCTATGATAAGCCACATTCCCTAGATTATTGTGTTGTAGCCCAAAGAATGCAAGAGGAAGGAATGCTAATGGGTGACAGTGGAAAAGATCACATAGTGTATTTTACTTCAAATACTTTTCATCTTGTTGAGGAAAAATACTCATCTTCAGAGGATGAAGGTTATGAACACGATGTTTCAAATCAAAGGTGTAATGTCCACATGACTGAACAATAAGTTTTTTTTTATGCTCAAGAAGATTATCCAGAACCACACCCTATTGAGATGCCTGCTCAGTGCAATATGAGGAAACTCGTCGGAGAGGAGATAGAGAGGTTAACCATTGCTACAGTTGAAGAAGTAAAGAGCAAGTATTGGTTAAGAAATAGGACAGTGGATGAAAAAGAGGGTGTCCCCAGGGGAATATTTATAAAAGATCAAAAGGCAACACAAGGAATTATGAAGAAAGCAGAAAATAAACAACATGATAAAAATGAATGGAAGCTTTTCCAAAAGGAGGAAGTTAAAGAGTTACACAAAGAAATGCAAAAGACAGATCAATCAAGTAAAAGAGAAAAGGAAGAAAACAAAGGAGAAACATTGGAGCAAAATAAAGTGATTAAGGTAGAGGGTTCCTCTTTTGACTTCACTCAAGCTTTATCCCAAGTAAAAATGTATGTTCCACTACTTGAGATGATGAAAATTAAGGAGTATAGAGACAATGTTGTTCAATTGATAACAAATGGAAATGAAAAAAATATAAATTATGAAAATAAGATGGCCAATAAAACAATTAATAAGCAAGAGAAATTAAGTATCCCAGAAGTCTACTTAAATGATGTATTAACAAATCCCCCACAAGTTGATCCTTTTTTCACTACATTACTTATAAATAACATTTTTTTAAGGAATTACATGATAGACCCTGGTGCTGCTATCAATATTATGCCAGTGGGAGTTATGAAATAGCTTGGCATGTGAGTGGATACTAATGGAGGGAAGTTCTATGCAATGGATAACAGGCTTGTTCCTATGGTGGGTATTATGAAAGATGTTGAAGTCAAACTGGCTGCTTATCCACAAGTGGCCTATAATATAGATATAACAGTAATTGATACCCCTCCTCAGTTTGGGATGCTTCTATCAAGATAGTGGATGGCAGTAGTTGGGGGAAATGTCCAATTTGACTTGTCTTATGCAACAATTCCAGTGAATGGTCAGGAAGTTAAGTTGTATAGGGAGCCAAGGATGAACCAAATTATCGATTTTGTACCTCAAGACCAAATTAATTTTTTCTGTGATGTGGATCTCAAAAAATTTTAGATAGAACTAGCCCAGGTAGAGTTAGTCAATACTAATCCAATTGAAAAGAATGTTACACAAAAATGTGATGGTGTATGGAAAATGTACTTTGATGGAGCATGTAGCCAAGAAGGTAATGGAGTAGGAGTAGTATTTGTTTCAACTGAAGGAATTACATTTAAGTATTCATTTTTGCTAGCATTTGAATGTACAAACAAGGTGGCAGAGTATGAAGCCTTATTAACAAGTTTGAATATAGTTTTAAAACATAAAATCAAGTTGCTAGCTATTCTAGGGGATTCCAAGCTAGTTGTTTCACAAGTAAAATTGAAATATGCAGCAAAATAGAAGAGACTGGAGCATAATAGGAATGTTTTTTGGGACACAATCAAGCTCTTTGATGCATTTTCCATTGAATGGATAGATCGGTCGAAAAACATAATGGCAGAATTTTTAGCAAATGTAGCTCTAAGAAGAGATGGCATTACACTGGCTGGGGTGTCACAGATTGAGTTCAAAGCAAGACCTATTGTGCCTGATAATATATATAGTTGGTAGGTTTTCAATGATGATACTGATCTCTTGAAATTTCTTCACTGTATAGATCAATATGAAGCTCAATAGATTGACTTCAATGCCTTTGTTGAAGAAGTAGATGGGAAGCAGACAATATTCGGGAAGGAGGTCTTACAGCTTAAAACTAATAAGCTTCCCAAAGGACTAGTGGCATTGGAGAGGGTATGTGATGGAAATGATCGGTCCCTCATGAAGCAGACACCAGCCAGGAGGGAGGACATTAAAGAGGTCAACTTGGGGACTGAACTAGGACTGAACTATCACCAAGAAAGGTATACATAAGGAAGAAAATAAGCCCGATAATTAGGAGGATGTTGGTAGCATTACTGAGAAAATATAAGCATGTGTTTGCATGGTCTTATGAGGATCTCAAAGAATACAGGGAAGATTTGTTTCAACATGAAATTCCATTGAAGCTAGATGCAAAGCCATTTAGATAGAAACAAAGAGCTATTAACCCAACATTGGAACCAAAAATGCAGGAAGAATTGGCAAAGCTCAGAGATGGGGGAATCATTAAACCAATTAGGAACTCAACATGGGTCTCAAACCTGGTTCCTATGAGGAAGAAAACAAAGATATCAAATTATGTGTTGATTTTAGAAATCTAAATATGGCATCCCTTAAGGATAATTACCCTTTACCTAATATGGAAGCTATTCTACATAAGGTGACAGGGTGTGAGCTACTATCTATGATGGATGGGTTTTTAGGTTATAACCAGGTCAAAGTCAAAGAATCTGAATAGTATAAGACAACTTTTACAACCCCTTGGGGGACATATGTTTATGTGAGAATGTAGTTTGGTCTCATAAATGCAAGAGCATCCTTCCAAAGTGCTATGGATGTAGAATTTGCAGACTTGATTAATGCTATAATGGTGGCTTATCAAGATGACCTTACTACTTATTAAAAAAAGGTTGAAGATCATGTAGAACATATGGAGAAAATATTTATTAAAGCTTTAGAGTATGGTATTAGCCTGAACCCTAAAAAGTGTCATTTTGCAATCACAAAAGGAAAACTTTTAGGACATATTGTGTCAAAGGATGGGATTAGAATAGATCCTGAGAGGGTTGAGGCCATATATAAAATTCCTATCCCTAAAACTGTCAAGGCCATCCAGTCATTTTTTGGCAGATCAACTTTGTTAGGAGATTTGCTTCTAATTTTTCTGAAATCATTAAAACCATATCAAAGATGTTAAGGAAAGGAAAAAAATAGATTGGACTGTAGAAGCATTAGATTATTTTATGTCAATCAAAAAATTCATCAAAGAAGCCCTTGTCCTTAAGTTTCCAGATTTTTCAAAACCTTTTCAAATATTTTCATTTGCCTCATTGCATACTATCCAATGAAAAATATTTTGACACAGTTTGAGGTAAAAGGAAAAAGATGTAGATGGATTAATAAAATCCAAGAATTTGATATGGAAATACAAATCACTAAACTAGTGAGAGGTCAGGTTTTGGCTAGGCTAATGGCAGAAGCAAATATCGAAGCAAATCAAATTTGTAATATAAAAGAGGAAGATAATGGAATTGCAAGCATTGAGCATGCCCCTTGGTATGCAGAAATTATGCATTACCTCAAATACATGAAGTGTCCAGAAGGATTAAGTGACAACCATAAAAGAACTTTGAAGCTGCAAGTATCTAAATATGTGTTCATGGATGGTGATTTGTTTTGGAAGAATAGAGTCGAGATATTGTTGTTATGTCTGGATGAGTCACAGGCTAGGCATGTCTTAAGAGAAATGCATGAAGGGGTCTATGGAGGCCATTAATCTACAAAGACAATTACACATAAAATTCTCAAGGAAAGTTTTTACTGGCCAAAAGTTTTTAATGACTCCTTTTCATACATAAGAAGATGTGAAGCCTACCAAAAATTTCTGGGAAAATGAAGTATCAGGGAGCTTTACCACTTAGGCCTTTGTAGGTTGAAGCCCCTTTTCATTAGTGGGAAATTGATCTCATTGGGGAGATACAAGAGAAATCAAGTGGAGGACATAAGTGGATACTAGTAGCTACTGACTATTTTACCAAGTGGGTAGAAGCAGTCCCAACCAAGCAAGCTACAAGTAAAGTTGTGTCAAATTTTCCAATGGATAACATCATTACTAGATTTGGTACACCACTAAGATTAATTATAGATAATGGGATGTGTTTCAAATATGATGAATTCAAATATTTTTGCAACACATATGGTATTACTATTTCTTATGCACCTCCCTACCATCCACAAGCTAATGTTTAGGTAGAGTCCAACAACAAAAGTTTTCATAAAATCATAAGCAGAATGCTAAGTCAAAATAAGAAGGCTTGGGATTCAAAGTTGAAAATGGTTGTATGGGCTGATAGGATCACTATAAAGAAGGCAATTGCAAAATCCCCATTTGAGTTAGTATATGGAACACAAGCTAGAATTCCTTTACAAAATCTGTTACTAGTTTACAAGTTTATCCTTCAAGAAGATATAGATATTCCAAAACCTATGGAGGAGAGAATGGAGCAACTAGCTGAACTTGATGAGATAAGGAGAGTAGCTCAAAATCATAACATGAAGTTGTAGGCAGAAATGAAGTATCTATTTGATAGAAAGGAAACAGATAGAAAATTTGAGGAGAATGATCTGGTACTAATGTGGAATGTAAGGTGTCAAGAGAAGGGAAAGCACGGGAAATTTGAAGCCTTGTGGCTAGGACCTTTTGTGGTTGTTGGTAAGAAGGGTGAAGATTCATATTATCTACAAAACATGACTGGTGAAGAACAGAAATTGCCTATACATGGGAAATTCTTGAAGCATTTTTTCTCTTGAGCAATTCAAAGGATTAAAGGTTGCCAGTGCATGGACAACTCTTGTCAGTCCTCTCAAAATTTTCCCTTCCATGCATAGTAGGCTAGGAATTAAAAGGAATAAGAATTGCCAGTATATGGACAATCCTAATTTTTCTTCTTTTAAAATAAGTCTTTCCATGTATAGTAGTATAGGATCATACTCATTTCCATTTCCATTCATTCCATCTTGCTCACTAATCATCAACCTTGAGTTTGGTTTGCTCACCCAGAAATATGGATCCTTGCAATGATCTCACAATCATTCATCCCCAGACAAAGCCACTAATAGAACTGTAAAACTTTGAAAATTTTACAAATTGTTTATACCCATGAGTTTCCAAGTCTGCCCCTACCATAAGCACAAAATCCTCTCTTCATAATATTTTTCCCATAAGTTTTCATGTTGTCCCATAGAATCCATCTAGTCTTGAATATTTCAATGTATAATTCATATCGGCAAGATGCAATTCATTGTCTTAGCAACAAAAAGATCATATCGACAAGAAAGTCATCATCAAAATAAGTCATAATGAACTCATATATGTCTTACTAATCGGTGCACAAGGAAACATATCAGCCAGACTAAAATACATATGAACAAAGTCTTATCGCATGCATCAGGTCTTGCCAACAAAGCATAAGGGGACTCTATTGATGACTATCAGGGTAAAGTAAGGGAATCTTGCTGACCCATATGTCATGCCAATAGGATTATGTGGGTAAAGGACTCAGCAGTGTGAATTGATTATCGGTGAAACAAATCTCATCAGAGAAAGGTATGAGAGTTACGCCAAGTGTTGTTCATTGGTGAGAAAATAATTATGTCTCAAGTGACTAGAAAACAGACTAAGAGATGTATCTCCGTGAGACACAAAATAATCAATGCAACATCTCCTTGACTCAAAATGTCACAGTGATGTACATAAAACTTAGAGGACAACTATTGGTGAGACTCCAAATGTTGATAAGACTACAAGACATTAGAGTGATATACAGTTTGCAATAGTCGGTGAGACTTCAAGGTGTCGGGGAGACTACATGATGTTCTGACGAAAGGTTTTATGAACATTGCTAAAAGCTACTACCCAAGATTTGAAAATGTCTCATCAACATTACTAGTGATGTGATAGTGTGAGTTTCAAAAAAGGACTTACTACACTCCTGTTTCAGCTAACACATTAATGGCATGATGGATCATAATAAGGAGAATTCAATTGGAAACATTAGTGTGGAATTGTTAGCAGAAGAATAAAAAAGGCGAACGAAGAACCAAGGCATTCTTTCAGTCCAAAGGTTTTGAGAAAAATTCAGTAAGTTCTTGTGCCTTAGTTCCTCTAATTTTAACTTCTGTAATTTTTGAGGAATGGAGTCCCCCAACTTAGGAAAATTAAAAAGTACAAAACATGGTGAAGGGTCTGTGCAGGATCATCATGGAAAAAACAGGCCCTTAAGTGGCAAAAAATTCAGAAAAATCAGAGTTAGGAAACTTGACGTAAAAATTTGAATAAGTTATCTATATTATTTCAAAAATATGTAAGAATAGAATCTATAGCAAATTGAATGTAGTTTCTAAACAACTAGGTTTTTAAAATAAAAAATCTATTTGGTGAAAAGTTGAAATTTCAATGCAGCAGTACTTAAATTTCAAGGAAAAAATAAGAAGTAGGTGTCTGTCTGACCACCCTAACCACAATAAAATGATAATATTTTTTTATAAGATTTTAAATATAAGTAGAGGACTCCTGTCCCAATGTGATGCATATTTTTTTGTATTTTTTCCAAGGAAATAATTAATTATGAATTTTTTATTACAAATTTTAAAAAATATAAAAAACTTGTATGTCTGACCACCTTAACTTGGTTAAAACTTCATGAACTTTAATTTTTCTTTTTTAATCCTATAGTATGTGAAGCATAGAATGTGATGCATGTTTTGGATTCAAAAAATGTGATACCTTTGAAATCTATAGATGTTTTTCAATTAGCCTATCAATAAGGACTTTAGTCATAATTTGAATAGAAAATGAATAATAATTACTTATTAAATTCAAAGTAAAGCATAATTTATATTTTTGGAAAGCTGAGAACCTCCTTTAAAAACCCTTTTTGTTTCATCAATTTTGGGTAAAAAAAAGTCGTCAGCCACATACCCACCATATTGCCACTTTTTGGCCCATCATTATCCTACACATACCCTGAAAGCAAACCTAAAGGAAAGAAATAGAAAACTGAGATAGAACATGAGGGCACTTAACGAAGATTAAATCAAGATCTCATTGACCAATTTCCTGGCTCTAGACCTAAAGCCAAATGATCTGCATAACTTAGGGTAGAAATAGATAAATTAGATGATAAATGTAAACTCACAGGAGATGTTTGGACTCCACTATGAGGGTATAAGTTGTTTAACTTTCACTATTATTGGAGAAACCATTTGAACCAGTATGTAACCCATGGAAGCTTAATTTAGGAAAGATGGTGTGCCCTAATGTATTTGTTAATACAGAATTGGTAAAATTGTTAGCTGATAATTATAACCCAAAACTCAAAGATATATGTGACCGATCCAGGAAGCCACAATTATACTTGTTAGAAGGTGCAATAGGGGAGGTTTTCAATTTGGAAGGGGTTTACAATGAAAAAATCATATGTGAAGAATTGGAAATGGAGTTTGGGAGAATGGACACAATTTATAAGGGTTGGAGGTTGCCAATTCACAAGATTAGACAGGGTGGCAAATCAGTTCCTCTACAAGATAGTGATGGACCTCCTTTTCATGATCTATTTGAACCCTATATAAAATATACTTATTTCTCAGTAGGCCAAGTATTGGGAATGATGTCCCTAAGTATATGTCAGTTGTGCCTATTAGAACTGTAAAATTTTATAAATTTTCACAGTCATTTGCATTCATAAGTATCCAAATTGAGCCTTTGACATAAGCATAAAATCCCTTCCTTGTACTACCTTGCTCATATTCTGTCACATAATCCATTTGAATCCATCTAAATTGTTATATTTCATCACATTCTCCATTTCGGCAAGACAGAGAGAATGTCTCCCTCACCCATGTATTATTCATTAATTCTTGTTGCAGGCCATCGGCAGGACATATCTTTTGTTTCGGTGACAAAAGAGATACATATCGGCATAAGAAATCATATTCGAGTGAAGGTCATAGTGAAACATAAGTGTCTTGCCGAATGGCATTTGAAAAGCTTTATCGGCAAAGGATTGAAGCGTTGTTGTAATGTCATGGCAAGTTTAACACTCTATACTGACTAACACACTGAAGGGTCATTTCGGCCAAACTTAGGGATATTGGTGTAGAGTTATAGCAAATACATTATGTCTCGCCGAGTGATGCATGTGGAAGTATTCAGCAAAGCTAAAGGTTTTCAGCAAGATGTCTTGGCGAACAAGAATTGTCTTGCCGATAAGATGTAAAAGTGTTTCATCAAAAGGTTATTGGTAAGAAGATATATAGTCTTGCCGATTCAAAAATTATGGCGATAAAAGGGCACACTGGTAGAAAGGGTGGTCATCGGGGTAAGTCTCAGTGAAAAAAATAAAGAAAAAAGGGTTCGGTATAACATTTGGCATCGTTATGTGTCTTTCCGAAGGATTATTGTCTTGTCGATGAATGACTTCATCGATAAGAGTTATTTTATCAGTGAATGAAGTGAGAATGTCTTAGCAACTGGAGAATACAGTGAAGAATGCATTTTGGTAAGACTTAATGAAATCTATGAGACGTCTCCCTGACTCGAGGTTGCTACAGCGACACATGTAACATGAGTGATAGCTATTCCAGGTGTCGATATAACTGCAGAGTGTCGAGGGCCCTAAACAAAGACTAAACCAAGACCTTATTGATCAACTACCTGGTTTAGGGCCTAAAGCCAGAAGGTCCACACAAATTAGGGAATAAATTGACAAATTAGATGATAAGTGCAAGTTCATAGGTGATGTCTGGACTGTTGTGAGGGGATATGAGCTTTTCAATTTCCATTATCATAGGAGGAACCGTTTTGAACCAGTTTGCAATCCGTGGAAGCTGAATGTAGGAAAACTGGTATGTCCCAATGTATTTGTAAATGCAGAATTGGTTAAGCTACTTGCTGACCATTATGAACCAAAGTTCAAAGCTATCTATGATCCATCTGGAAAACCACAAATATATCTATCTAAAGATGCAATTGGTGAGGTTTTCAAATTAGAGGGATTCTGTAATGAAGAAATCATCCCTCAAGAATTGGAGAAATAATTTTCAAGAATGGATACAATATATAAGGGATGGAGGTTTCTGATTCATAGGGTTAAACAAGGCAACAAGCCAGAACCCCTATAGGATAATGAAGGGCCTCCTTATCATGTTGACTTATTTGAGCCCTATATGAAGTATACATATTTCTCTGTATGTCAAGTGTTGGGAATGGATGCCCTAGAATTCATGTCAATAGTGCCAATGGTCATTACAGTAGATATCCAATATCATAACTCTAGGCCATTTGACTATGCTTCATACATTGCTAAGGGGCTTGATTGCTATCAAAAGTGGAGCTCCTATTGTTCATCTCAGGAACTATTCATTGTTGATGCATTTAGTATTATATTTTGGACAGGAGCTGGGTGTGTGGCCTGCAGAGATGAAACTTTCTCAAGTTGGTAAGGAAGGTGATGCATTTCCTGTTCAAATGTGGATTGCTACTTGGGACAGTAGATTTTCTAATGCTAGTTATATTCATTTTGAGGAATATTTTGTAAAAACATTGTATAAATTGTACAATTATCCATGCAACTATTCACTATCTAATGAGATTAAGAGATTCCTTTAGCCCAAAGACTTCAACAGGCCAATTGATCATAACTGGGGTGATTGGTATTGTTTGGAAGGAGCTACAATGATCAGATTTTATGGGTTCGAAGATGCTCCTTTTACCCTGCCAAGGATAGTTCCAGATAGAATCACATACTCGGAGATTGTCAGACAAATGAACTATTGTAGTGTGATGCATTTCAGTTCCTTTGGAAAAAAAGCTTTCATTCCTAGTACACTGTGTTTTGGTTACTTCACAGTATTAGCCAAAGAAGGGTATAATTCAATTCTTTATAGATTGATGCATTATAATTTGAAGAAAGGGCCACCTAGAAAGGATTTTGATCCTAAAGGTTATATTAATTTTGCTAAGGTAAAGATAAACTTTGGAGGGTATCAGCATGTACCTTATCCTTTTGATGACATGATAAGAAATTTGGATGAAGATGAAGCTAAGATGGTTGTGGAAAAATATAACCAAGAGCTACCGGATGTAGAATTATTATCTTCTGGAGATGAGGAAGCACCAAAGGACAATGTGCCTAAGGATAGAGCGGAAAAGGTGTCTAGGATGAGAAATCAGCATTATGTCTACCCAAGCAGAGAACAGAGTATTGAAAGTGGGGATATAGATGCAAGGCACATGGAATACAAGGCATTCCTGTACAAATTCCCCATAATTCAAGGCATTCCTGTACAAACAGAAGGGGGAGGAAATAAGAGAAAATGTTGATGATGTCACTTCAAGAAATGAAGAACGACTGCTAGGTCAATTGAGAAAATGTGTGGATAATGAAATGACAAATATGACCCCTAAGAAAGGGAGGAAAATGTTAGAAAATACTAGTGTAATGATTTTCCCTGGACTTGATTTAAATTCTACTCTTGTTTTTTTATAGTTTCTTGAGAGATAGTAATGCAACACATAAACTTGACAAAGAAAGTGTAACAAAGGTATATGCTGGGTCAAAGTACAATGTTGATGAGGGGTCATTGATGATATGGGCCTTATATCCACCCCATAGAAAATCAGTAGTAATTGACTCTGAGAAGGCATTTGGCCATGTTATGAATTTGAAGGTTGGAGAAGCTGACCCTGTAGCTATTGCAGAAATAGGGGTGAATATTGCAAAGCTAAACAAAGCACAAATCCAAATGTTGATCAAAGAAAGAGAGATGTACAAAGCTAATAATGAAAGGATGATGAGAGAAAATGAGAGGTTAAAGGATTTAATTGGTATTTCAATAGGACCAACTAAAATGATCACTCAAGGAGAAAGTTCTCAAGCAAAAGATCACTGGGTAGGGACAAGTGCTTATTCCCAGGGAAAACATGATGCAATCACAGCAATTATCAAAAGGAGATAGGATAATGTAACATCTTGGTTAAATAAATTATGGGGAAAATACTCTCATACCCTTGCTGCATTAAAAGAACATACAAGAATGGATGGGCACATTATGGAAAGGTTTCATGAATTGGCTCAAAGAGATGATTCTAGTAGTGCAACACTTGAGGCTGCAAACCATATGATCAATCATCATCGGAACTTCTATGATGAATTGTAGGGGGACGAGCAGGGGTTGATGGATGCTGCTAAAAAGACTATGATTACGTTCTCTGACAACAGTGGGGAATTGAAGGAGGCCACCAAATGGAAACATGAATGTGAATCAATATTGAATGAGGTCTTGAGGATAGCTGCTGCAGAAGATACATTTTTGGAAGAAGTGAGCAAGCGGAATGAGGAAATGGTCAAGATGGAAATTACAATCCGGAACGTAGTTGGAGATGCCTACACATACGAGTGCCAAGATTATTTGGACCATCTCACAAAAACTCACTTGTGGCTAAATAGAGCCTAATTACTTTCTTAAATGTTTGTTATGTAAACATATGATTACCGAAAGGACATGTCCTTTCGTGTACACAATGTATAAATTTCCATTCCAAATTTCAAATGGAACAAGATGGTAGTAGTAGTATAGTAAGATAAAGTAGGTACAATTCAGAACCATGTTTCGACAAAATGAGACTATGTCACATGCGTAAGATTATGGAGATATCAATGAAAGTCTTTTGATTTTTCTCAATTGTTTCTGGTATCAATTGTTTATTGTCTATTGAAAATATTATCAAAGTTGTCTCCAATGTGGTGTTATCTGATTGTTTAAATTGGCGTAGTGAGTTTACTTCTAGTTTATCAGTACACATTTGATGTAACTGTATGATCAATTAATTGGTTCTTTCCAGCAAAGATTAAATCCTCTAAGTTGATCATAGTAATTAGAATATATCAATTGGATCATTTAAGAAGAACTTGGTAATTACAACCTTGCATGTTTATACAAGCTATAAACCAGATCATATGCTAAACAGCTTGAATTCTTGCCAGAACAGAGCACTCATCTTAGATTTCCCTTGACTCTGCATACCCTATAAAGGCACTGGTCTCACCATTTACATCATTCAGTCTCATTCATAAAATTTTACATTAGTTGATTAAACATATTAGGAGTTAGTTTTTATTATAGCATACAATCCACACCAAGTTTGATCCATTTTGTGCACTTCCATCTGCCATAGTGGATAAAATCTCTGCAAGAAGAAAAACCATAGATTAAGTCTGCTTCATTCATTTTAGGTACACTCACCTAGGTCCAGCAACACCTGAAGAGTAGAGGGTTTAATTGTTTCAAACCCTGTTTTGTTACCCTAGAACGTATCAAGTGATTGGCAACCTCTTGAGGTATTCTTACCTGCGTTTTTGAGAGCTAATAGTGCCCATGATAATTTATGCAGATATCCAATACAACAACTCTAGACCATTTGATTATGCCTCATACATTTTTAAGGGGATTGATTTTGGATTGATGGCAATAAAAGGTGGAGCTTCTATTTTTCATCTCATGAATTATTCATTTTTGATTCATATAGTGTTATATTTTGGAGAGGAGTTGGGACTGCGGCCTCAGGAGATGAGAATTTCTCATTTTGACAAGGATGGTGTCGTACTACCTATTCAATTATGGACTGTTGTCTAGGACAGTAGATTTTCTAACTCTAGTTTTTTTCATTTTGAAGAATATTTTGTCAAGACATTTTACAAATTGTACAATCATCCATGAAATTATTCTTTATCTGAAGAGATAAAGAGGTTTCTTCAGAAAAAGGATTGCAACGGGCCAATCAGTCATAATTTGGGAGACTGGTATTGCTTGGAGGGTGCTACTATGATTAGATTTTATGGGTTTGAAGATGCCAAATTTATTTTTCCAAAAACAGTTCCGAACAGAGTTGCATATTTGGAAATTGTCAGAGAGATGGATTATTCTAGTGTTATGAATTTTAGCTCCTTCGGGAAGTAGGCTTTCATGCCTAGTACATTATGCTTTGATGATTTTACTATGTTGGCCAAAGAAGAATACAATCTGATCCTTGCTACACTACTGCATTACAATATGAAGAGAGGACCACCCAGAAAGAATTTTAACCTAGAAGGATACATTAATTCTACTAAAATAAGGATAAACTTTGGAGGGTAGCAACATGTGCCCTGGTGCAAGATCACCAACAACTTTTGGTGTCAATAATAGGAGTTCAAAAGGTTTAGAAGATCATTTTAATGTGATTTCATCTTTGTTCCATGAAGACATTGGAAAGTGTGTGAAAACTTGAAAAATTGTCAAAATTGTCAAATATGTCAAATTGGGTAAATGAAGGGATTTTGTTGTTTTAAGTATAGAAGTCTTAATAAGAGTTAAATAAGGTCTAAATGACCATATGTCAGGTTTCTAAAGGTATTTAGAGTCTTAATAGTTCAATAATGGCGAAAATGCAAAATATTGCAAATGTTGTCAAAATTGTGTTGATTTGCAAAATTAGTCATTTAAAGGGTGATTAGGTGAAATTTGGTTGTTTTGGAGGTGGTTATGGCTTGTAAATGTTATAAGATTCCTTCTAAGGCTTGAATAAAGGTTGATGGAGGTGTAAAAAACTCACACAACAAGAATACCACATTTTTTTGGTGCATTTTCTATGTTTTTTTCACTATTTTCCAGAATTTTGTACTGTTGTACGGACCTGTACAGTCTCATAATGCTCTAAAAACTTCATTGAACATGTGTATATGTGTTTAATTTCATCTTATTTTTATTTGGAGTTCCCTTTCATTGTTTTGTGAGAGAAATTGAAAATTTGCTGCAAGTACCTTGTTTTCCTTGCATTAAGGGCTTTGAAGGCAAAAAAATGAGATTTTGACCAATCCACCCACTATTTTCTCCTGTAACTAAGTGGATTGGTTCAAAATGTATTAGGTTAGATGTTACAATTAATTTTTCATCAAAATAAATCATTTTTGTGGTGAATGTGTGATGCCCTAGGGCTGAAAATGCAAATTTTCCTTGAAAAGTGATGGCTTTGAAGTGCTTTTCAATGAATTATTGATGGAGTGGAGTTTGTAAGAATTTAAAATGTGAAGGCAGACCCTATTAAAGGTGTTTGAACCATTTTTTTTTATCCAAGTCTGGGAATGAAGATTTTAACAAAACCCTTGTTTTTGCATTAGAAAATGAGGTTTTTTTGAGTTGAGAGTGTTTCTAGCCCTACAAGTGCAAACCAATTGTAGATTTTGTAGTTTTGGGCCATTTAATTTTCTTCCCCAAGGTTTCAAGGTGATTGGATAAGTTTGAAGGGTACTTCCTTTGTTAAATTGACCTCTTTTCCTTGTTTTTCCCATGGTGAGTGTATTGGAAGTCTAAACTGGTCCAAAGGAGTTATATCTGATATTGAATTATGTTGTGTAAGTCCTTAATGTGTGTCTAAATCCATTATTTATTTGGTGAGTCTTTGGGGAAAGTTGGGTGAAAAGTCTCTTGAAGTTGTTTGGCTGTGTTGGTGGAAAGAATGCATCCAACAAGTGGATTTTTGAAGTTCTTTTGATTTGCTTTGAAATTTGGGTTGACCATCTGTTGTTTGTCATTTCAAGTTTATTTCCACCTTGAGTCTGCATCATGCCCTATCACTTTGATTATATGATCTGAAATTTAGAAGAGGAAGAAGCGGAAATGGTGGTCGAAAGGTATAATCAAGGGTTGCAGGATGCAGAGTTTTTGTCTTCTAGGGGGAGGAGGAATCTAAGGATAATGAGCCACAAGGCCAACCAAGTAAAATGTCCATATTAAGAACTCAACATTACACTTTCCCTACCAGAGAATTGAGTGTTGAAGAGAATGTAGAGTTAAATGCAAGGAATGTAAAATATAGGTCATTTGTATCAAATGATGAATTTGTAAATTCACCAGAGTTTTAGGCATTTTTGTGTAAACAAAAAGGAAAATAAATAAGGGAAAAGGTTGATAATATCACTTCAGGTAATGAGGAGTAATTACTGAATGATTTAAGGATGTTTGTGGACAAGGAGATGGTAGATATGACCCCTGAAAAGGGGAGGAAAATGTTGGAAACTTTCGGTGTTATGGTTCTTCCTGGTTTAGATCTCAATTCTACACTAGTTTTTGATAGTTTCTTGAAAGATAGTAATGCTACACATAAGCCCATCTTAGAAAAGGTGACAAAAGTAAATGCAGGTTCAAGGTATAATCCAGATGAAGGATCATTGATGTTGTGGGCTTTATATCCACCTCACAGAAAATCAGTGGTCATTGATACTAAGAAAGCTTTTGGGCATGTGATGAATCTGAAAATTGGAGAAGTTGATCCTATGGCAACAACATAAATTGGAATTAATGTTGCAAAATTAAACAAAGCACAAATTCATATGCTAATTAAGGAAAGAGAAATGTACAAAGCAAATAATGAAAGGATGTTGAGGGAAAATGACCACTTAGAAGACTTTTTAGGTGTTACAATAAAATCAATCAAGTTGCTTACCCATGGTGAAAGTTCACAGTCAAAAGATCATTGGGAAGGATCAAGTGCTTATTCTCAAGGAAAATATGATGCACTTGTAGCAATGATAAAAAAAGGAAAGGACAGCCTAACAATTTTGTTAAATAAGCTATGGGGAAAACATTCACATAATTTTGTTGCATTAAAAGAACATGAAAGAATGGATGGAAGGATTCTAGAGAGATTTCAAGAAATAAACTAGTGGGATGTTACTAACATTGTAGAAATTGAAGTTGCAAACCATTTTGTGAATAAGCACCAAGACTTCTCTGAAGAATTGTGAGGGGATGCGCAAAGATTGATGACATTCTCTTAATACAAAGGAGAATTAAAAGAAATGACTAGATGGAAAAATGAAAATGAGTCGATATTGCAAGAAATTTTGAAGACGGCTACTGCGGAAGACACGTCATTGGATGAGGCGTGAGAGCAAAATGAGAAGATGGTAAAAATGGAGATCACAATCTGGAATGTAGTAGGAGATTCAGATACACATGAACGTCGAGATTACTTGGATCATCTATCTAAGATTCATTTATGGCTTAATATAGCCTAATTATCTTTTAATCTATTGTTGTTTTAAAAATGACATTTTTGGAAGGACGTGTCCTTTTGAGTATCTGATGTATACATTTTTTTTTTGATAGCAAAATAGAGGGGGATAGAAGATAGATAAGATATAATAGGAGATAGAAGAAAGATACAAGTAGATTAGAATGTCATATTATGAGACTATGATGCATGTTTGAAATCATGGAAATATCAATGAAAATCATTTGATGTGGTGGCATATTTCTTGTGTCAATTGTTTGTTGTTTTCATTTGAAAGTATTACTGAAGTTGTCTCCAAGGTTGATGTATTCTGGTTATTTAAAATTGATATAACAAGTTTATATTCAGTTTATTGGTGCACATTTGTTGTATATGTATGGTTGATTAATTGGTTCTTTCAAGAAAAGATTAAATCCTTTTAGTTGATCGTAGTGATTAGGGAATTTTGTTTGGATCAATAAGAAGAACTTGGTAGTCACATTCCTACATGTTTATACAAGTTATAAACTAAAATATATGCCGAACAATTAGAATACTTGCCAGGAAGAAGTTACTCATTTTAGATTTCTCATTTGACTCTGCATACCCAATAAGGCACTAGTCTTTGTATTTTCATCATTAAGTTTTATTCATTTTTTACATCTGAACATATTAGGTTTTAGTATTAATATTGCTATATAATATGTACTAAATCAAATTTCATTTATCTACTTCCACTTGCTATTGTGGGTAAAAACATTGAAAAGAATAAGTATAAGTCAAGTCTACTTTATCCATTTAGGTACACCCGCCTAGGTCTAGCAACACCTGAAGAGTAGAAGGTCTAAACTATTGGGCCTTGTCTGTTACCCTGTAACATACCAAGAGATTGGCAACCTCTTGAGGCATTTCACCTGTGTTTTTGAGAGCTAACAGGTCTCATATTTAAATAATTACTACTTGTCAAAATAAAAATAATAATATAATATTAAACATTAATAGAATATTACTTCTTCTATAAAAATATCAAAAAAATTAATGTTTTACCATAAGGTTCTATGCTTGAGAACTTATTTAACATTTTTTGGTATAAATACAATATGTAATTTCAACCTATTTTGATATATATATGTATGTATATGTATGTATGTATATGTGTGTATGTATATGTATATGTATATATATATGTATCTATATGTATATGTATATGTATATACGTATACATATACATATACATAGACATATACATATATATATATATGTATACATATATATACATATACATATACATATGTATACATTTATATCTATATGTATATGTATATGCACATATATATATACATGTGTGTGTGTGTATATATATACACACACATGTATATATAAACCTTCTCACATATATTGCATTATGAATGATTATATGTTAATATATATACATATAATTATTTCTATATCAAATTGTGATCATTTTAACACAAAAAGTTACCTTTTTAGTTTGTTTCCCAAGTCAATAAGAAAGAAAAATAATTTAAGTTCTTGTTTCAAACTGAAAAAGCAATCTTTATTTTCTTATTTAAATATTTAATACTCGTCCTATTAACTATACTCTCAACCTTCATATCTGAAACTCTTGGACTATAGCTACAACATTTTTACAAGAAATGTAGTATGAAAGCATACTCGGTATGTATATATATATATATACTTTCATTCAATTTATGAAAATATACATATACATTTATTTCAACTAAAATATCTTTTATTACTTTTCTAAGTAGATTAAAATGAATTATTTAACTTGGTACAACATGCAGATCGTTTCTAGGAAATAAATGGAATTAGAATGCAACACACAAGTCTAGAATTACTTGTAAATTTTGTACTCTTATTTTTTTGCACTTAGCCTCAAACCTCTACCTTCACAGTCACCTCTACTCTTTACTTTGTCTTCTCACAAATGAAAACAATTTGAAATATACTCAGACTCCCTTTCAATACACAAATACACAAACTTGGTCACTACCTTTTATAGGCTTCCACAAAGAATTAATATAACAAAAAAGAATTACAGTCACTTCTATTTCACAAGGTGAATGATCAATAACCCATGCTAAGATATTTCTGTTGCTTCCTTACTCAAAATCATAGAATGAATATCACAAATTGTATATCCCTATTTTGAACTCATTGTTTTCCCCAAAAATTAAAAAATGAAACCAAAATTATACCACACGATCCATTGAAACTAAGAACCCAACAACATAAGGCATCAACTCCTACTTCTTAGCCAGTATGTTGTAGCCTCTTACTCCATTGCATTGGCACTAAATTACCAAATTAAAAATTATCTATGTCTTGTAAATTCTTTTACTTTGTTCAATACAAAAATAAATAAAAAATTCTATGGTTGGTGCCACCTTTTCCATTATGTGACATGGGAAAAATAGTATCAATTACCTTATTTTATGGCTCCACCACTACTTCATATGTCTTAAGGATGTTTAAGACATGACCTATATTAATACTCAAATGAAAAAAAATGAGATAGGACAAACATTTGAGGTAGGTTTGACTTTTGAATTAGTGAAGAAGAGCTATATACTTCTATTGTGGGAAGAGTATGATGTTTCCTAGATTTCTATTATTATGATTTCTAATGAGGGAGTTAATTTTGCATCTATACAATTGCTTAAGATTACCTTTTTTTTCAAAATGCATAGTAGTGTAAATCTTACATTTTTTAGGTATGGAAGCCACCATTATCTCTATTGGATGCAATTAGATCACAAGAATGGTAAAAAGCAGAGTGATATTACATATGGTCATCACTTATTAGTAATGCTTAATACAACCCAAATATGGCTAGTAAAGTGTTGCAAGGAAAGTGGTCATTTTTCTAGTTTTAAATTGTGATCATTATTTCACTTGAAAATCCTCAGTACACCATGGCTATATAGGGTTTCTTATAACTTTTGTTTGCATTATTTTGCAAAAGGATTACTTGATCATCTTTGAAAATGGATATTTAATATTGTCAATCAATCATGAATTTGGAATTCTTAATAGATCTTTACCTACCCTCTTTAACATTTCATTGAGTGGAATATCTTATTGCATTCTCTTGCATGTCCTCTTTTTGTACAAACATTTAATATTACACAATGAAACACAATAATATTTTGGTTAAAATTCATCCCATAGATTCTTTTGAGTCTTTTTGACACCAATATTGTTATTTTGACAAGCGAAGAGGAGATAGCGGCTGCAGTTGTTTCCTTTTTTAAGATATTGATGGAAATCATGATTAGGCTTATTTCGGGATGGAGAATATTCTTGAGTTTATCCCAAAGGTGATCTCAGATCATGACCTAAGGGAGTTGGGGAAACCTGTTATATTGCAAGAAATCAAGAATGTAGTTTTTTTCTTTTGGAGATTTTAAAGCTCTTAGACCTAATGGATTTCCTCTAGCCTTTTTTAAATTTTTTTTGGATGCCATATCTATTGATCTTTTAAATGTTTCCAAGGAATTATCTAGGTTGAGAGGACTACTAAATCAAATAAACTCTACCTTTATTGTGTTAATTCCTAGGAAAGAGGATGTTACCTCTTTACAAGATTATAGACCCATAAGTTTATGCAATAAAGTCTACAAAATCTTCTCTAAGATCATAGTTAATAGGTTGAAAAGGGTTCTTGGTAGGTTGATCTTTGTGAATAAAAAAGGATTTTTTAGAGGTAGAAAAATCCTTGATGTTTCTTTAGTTACTCATGAATACATTCAGGTTATGGAACAAAGTAAGAGACTAAGCATGGTCTTAAACTTGGATATTTTGAAAGCTTATGATAGTCTCTTGGCCATTCCTGATTGTTGTCCTTGAGAAATTTGGTTTCAAAGGTTGATTTTTAATGTTGATAAAAGCTTTTATCACTCCCCCCAAGTGTTCTATTTTGATCAATGTGGTCCCAAAAGGGATTTTTTCCTATGGTAAAGGACTAAGACAAGGAGAACCCTTATCTCCTTATCATTTTATTATTATTTTTTAAGATCTAGAGAGAAATATCTAGAAAAAAATTGATCAAGGATCTCTCAAAGGGGTTAAAGTTGCTTCTTCCCTTATTTTTCCTTTTCTCTAGAAGTTTGTTGATGATACCATTTTTTTTTGAGTTGTGTCAATTATTGAAGCTTCCCATTGGAAATCTACTCTTTAGGATTATGCTGAGGTTTTAGGAAAACACATTAATTATTCTAAAAAAGGTCTATTTCTTTGATACATATCAGATGTTAAAAGACAAGTTAATGACGATCTTAGGATACCAAGCCATTGTTTTGCCAACATCTTATATTGGCCTTCTATTAAGCACTAAAAAACCTACTAACACTTATTGGAATGACATTATAGAAAGGATTCAAAAAAGCTAGTGGGGTGGAAAGGTAAGCTTCTAAGCCAAGTTGGTAATCTTCAACTCTTTTTTATATTAAATATAGAGTAATCAACAGATATATAATAGCATATCAAGAGTATCACATCATATCTAATATAGTGCTATTAAAAAAACCCATCCCATCCCTCCCGATTACAAAAGAGTGAGAAAAAGTGTTGAGCAACTAGTCCCAAAAAGAACCCATTACAAAATAACTTCAAGCTCCAAATTAGATTAGAGTACAAAGTCCAATATTTTATCTGTCACAAAGATATTAGCATATATACAAAAGCTTACTAAAGAAGATATAACTAGTTAAGAATAGAACAAAAGGATATACAAAATAGTTGTCCCCAAGTGATTAAGAAACACTATGACCACCACTAAGGAGCACCAAGGCATTGGCAACAAAAACATCTTCATATGAAGGCCTGCCATTATGATTCCTCTTCTCTGCATCCTTCTTTTTTCCCTCAACAAAATAATTGTAGAAGGCTTGGAGATCCTTCAAAAATACATCTACACCAGGATGTACCTCTAACCATAGATGCTCGTACCTTGCATCCATAATTTCTATAGTAACTTGTCTATTCTCCAGATAAGCCTAGAATTTTTCTTTTGAAATAGCCACCATAATGTACACCTACATTGCAATGGTATAAAATATGAGTCTCCTAGAAGACTCAGTAAGCAACCTTTTTCTCCCTTGAAATACATCTTCATTTCTCACTTTCCAAATAAACCAAAGAAGATTGGAAGACAAACATAACCAAAAAAGCTTTACACTTGGGGATTTTTCCCCAACTTAAGATTATGCATTAACAAAATCTTTTTAGGCAGCAACTATCCGCTAGAAGACCAAATATCAAGCCCATTACAAAATAATTTCCAAACTTCTTGAGAAAAGATGCAATCAAAAAAAATATAAAATAGAGTTTTAGGAACGCTACACAACTTGTACACTGTAATATCATCATAATTGTATTTAAATGAAAGCTTTTAAAAAATAAGCAACCATCTGAAAAAAGCTTTCTTAGCTTCAATCTATCTGGTCCAATTATTCTAAAAAACATTTTTCCATTGAGTTTTATCCAATTGTTGTTTCCAAACTTGATTCAAATAATTAGTGAAATCAATGTGCCCTATTAGGAAAGTATAGAGTTCTTTAGCTTTAGTATTCCTTATATTTGAGTCATTTTTCCAGTGGAAATATTTAAATTGAACAGGATTATTTTTAGATCTTATAGGAAACTTTATCCAACTATAGGCCTCTCTAAGGACCAAGTATGTTCTCCAATTAGAGGGGGGAAGATTGAATTCAGAAACCAACTCATTCCAACCTTTCAATTTACCATCTTTAAAAATATCACTAACGTGTCTAATCCCCAGAGAAGCCAAACACTTTGCCGAGTAGTCCTAGATAAGAGCTAGAGGCTTCCCTCCATGATGAAGGTTCCATCAAATCGACCTATGAGACTGAATAGTTCCACCATCTCCATTAATGACCTAATGATTATCAAGATGAACTTTCATTACCTCCCATGCCTTCCAAATAGTTCTAATAACACTAGAACCAACAGGTAACATGACCTCCTGGCTACAAAGGATATCACTGAAAGGTAAGGCCTTCCAAGATTTAGCACATTTGGGAACAACTCATGTTCTTCCAAATCAACACTTTCCAAGGTTCCCCCCCATCTAGAGATCCAAGGATCCACTTTGAAGTAAGGGAAATTCCTTGCAACTTCAAGTCCTTTAGCCCAATACCACCTTTACATTTAGCAATGGTGCACCACTCCCAATTAATCGCATGTCTCTTTCTTTTTCCCTTCCCATTCAACAATAGAAAAGACCTAATTCTTTTCTGAATCTCATTAATCCAGTAGGAATTGAAAAACCACATCAAGGAAAAGTAGATACTATAGGAAGAAATAATTTTCTAACAAATTTGAATCCCGCCAGCAAAAGAGAGAAATTTCTTATTCCATTTGGAAATATTCTTCTCAATTTTATTTTGAATCCAAAGCTACATTTCCTTCAAATATGGATCCGCAACAAAGGGGATCCCAAGATATCTAACCTATTTATGATGACCTACCCATTGAAGTCCATACTTTGTTATCCACTCTAGGGGTCGATCTGTCCAACCCAACAACCAAGAATTATACGGGGCAATCTTAGCACCTGAAGCTAAACAAAAAAGATCCAACTTCCTGATTAAATTTGCAAAGTTCCAATCTTCCAACTCAAGTAGAATGGAAGTATCATTAGCAACTATAAATTGAGAAGCTCATTATCATCCGAGAATCTAATTCCTCTTATCCTTGGAATTAAAGCATTCTCTCTTAACAAGTAATGGAGGGCATCAGAGGAAATGACAAAAAATGTCAGAGCCAAGGGGAAACCTTTTCTAATAGATCACTCCAAAGGCATTTCTTGAGTGGGAACTCCATTAACCACAACCTGGGCAAAAGCATCACAAAAGAGAGTTCTAACCATATGACAGAAAGCCTCAGGGAAACCAAATGTATCTAGCATCATCAGCAAGAAGTTCCATTCGACCTTATCATAGGCTTTCTCAAAATCAAGGAGCATCATTGCAACATTCTGATTTGACGATTTTTCCCAATTCAATGCCTCCCAGCTAGTAATCAAGTTTTCAAGATTATATCTTCCCTTAATGAAACCAGATTGAGTAGAGTTAATAATATGAGGAAGTATTTCAACCACCCTATCAGCAAGGATTTTGGAAAAATCCTTATAGGACACATTTCAAAGAGTAATATGCCTCCAATTCTTGACTAGAGTCCTATCACCATCTTTAGGAATCAATTTGATCACACCTTTATTAATCTTGCTACCAAGAGACCCCTTCTCGAAGGAATATTTATAAACAAGGAGAAGGTCCTTATAGACCCAATCTATGGATTTTTTGTAGAATTTGGATGGAAGCCCATCAGCCCCAGGGGATTTATCATCCTTTAGAGATAAAATGGCTTTCTTGACTTCTTCAAGAGACACCTCTTTCCCCAAATCTTTTGTCATATCCTCATTAATTTTCTTAGGAATAAGAGACTTGATGTTCTCTCTTTCCTGAGCATTATCTCTCCCCTCTTCATCAGAAGAGAAGAGCCCTTTATAAGATTGGAAACAATGATACCTTATCTCATCGTGATTAGACACCAAAGAACCATCCATATTAATGAAGTCAATCTACTCCCTGGCCTGCTTTTCCTTAATGTATCTAAAAAAGAATTTGGAGCCTTTATCCCCATTCTCTAGCCAATTCATCTTAGCTCTGACCTTAAGGCCTTTGATTTTGTTATTCTAGAGCCTTCTAAGAGAGTCTTTAGCCAAAGAAAAAATTTCAACAAGATCATCATCTATAGGGTCAGAGTGCAACTCAAATTCTACTTGAAGAAGATTATCCTGAAGCAAGGTCTCCTTCCTTCTATAATCCTTTTCTCTTTTCCTCCCAATGGTTTGAAAGAGGATTTTCCATCCTTCAGTGTTCGCATCCCATCTCTCAATAAGTGACATAGACTTGAGCGTCCATTTATTAATTTTTCTCAGACATAAGATAGCATTCTTACAGTCAACATCCTTTAGAAGTCTGGTATTAAAAAAAAATTGCTATTATATCCAGAAGCCTTAGGCAAGCCATCCTTCAATCAAAAGGAGGCTCTAATAGGATGATGATCAGAGAGAGTGAAGGGGAAAACCTCAATTTTGCACCCATTATTCATCAAAGAAGCCGAGAAGAAGTCCTTACTAGTATAAAATCTATCCAATATGTAATAAATTCTTCTACCCCCTTTTTGAGCATTGCACCAAGTAAACCAGATTGCATGAGTGTTCTTCTTCTTCCATTCAATGAAATCTTGTATTCTAAGTCTATATTTCATCATTTTCCAATAAAACCTCTCATTGCCCTTCCAATCCCAACTTGTACCTTCCGATTTATCCTCATCCTTCTCCACAAAGTTGAAATCCCCACCAATAATCCAAGGGACCTCTTGTAGAGAATACAACCAATTCCACAACAGGACCCTCTCCCTATAGTCATTGGAAGCATAGATCAAGAAAACTCCAAAGCACCTTGAGTCTTTATTTAAGATCACCCATACTAATCGATTACAAGGAGAGACCCCAGAGCATATCACATACTGATCCCAAGAATTAGCAACCAAGAGAGCAGCCCCTCCTTTACCCTTATCATGATTAGTAACAAAATAGGAGGCATCTTTCCAAATAACCTTCAAGTTTGTCTCCAGTGAAAATTCAATTGCCTTAACTTCTTGGAATAGGACAAAATGCTTCACCTTATTTTGAGTAAGAAACCTCCTAACCACATGTTTCCTATTAGGAGACTCAAGTCCCTTAACATTCTAGGAGATACACCTAACCTCCATTAATTGTGATCACTAGTTGAAGGACCTTTATCACTCTTTAAATTTTCAAAACATTTAGGAAGCTTAGCTTCAACCTCCACCCTCTTTGTAGTAGGGGGAATGATACCACTAATTTCTTTCTCTTATCCTTATGAGGTTGGGCAGAGTCTTTTTATAAAGGGAATTTACTAGAATCTACACATTTCTTCTTCTTGTATCTTCTATTTTTCCTCACAACAACCTCCATAGGGTTCTCCTCCCCATCAGTGATATCCTTGGCAGTCAACAAACCAAAATCATCTGCCAAATCCATGCCAAATTGAGAAGCAAAACCATCTGAACTCAACAGGCCATCAATGAAGTTTGGAATATTTTTTAGACACATTAGGGATCAATATCTCATGAAATTTCTCATTACCAACCACAAAAGAAATTTATTTGTAAGCTATAGGAGCTACAGAGTTAGTCACCAAGGCCCCCTCAGAGAGGGGATATGGGCCAACATTATTACTTCCTTTGTGCCCCTCCACCTGGATAACATTAGAGTCTTGAGGACCATCCTTATTATCTAGTGACATATTTGTAGCCTTAGAGGTTTCAGAAGTCAAGTTATAGCCCTCATCCTAAAGGCTCTCTTCTGATTGAAAATTATCCACATTGCATTCTTTAAAAAAAATTGAGTTAAAAGTATACAATTCCTTTTCTTTATCAGATACATTGTTAGCATCATTACAGGTTTTTCTTTTCATCAACTTTAGAAGGGAAAGTTGTTGAGCATTCAATTTAGTATTATTGTCAAGAATGTCTGAGAACCTTGAAATTTTGAGCACAAAGACCACAAGACCTTTTGAAGTATCCTCAATTAATTTGTTACTATCCTTTACAATATGTTCCAAATCAGAGAGAAGGGAAGAAGAATTGCATTCAATATTAGTGGTTGCATCCTTATTCTTTACTAGGTTTGAACCTTCCCCTTGCGAAGCAAATGCACTTGGAGGATTATTAAATTTAGGGTTTGGGAAATTCTCATCAAGCTGTTGCAGGGTGGGGCCAAACTGCGTCGAGTCCCAAAATTTACATACTTCATTTTCTACATAGATCCCCCCTTTGGGAGCTAACATAGGGTTTCTATTATTCTTTTTGCTCATCCCATCTGTGGTGGCTTTTCTATTTGGTTTATTTCTAATAAGAGGGAAATTCCTTCTCACATGCCCTTCCCTTGTACATAAATAGTAGGCGTTGAGCCCTCCAAGGGTTTCAATTTCACAAGAAATAATACCAATGTTAAGATGAATTGCAATAGCCCCCAAAAAAATTTTACTTGGAGAAAGAGAAACCAGGACCTGGGCATTTGAATGTGGAGGTGGAGACTTGGTATCATCAACCCTGATCACATTTTTCATAGGGTTCCAACAATAGCAGAACAAATTTCCACAAATGAAGAGGCACCTATTTGGTGGTTACCCAACGTGGGCAGGAGAGAGAAAGTACCTCATCCTCCATGGCCTTTGTATTCCAAGCTAGAGCTTGAAAAATTGCCGAACCCACATTCCAAAACTATTTCTTTATGGCCTCCACTTGATAATTAGGGTTATTAAAGAAAATAACAAAAAATCCCTTCTACACCATATGACAATAATAAAATTGAAACCTAATCTTTTATTCCAAACATTAGAAAACCAATCCTCTAAATACTTTCATGTCAGAACCCTATTAGGATCCATGATAACAAAAAATATAGTTGTTTTAACCAATTTATTGTCTTCTTCAAGAATGGCCTCTTTCAAAGCTTTATTAGGAACCAAAATGTCTTTCATGGGAGAAAGCAAGGGATGCTTACCTTGTCCTTCCCCACCATTTTCTTGCTCCTCTTCACACCCGTTGATTGAGAACCTAGCATCCATTAGAAGCTTCCCCCTTTTTCCTGCAACAATATCATGAAATACTTTGGGGGATCATGAATATGAGACGTGGATGCATTAAAGTCGAAGACCCCTGGAGACTTTGTATCCTTGGCCATCAACACAACTGCCAAAGAAAGGAAAACTCATATGAAAGGATCTGGAGCACACTATTGGCACAGAGGAAAAGACCCATGCTTCAAATGGAACCGACCGACTCCCACAACTGGACACACTATAGATAGATGGAAATAGCACCAAGCGTGGAGGAGGGTTGAGCCTCCTCCATAGAAAATAACCTTCAGACATGCAAGGCCAAAGTTACAGAGCACCAGTTTTCATACCCAAATTTTTTTCCCCTAATCTTCAACTCTTAAAAGCCTCTCTTCAAAATATCCATGTATAATTTCTTTCTCTCTTTAATATCCCAACATTCATTTTTAATAAAATAGAGAAAACTCAAAGGAAATTCCTTTGGATTGGAATGAAAGAGAATTCTAGGATTGCTCTTATTAACTTGGAAAAAAATTCATCTCCTAAAAATTATGGGGGCCTTGGTGTAAGACGGTTAAAATTATTTAATAAATCCATTCTCTCTAAAATTGGTTGGAACTTTGTGGAAGGTACAAAATACTGGAAGTGGGTGCAAAAAGTTGGAGGGCCAAAAAGTGGCCAATTTTTTTTATTTTTTTTTGAAAAGCCATAATGTGAGCATATTATAATGCACTTGCGTTATAATGCACACACGTTATGGCTTGGTGTGACTGAGCCTATAACATGTTCATGTTATAATGCGAATGTGTTTTGAGTTGTTATAAAAAAATAAAATCATGTTACATTTGTGGTTGTCATTGCACTAAAACATCAACCTGTCAATGCCTGATTCAACCACCATATTTATACAAGATCTATAGGAGGCGGTTTAACCATGTCATGAGCTCAAGCATTGGGCTACAAAAGGAAGATCAAGGGACACACCATCTTGCAACAATCCCCCCAACACAAGTGAGGGGTTCAAACCTGTGACCTAGAATCTAATACCAATTGTTACATTAGTGGTTGTTGTTGAACCAAAAGATTGACTTGGCCCGATACAACTACCAAATTTATACAAGATCCATAGGAGGCGGTTAAACCATGTCACAAACCCAAGAATTATGTTGCACAAGGAAGAACAAGGGACACACCATATTGCAACAAATCCAAAACATTTTGATTATCATATTTTTGTACCCACGACTGCAAACCCTTCAAAGGAACACTCACATTCTATAGACCCCAAATTCAATAATTTCTTCATTGAATCTTTGCTATTTCTTTGCTAGAATTTCGCCACATCAATGGGGAGTTCAAAGGAGTAACCCTTTTTTTTGTGAATTTGTTTTTGATTGAATATTAAGAAAGGAAAGGGACTTGACCCTTATAGATAAGAATAGTCCAGAGAGCAACAACATTGACAAAACAACACAACAAAGGAAGCATGACAGAAAGAGACCCACTTCCCCAAACCCAATCAACCAAAAATATTAGCCTATACCAACCAAATCAAACATTACAAACCTATCAACAATCCTAGAAAGATATAACCAGTCCATCTTAATATCCATCCACAAAAAAAGGTTATATAAGCACAACCTTAATAAAGTATCCAACAAAAAACTAGAGTTCTTAACAGATATAAAACTATCAATATATAATAGTCTGGGTAACTATGGCCTATACCACCAGAACACCTCCAAGAAGAGAAAAAAAAATTCATGGAATCAAGTAACAAAAATTAGGAAAAACAAGAGTCAAGGATTAAGCATCCTCAATAAGGCTTCATGCCTTCATAGGTCCTCAACACAATCTTCAAAGTTATCTTTGGGCTCCATCTTTCCATAAAAATCAGCCTCGTCATTATTCACCTTTTTCCTCTATTGTTTCTTGATTTTTGCTTGTCCAAAGATAGTGTCCATAAGATCTTTTTTCATTACCGCATCCACCACCTTGCACATATTGTTCACAACACTCTCAAGTGCTTGGAACCTACTGGCATTATCATCCTTTTGCATCATTTTGTTTCCAAAAACTCCATCCCTTACTCTAACCTTTGTACTCTAGCAATATGTAAACCTGACATGTTATCTTTCAAATCATCATTACCAAGGTTAGTAATATCCATATCCTTCAAGTCATTAGTAGTAGTTCATTTTTCCTCAACCATATCAGTGTCCTCTTCAACATTCTACACATCCTCCTACTACATATCCTCTTCCTCCTCTTGGCTAGAATATTCCATGTCCTTCGACCCTAACACCTCCTCAGGTGACCCACCATCACCCAAACTGTCTGACACATAATCCTCAAAGGAAGCCTTTTCCTCCTTGACCACTTTCTTCCTCTTACTGTCCAAAGACCCTTCCACATTCTTTTCTTCTGAACTTTTTGATTTTTTATTGTTATCAGACCCCTTCGATGCAGCCAAAGCAAGGTGAGTTGATCTTTAACCCATTAGGGTGGAACAATTAGGGTTTTTATCATTATCATCAGGTATAGTTATAGTTTTAAGGTCAACCACCAACTCACGAATCATCATTTTTCTCTTCTTGTTCATAATAGGAGCAATGGGAGCTGCACTACATTTTTTGAAGTAATTTTAAGGAGGGATGACCAAGAGGGGTCCACTGAATTAGGGGAAGCCTTCATGAAGTCTTTGCTTGAGGAGTGGGGATGACTTTCTATAAGCTCAATTTTAACAGAACTCTTGGGAGTAAGGTTTTTAATCAAAATTTGGAAAATATTTCTTTGTAGAGTGGTAGCTAAGACATATTTGCATATGGCACAAATCAAACCATGGTGTAAAGGAGGGTTGGCACCATTGGTAAGGCTTTGGCTCAGGGATCAAAAGAGGAAAAAAGGTAAATTTATTTTCTAAAGGTGCCAGATATGTTTCAAAATTGAGAAGTGATAACCGTGGATAGATTGAAAATGACCTTCTAATATAAATTATTTCATAGCAAAGAAGCAAAAATTATGGTAAGTTGGAGGGAGCAAAACCCTAGAGTAACCATTTTGAAATCTCCAAGCTTTTTCTTTAGATTAAAAACTTTTCAATATAAGTTTAATATTTTCCAGTGCTTATCTTAGCAACTGTCTTCCCTTCATATGCAAGCCTTGTCCATTTGGATATGAGCTTGGCATCAATAGTAAAATGGAAGCCACCTAGCTCAACTTCCCTTTCTTTCCAAGAATTCACAAATTTGTAGCTAAGATGTTTGTTGTAACCCTCCATTGCTACAATGTTAGGAGTAAACCTAGCCTGCTCAAAAAAATTAGATTAAATAGGTAGATATAGATTATTTTTTATGTTAATTTTTTTAATTTTTAGGAGTTGAAAATCCACCTAAATCTCAAAATCCTTTTCCTTCTCATGAAAAAGCACACCAACAAAATCCTGATGAACAACCTCCTCCAACAATTCCTCAACATCCTCCTAGAACTCAACTAAACTTAATGGGGGAAATTGAAAACAAAAAAAAAAAAATGAGGATTTAATTGTGATGTTAAACAGTCCTATAAGTTCAACCTCAAAAAGAACCACACTTGCAAATTCACTTCAAGCTATGTTAACACATGCAGATGCAGTTATAACTTGCAATTAACTAGTTGGGTAGATAAAAGATAGGAGATGAGAGATTTTTATGCAGATAAACTTTCATACACACAAGTCAAAAATGAAAAAATTACAAAATTTTACTTGTGTTCACTATTCACTAACCCATGAACAAATCAACCTCTACACCCTACAAGAAAGATATTTCCTATTCATTGGTGCAACCACCAAGGGATAAAGAACATTTTTTGGTAGAGGTGGTGGATGTTTTTTGACCATCCTCCATGCAAAAATAACAAGGTCCCACAATATTTCTTAAAGAAACTCTACCGTGAGTTTATCCTTAACAAAATCTCCAACTATTTTGCTATGTGATATTTCTAAGGTAGAGGTGGTGGGTCGGCATAGGATAGACCAAAGGCATTCCTTCATCTTCGGCGGCCAGTGAGATGAACACTTGCCAAACCGACTTATGAGCACGTGGCTATCCCTTATGTTTTGAAGGAGAGTGTTGAGGTTGAGACTCTACAGTCTATTAGTTCTATGACCTAGAGTATCATTGAGTGTGTGAGTCTTGCAGTACATCATGAGTTGATGGATATTTTGAGGGGTATGGTTCCACCCTATATCTTTTAGGTTTTTGGTTCCACTTGTACATATGACCCCACAAATAGTTAGGAGGTTGGTGCACAGGCTATGTTTGCAACTGACGATTTGGCAATGATAGATGCCCTCTTGAATGAGGATTTTGGCCTTGATAGTTAGGTAAATGTTAGAATGTTAATTTAATTTAATTTATTAAATTTCATTTTTGAAATGAGAGATTAACTAATTTAGTTTAATTATTGAAATGAAATTTCAGGGTCATAGTGTTGACACTATTTTCACTAGCCCTACACCTTCATATTACTCCATGACATGTATTGCCGAGGCATGTAACTAGTAAATAATTAAAAATATTACATGTGAATAGCAATTTTATATGAATGGTATTCTAATATATTATTATGGATGTTGAATAGGTTAAAATTGGAGATTTGACGTCAACTCCTCCTAGTGGCATTGGTGTTCAAAGCTTCACTCATGTAATAGAATAAATATTTTAACTAATGAATTGTACTTAACATATTTGTGTAGTTTATATTCATATTTTTTATTACACTGCATTGCACATATTTCAAACTTAAATAATTACTTCACATTGCATAACTAATAACTAGATGTTGATAGATGACAAAATTTCAATTATAATATAGTTTTTTAGAAATTCAACATAAGCAGTGATGCAATTACTTCACATAGCATAACTAATAACTAGGAGCAACTGCCAATTGCATATTTTTGTCATGGAATTCCATGAGAGCATATTTTATTGAGGCATTTTTACAAACATTTCACTACCTTGTCTATGCTATGGATTCTTGGAAAAATTCTATCAAAGCATAATAGTAAGTAGTAACATAGACAAGGCAATGAGCTAGTTGACAAAATGCCTCAAAGAAATGTGGTCTCATGGTATGGGTATCACCATGAGACCACATTTATTTGATGCATTTTTCTCAAACAACTCACCACCTTGTCTATGCTACCACATTTTTGATACATGTCAACCAAAGCATTTTATCAAACAGTTCACTTCCTTCCTACTATGGCTAAAAGACTAAAATAGATGCTTTCCAACAAACTATGGATGCTTGGAAAAAAATATCAAAGAATAATTTAGTAAGGAATAGTATAGAAAAGGTTGTGAGATGTTTGAAAAAAAATCCTCACAGAAATGTGGTCTCATTATGATGGAATGCCATTCCACAACCATGAGACCACATTTCTTTGAGGCATTATTTCAAACAACTCATTGCCTTAAGAATAGATAATCCACTTTAATAAAATAAAATCATTTTAAGGTCTTGGATTTGATCCCCAAATATAATTCCATCCTCCATCTTCATCCTTAGATCCCATTCTTCCAATCCCCAAGTTCATTTCTAATCCATCATCCTAATTTCCATTCTTATCCAAAGTCAATACCAATATTTCTTCCAATCAATCCTCCACTATGTCTAACCATCTAATCTATCCTCCATCCAACCTAATATATTATAATCCAACTTCATCCATTCCAACTAACCCCAATGATAGCAATGATGATGAGGATAGCCTTTTTGACCAGCCCAAATATAATCCCAATGATGACAATGAGAGCATTGTGGATCACCTTGAATCCATTTTCAATGGACATAATGCTCCAATTTTTCACCAATTCCCTATACAAAGCTCCCTTCAAGTCCCATCCATATCATCCCCATCCACAACCATTAGTTTATCCTCATTGACTACTTCCATAATTATAACGATGTTGATGTAGACACGTAAATTATACTGATTTATCCCATGCACCTGCTCTTGATTTACTAACAATAGTTCATCCTTAATCATCTCCTTTACTAATCATTTAATTAAATAACATTTATTTGATTAAATTCATCACATTTTATCTATTAATTAAATTAATTAATTTTATCTTATTAAATCATTATCTTTTATTAATTAAATAAATCATTTTGTTTAATTAATCTTATTATTCCTCTTTTGATTAAATAAATCACTTTATTTAATAAAATCATATTTCATCTCCTTTAAATTAAATAAACTTGCCTTTATTTGATTTAAGTCTAACATCATCCCTCTTTATTTAAATAAATCACTTTATTTAATTAACTCTAATATTCATATTCCTCTCATTTTGATTTAAATAAATCTAAATATCTAAGTCAAAATGTCAAATCAGCTAGTTAGATCACCTAAATTAATCAAATCATGATTGATCCTAACACTAATCCCTCAAATCCTCTAGATTTTGCAACTTGTGCAAGTAAATCAATTTAATTGATTTATTAAATCTTCTATTTTCATTTAAAAAGGCATCAAGATGGAATATTCCTCAAATTTGAAAATCTCTCTTCCAAAGGACTTGTCCATCCAACAAGGCATTAAAGGCCTTTTACATGTCCTTTTTCTTGAGCCAAGTCACATTAACTCTCCTTTCTTCTCCCTCCAACATGTCACTTCTCCAATTTCAAATATCCACCTAATAGCATTAATGTGCACATTCATCAAAATGTGCTCCACCTTTATCCACTCACATGTTGAGAAGTGGCATTGTGCTATTGGTTGATCTTTTATCCCACATTCATCCCTTTTTCTTATTATTTCATCATTCTCTTATATAAATATAAGGCTCTTTTATTAATTTTGGATCCACAATCTTAGGCCTTTTCATCCCCAACTGATGCAAAGTTATTATCTTCATGTTTTGAGAAATTTCATCCATTTTCATCCAAGTTTCATAGTTTTCATCAATTTCATAGCTAGGTTATGAAATTTTTTATCATGGAGCACCATTGATCATCATCAAGCTTGCAAGGAATTGGGAAAGGGCTATTTTCCACATCAAAATAGCACCAATTCCCCCATGGGATTGAGAGTTTGAGCATTTTAATAAGATTTAGTTTGCTTTCATTTGTGTTCTTTACTTTATTTCTTGTTCTTCATGCTTCAAATGAATCTTATGGGTAATGATGGTTTTGATTTGCATAATGGACTAATATTGTGTTTTTTGTTTGTGTTTGTGGAGGTCTAGATCCACCATTCACATTTTGGTGCTAGAAGAAGGGCGAATCTTGAAGAATTAACACATTTTTTCACCATAATTCCATGGCTTTTCTAATTTTTGTGTGTCTATAGGAAAGTGTGATACTACCAAGGTAAAACTATGCTACTATTAGTCCAACAACATTATTTAGCGATGCTTTCAAACTCCAAAATGCGATGCTTTTGTCATTCTCCTCAAGGTTTGGTCTTTTAAACTCTAAACTATGCCGCTTTGTAAAATATTGTCACAATAATAGTATCGGTTTCTCCACAGAGCACCGCTAACCTCTCTCAAACTACGTCACCTTTGTAGATTGTGCCATTTCAGTGGGGTAAAAGTTAGATTTCAAGTTTTAATTTGACATGTTCTTTTAAGTTTTGATCACCTTTGACTTCTAACTAGTTTTTGGCCTCTGTTTTTGTAGTTTTTAACCAATTTTTGTAGGTTGGAGTGATCAAAAGGGGAAGGATGAAATGAAAGAAATACTTCTTATGGCATCTTCATTCTATTGTATCAAGTGTTTTTAAACACTTTGGGGAGCAATTATAATCCCATTTCTAAGGACTTTTTCATCTTCAAGCTTTTTAGGACTCAATAAATTTCATTTGGTCTTAAAAAAAGAACAAATCAAAAGGATTAAGAAGAAATTTAGGAACTTACTAGAGTTTGTTTTTGGGTTTTAAAATTGAACAAGAAAATTTCACACTTCAATCTTTGTGCTTAAAAATAATCCATTCTTGCTTTTGAGGTTAAAATGAATATGTGTATTTTATGTTTTGTAATCTCCTATACAAAGTAATATCATTTAAAAGGAATATGCGCTTCTCTCGCACTTCAAGGAGATCTTGAGAATCAAAAGTTTTTAGGTGATATTAATTTGTATAAAATATTTCCTCCACACTTCAATTTGGATTCTTAAAATTGAACAAAGCTTGCTAGTGTGAGTGGAGTATATAGCATGTGTTCTCTCTTTGTCCACATAAACAAAGATCAATCAAACTATAGATTTGGTTGCTCGCTTTTGTTTACCCTTAGAGGGGTCGGCATAAGAGACAAAAACAAAAGGAGAACTCGAAGGAAAATCCAACCGGTTTTTCACTTGAGCCGATATATAAAAGGATAAGACTAAACTGTCAAGTCCAATGGTATGTAGGCCTTAGCCATACAGTGTCTTTCAGAATAGGGTACTACTTTAAAAAGTATAAGAACCCCTAGTAGGATTTATTAAAGCCTTTAGTGGCTTGTTGGATGCTCACAAGGTGCCATGTCCCCGATCACCTTGACTAAGAACCAATTTATTTAGAATCCCAAATCCTTATCTATTTTTTGGTGCAAGAACGGTCATTCTGAAGCCGCCCCACATTTTTTTGGTTCTTGGTAGAGATGAGAAGTATTCCATGGGATTTTCATGGGTACTAAAGCTTGGATGACCAGTGGAAGTGAGTTTCATGGAGGGGAGCCAGTGTGGTCAAGCTTTTAATCATCCACCAAGAATAAGTGCCGCTAGATTTATCCAAGTGGGGATTCAACAAATATTGTCTCTTGACTAACCATAGGGTTGTGCATTATCTTGGAATCAAAACACTTTTCTTGGATCTAAAATATTGGAAAATGAACACTCAACTATGATCATCAAATTTCAAACCCTTTAGAGAAAGCAAATATCCTTGACAAAATCCAAGAGTTATTGGTTACCCTAGGGATTCTATCCTTAGAGGCTTCTAAGTATTTGAGCTTATATCACAATGTTCTCTCACTAAAGTCAACATTAGGTAACTATTGCCTTAGTTTCCTTTATTTCCACATAATGGACTTTGTGGGATGAGAAGAAACTGGGACATTAGACATTTAGTTTGAAAACCTAATCAAGAAAGTGTTTGTGGTAAAAATCATTTATTAAAAAAAGATAAGAAACAATTGGATCCCACACATGTGCTCTTCCAAATGATTTCCCAAAAGATCAAAATCTGAAAACCAAAGTCCAAAGGTCTTAGTCAAAAAGTTCACAAAAAACATTTGTCTATGTTGTATGAATTTAGAGAAAGATTGACTTTCAACTTTTACAAACATGCATCAAGGAACAATCCCAAGTTGTATTCATTTTACTATTATCACTCATAAATGCACCCTTGTTAAGTTGCAAAACTTAACTTTCTGAAGTAACATGGAAACACTCCTAAGGTTGTGGGTGACCTCGAAATTTGGAGTGAATCTTTGAATGAGGCCAGCTTCCTTGCTAGTTATTACCTAAACTATTAATTTTTTGAAGGAAAAGGGAGAAGAAATGTTTTCAAAACAAATTACTGAAAAATGAAAATATTGGGTGATACACCAAACTAACTAGGAATATGAAAGTTCAGGCTTTCATACACTTAAATACTAATGACATAATTTAAATTGCACAACTTATTTATATAGGTTCATGCATAAACATTTCACAGGAAAGCTTGAATGCATTATCTTCTAAAAGGAAAATACTTTCACATTCTAAAAGACATATGCAACTTTAAACATAACCTGCAACCTGCATAAACATACTTTTGTAGAAAAGGCATGAAAATGAGAGACAAAACTATAAGGAGATTAAAATGCCTCACTAATAACTTGATCAATCACTTGGTAATACACAATTCTACAAGAATAAGATGGAAAAATTGAGTCTATAATATCTAAGGTGTTATCTACATTTCATATCCAGAAATGAGTCACAAAACTACAAAAATCTATGAAAGGACTGAAATAATCACTGTCTCTAAAAGCTACATGAATAGAACTAACTCAAAAATGAGTTACAGAAGTGAATAAATAACCAACACCAAGCGGTTCCACCAAAAAAGGTTCTAGAATCCACCTTGGGTCAGGTGCCTTCAAAAAGCCAAAAATATATCATGTAAATCTTTAACAAATGAGCTCCAAAGAGTGGAAAAGGTCAAATTTAACCATATAAAAGATAAAGGCATAATAAAATACCCCTATATGCTCTCAAATGTGCTTTTAAAAGGTCAAAAAAACCTCCTAAATCTCCTCCATGTGTTTTCCAACTTCTTTCAACTTACCTAGATGCTCTCCATATATTTGCAAAATTATAAAGTGAAACAAATCTTCCACTTCTCTCTTTGGCATACATTGAAAGCTTAATCTTTATTTATTTTGTATTTAAAAATAATATTTACACTAAATTATTTATAAATCATCACTTAGGTAAGTATTTTTCATTTTATTTACATTTTATAAAGAAGGAAAAAATAAAGGTAAATAAGCTCAGTTGACTTCTTCAAAGATTTGAAGGCTCCATTCATTGAAAAACTCTAAGGAATGAACTATGAAGCTTTAGCCCATGGGTTTTAATAACTCACATTGCATATTTAAAACAAAGTGATAAGTCGACATAGTGATTAGGGCATAAACCCTAATACCAAAACAATGTGAAAATAAAAGATTGCATTCATTCTTTTGTGTCAAAATTTCTAGAGAAACTTTTCTCAAGGTGTCACCAAGGGTTTTCATTGAGCATATTCCATGAATCTTTAGGACAAATCTGTAGCTACAGAGGGATAAAACAATATACAGGATGATAGGAGACTTCAAGTAAACCATTTTTTTTTAGAAATCATCTTGTTTTTTCTATGAATTTTGTAGAGAAAAATGGCTTGATCTTGAGTCAAAAAATTCTATTTCATACTTTCAATGGTCTAATTTTTAGCATTTTATACTTTCCACAATCATTTTCTAGCTTCCATGAAGGATTCAATGTAATTTTTGATGGAACAAACCTAGGGTTTGTCGAAGAAAACTTTCAATTAGCTCACAGGCCGTGGGCTTTCAGTTTGTGGGTAACTATTGTTTTTTCTTTCTTGAGAATGAAATGAGCTCAAAACAAAGCCACCATCAGTCAAATGTTTCAATATTTTGATGATTTTGCTTTCCCCCATTAATAAATTTGTTTTTCAGTAAAAATAAAATAAAAAATTTGAATGTAAATTTGAGGATTTTTCTGAAATAAAACCTTGTCTAAAGTTCTTTGGTTGTAGCCACTAAATCTACACTTGGATACAAAAAGTCCACATTTCTTTTTTTTTAATCCTCTGTAAGATGCCATACATTTTCTACATATACTTGTTAACTTGACTTTTAGTTTCCACATAAGCACTATAGCTTTCAAGTCATAGCTCAATTTTTGTCTCTCCTCACTGTATTATGTATGTGTTGGTTCCAACTTCATAGCTTTTATGATGATCTTATTTTGAAATGACTAACCTGTTGAAGTTCTAAAGTTGGAACTCTTCTTGCTTTCTTCCTTATAGAACTGTAGGGTTGATTCTCTACTATGGAAATGTTCCTATGTAAGTTTCCACCTCTTTTTGAAATCATTGTTATCATGTCCGTGAATAGTTATCATTCCCTGTAACTACCTACAACATTAATATTGCCACTATTCAGATCTGCCTACATGTGCGTTGTTCAAAACTACAGTCATGAGGACTGTATTTCTAGGAGTTAGTATCTTTTCTGTCATCAATACAATATTGTTTTCCTTTCAATTTGAAATTTCAATCTTTATCTTTCTTCAAGGTACTAAACACCATTATATTGTTTCTTAAACATTAATTATGTAAAAATATTGCTGCAAATTTTCCATCGACACACATACTCCAATCTTCCTTTTGCTAAGATGTCACATATTATTTAGGAGTTGAATTATCCCACTACACATAGAAAAAAAAGATCTCATTTGTATGAACAAACCTTGTGTATGATCATGTTGTCCTTAAGATCTTTTTACTATTTAAATGAGCTAATGCTTGTCATCTATGATATCATTCCATGATTGTTGAATACCATTGTTTAGTTTTTCAAAAAGCACTGTGATTCCATTATGAATATATCTATTACTTATATTAGTGAATACAACAAATTAACTGCTATGAATGATAAATTTATCCTTGATTGCATCACAATGTCATGGAAGGCCTAACAAGCCTATCTTATTAAAACGCTGAATGATAGCACGCTGAGCTCAACCCTTGTGGGAGCCACATTTATCCTATGTGTCGCAATTTGATGAAACAAAACATAAATATACTTTTCCTTTCCTGTATCTACACATGAATCAAACAATTTAGAAAAAATAGTGCATATTTTGGATTTGTATGATGGCTTTGATGCTTTCATGGACACCTAAAGTATACATTTCTTATTTAATGCACATTGAGATCAGTCTATACATGTATAGGTGTATGTTCATATAATGTTTGTGATCTTTCATTGCTTAGCGAATTTCTCTAACACCATTTCCATTTCTAGATGTAGGAACTAGGAGGGAAAAGTAGTTCAGATCAACAACAAAGCAAGACAGCACTAAACTAGTCATTCTCAGGCAATGACTGGTCACTCTCCTTATATACACATTTCTTTCATTTTCTTATTCATGTATATGCTTTTCTTAATTTGTATTGAGTAAGAAAACATCAATTTCACAACTTATGTGAGAAAAATATGCACTTTTAAATCAATAAAGATTACTTTTGTGAAAGATTTGTGTAAATCTTTTCTATGTTACCTGCTCTTGTATAAATGTAATGATCTATTAATGTAATATTTTTTATTTTTCTATTTATACAATTGAATGTAATGTAGGAGAGATATAAAATGTACCTTTCTCTTATTTTGAAATCAAAAAGCTCAACCTAATTAAGCAAGTAGTGAAATTAGGTAACATTTTTTGGTGACATCTGCTATGTGTTTGCTTGCTAAACATGAAGACTAGTTGCCTAGGTTTGTCTATTGGGTATAGAGTCGCTTTGAAAACTAGTCCTATGACTTTTTTTAACAACAATGCAGCTTTTGTAACTTAGTAAAATAGTGTGAAAGACACTCAAAAACTTATTGAAGGCAAAGAAAATTGAAAGGAAACTACTTAACTGTGCTAGAACAACACTTAGGGAATTAAAACTTGCATTTAAATTATAGTGCAACAACACTTGTTGAAAGCATAAACCTAACCTAACATATACAAGGTAGATCATACCTCAAAACACTATTTGAGGTGTGTGATATTGGGGGATTCACTACTCACAAGTTCTTTTCGCTCAGAGATCCTCACGGGGTGAACTGGCCTATATTGCCTCAATGGAATAGCAACGAAAGTTTCAAATTCTAAAAGAGCAAGCCATAGAGATTCTTTGGACAAACTGTCAAGCTCTCGGCCAAACGATGTCAGCATAGAAAACAGATGACAACGTAGCGCATTGGAATCCTAGAGATGCACTGGCATCTTGTATGGACCAGAGAGTAAGAATGTCTCAGAAAATGCTTAAATGACCGCTAGCAAACAGATTACTAAGAATTAACAGAATGTAGGAAAATTAAAGAATGTGATAAAGTAGTAGAATTGACAAAGATAAGGAGAAGAAAGGAAGGAGATACTTACAACCGTGCAAGTGATGAAGCTTCCAATCCGTGAGTGTCTTCAATACCTGCACAAAAGAGGGAGAGAATGTTGGAGTTGTATAGGGGACTACCTCAGTCAGACCCTATTTTGGTTTTCCCACCTCCACAGATAGCCAAATAGATAGAGAAAAGTAGAAATGAAGTAAAGAGCACTAAAGCACTACAAAATAGTGTTATGTTACTCAACCAAGTAATAGAGGAGAGGAGTGAAATATTACCACCCCCACCAAGAGTGATCAAGGCTAATGGGGGAGAAAATGAGAGGAACTCAATCCTCTTCTGCAATGGTGTATTGTTCCACACTTTCTCTATTGACATGGTTGAGTGTTGATGTTGTTGCTGTGAAGTGTAAAGTGTTTGTTAGAATGCTTGGAAGAGGATGTGAAGCTTGTGGATGAAGTATAGAAAATGGTGAAGAGATCTTCTAACCCTCCAAATGCAAGTTCAAGGACTAAATATGAAGGATTGAGGAAGAAAATAGCCATATTTAGCTCGATTGGTCGAGGATTGTGTTATAAATTGACCCCCAATGGGAAGTGTAACACCTCTACAAGCTCTAGACACATGAATATATCAGGGGTGTAAGTGTGTCACTTGGACATCTGCGCTCTGCACGGGTGTCCCCGAAAGAAATGCCTCCACCAATGCTCAAAACAGGCACCAAGTGTGGTGTAAGCAGTGGGCTTAGGTGGAATTAAGCCTCTAAACTTGGTTTTCTAAATTGTATAGTGGAAAAAAGGGGAATTGTGCCTAGGTGAAAATTCACTCTTATACATTTTTCCCCTACTTTAGCGAGCACAAACACTGATGAGTGCTTGGTAAATTAGATCAAGAAAGAAAGTAGGGTTATAAAAGTATACTTGAACTATCGAGGAAGTAGATAACTCTCCTACACCAAACTATGTTAGAATGTAAAAAGCTAAAGGATTCAAGTCAGCAAAGCAAAGAGACGTCGATGTAGAAAGTTGTCTTAGTACTATGCGTTGTCCCCAAATAATACGTAGAAAAATTCAAAGATGAAGAGAGAAGGAGCATATAATCAAGATGAAGAAGGTGAATATCTTTGATCTGGTATATGAAAGAGATAAGAGAGATGAAAAAATTGCATGGTGAAAGAAAAACCCACTCAGGAGTAGAACTCGCACCACAAAGGACGTGATAAAAGCAAACCCCACTTGAGGAGGAGAACCCATATCACCAAAAATCATGTTACAAGCTCATAGACCTACAAGGAAGGCATCCTTCAAGAACTCTCACATGAAGGAAGCCCCAAGAATCGGACTCCGCACAGTAAAAATGCAGTGACATGTCTATTCATAGGTAGAACATGTCTAAAGCATCGATACATCTACTCATAGATAGGATGCATATAAAAGCGTCGATACATCTACCTGTAAAAAGAATGCATCTAAAAGTGATGACACGTCTACTTGCAGATAGAACATGTCTAAAGTGGCTGGTCATGTAGACTGAGAAACTTTCAAAGGGGTCAGTCGAGAATCCTTCAAAAGGAGAGGGGTCCACTCAAGGAATGCGTTGTTTGAAAGGAAAGATCCAATTGAGATGCCCCCAAGCTAGATGTAAAGAATTCATTTGAAAGAAAGGATTTCAAAGAGGTCCCTCAAGAACCCTTCAAAAAAGAAAAGAGGTCCACTCAAGGGATGCTTCACTTGAAAGGAATAGCAAAGAGAGGGGTCCTTAAGAAGGACATACATCTCTGAAATAAGTTATTGCTACCCTCAACATATAGGGGAGGAGAACTATGTGAAAATACCTTGTACAAGATAGAGATGCACCTCAATATCACTTGTCAAGAAAATTAAAGGCAAGTACATCAATCAAATGGGAGTTTGATGGCACTTAGATCGTGAAGTTGTTGTATCTTATCCTTCGAGGCCTTACACTCACTAGTGGAATGGCCAAGCACTCGATGGTATGCACAAAAAGAATGTTTATGCTTATGAACTTTCTTGCATGTAGGAGAAGGAAGAGTTATTAAGCGGGCTTTTAGAAGCCGCAACAAAATATACTCCTGGTTAGATAAAGAATGAGGAGCAATAAGCAACCCATTCTCTTGTGGAGAAAAGTTTGATTGCTCACAAGAAGAAGATACGAAGGTAGAAGAAAAAGGAGGATTTCCATAGAGAGAATTATTTCGGCAAGGGGGATCACACTCTTCTACGGGATTGCCATCATCCTTCTCAACAGGACTACCAACACTAACCTCCTTAACATAAGTGCGACCATCTTCCTTAGAAGGAGGATCAACACTAATAACATTAAAACTATTACTCACACTACCCCACAATACAGAAGAATAACCATCTTTGATAGTGAGTGTGGATGATGTTGTCGAAAAGTCTAGGTGGTTCAGGTCAACTTTGTATTATCCAACGAAGGATTTTGTAAATTCTAAAGAACCCCAATCATCACCAAGACCCACATTATTTTGAGAACAGGTGGAAGGAGCACACTTAGGTCTCCTCACTTTAGAATGATCTTCAGGGATATTTATCTCGAGAGTACCCTTTGTAGTAGGTATAGCTGGAGTAAACATCGACACAATGGAAGATACTAAAGGAATAAGAGTAGGCACAATCGAAGCATGACCAACAACTGCCATTTCACATAGGTGCATAGCACTAGGGTCAGCCTTGACTGTGACTACTTTATTGTTAGTGATGAACTTAATTGATTTATGCAAGGTAGATAGGATTGGACCCATAGCATGAATCCACGGTCTACCAAGAAGAAGGTTATAAGGAAACTTCTCTTTCATAACATATACAAGGGTAGGTACAGTAACAGGTCCCAACCTCAAAGGAAAGACTATCGTGCCTAGGGCTTATTGGCCAACATTATCGAACCCATGGATGTCAACAAAAGAAGCATTCATAGAAGATGAGTCAATATTAACCTTAGGAAATAGGTCAATGCTACATACATTGAGTGTTAAACCAACATCAACAAGATTACATCTAATTCCAATCTTATTAATATTAACTAAAATAATTAGAGGGTCTGCTTGCTTTTGTACTTTTGGAGGTGGGAGCTCTTGTGGATAGAACATAATATTCGGTGAATCCACATGAATACACGCCATTAATGCATTAGCATCCATTGACCTAGTGGAAGAAGGAAAGAGGATCTTTTTCAAGGCTTCTTGAAGCATACCTTGATAAACCAGAGTAGACTGAAGCAAGTCCCACAATGAGATCTTATCTAGAGTAAGTCGCCATTGCTTGACAAGATCGCTATCACTAGGTGCTTTAGTTGTAGGTTTAGGAGCTAAAGGAAGACTTGGTTGTTTATTCACTCTATTCTCATAAGTATGGGCCACCGATCTATAAGAGGGATCCATAGGAATATCAAGAGATCTACTATTTAATGGAACACCATGAATAGCACAAATTCTTTTAGGAGTGGGACTAGCTAGAGTCACATGAATGATCAGTCTCTTAGGCCCTTGAAGGGTAGTGGGGACATCTACCACATATACAGACTCATTGCAACTAGCAGAATGATTACTTGAATGCATATTCCCAACATCAATCCAAACAAGATCAAATGTGGAATAGCTACTTAAAGACACATTCTCAACATCGATCCAAGGAGTATCAGATGTGGAAGGGGGTTCATCATTCGCTAATTTGCCATCTCTAGAAGAGGGTGCATTAAAACAAAGATGAGATTCATCATTCACAAATGCATCATCACCAGAAGAGGGTGCAATAGAAAGAGAGGGAGCTTCATCATTCACAAATGCACCATCTCTAGGGGAGAGTGCATTAAGAAAGATATCAATGATCTCATCTTCTTGCAACAAGACATCTTCTAAATCAAGAGGAGTCTGATGAGAAGGATCAAAGACACCCAATGACATGGGTAAATCCAAGTCACCATCACATGCATTAAATGGAATACCATTAACATTTTGAACAAACTTAGATACATAACTAATAAAAGAGGATATTAAATCCATTACAATTTTTTTGGTATTTTCTATGTTCTAGTAATTCACATTTTTGGAGGTCTTCGAAGTGAAATTTGAGGTAAGAACTTGCGTCGGTCCCTAAAATTTAATTTTTGAAGGCACTATATTTTAGGGACTAAACAAGCTCTCTAGGAGACCTTTCCAATGGTGCAAACAGTTCTGAATTTCGAGTACAGAGTCAAAAGTTATGACCCCACCAAGTAGGGGTAAATAAATTCCTAGTTTTTTGAAGAACATTGTTATTCATGTCAAGTTCACCACAAATGTGATATAGGGGGATTCGCTACTCACAAGTTCTCTTCGCTCAAAGATCCTCATGGGGCGAACTTCCCTATATTACCTCAATGGAACAACAATGGATGTTTCATATTCCAAAAGAGCAGGCCATGGAGATTCTCTGGACAAATTATCAAGCTCTCGACCAAAGGACGTCAATGCAGAAAACATACAAAAATGTGGTGCACTAGCATCCTAGAGATGCGCTAACATCTCATATAGACCAAAGAGCAAGAATGTCTCAGAAAATGCTTAAATGACTACTAGCAAACAGTTTACTAAGAACTGACAGAATGTAGGAAAATGATAGAATGTGATAAAAGTAGTATAATTGACAAAGATAAGGAGAAGAAAGGAAGGAGATACTTACAACCATGTGAGTGATGAAGCTTCCAATCTATGAGTGCCTTCAATACCTTCACACAAGAGGGGGAGAATATTGGAGTTGTATAGGGGCCTACCCTTAGTTAGACTCAGTTTTGGTGTTCCCACCTCCACGAATAGCTAGATAGATAGAGAAAAGTAAAAATGAATTAAATAGCACTAAAGCACTACAAAACAATGTTATGCTACTCAACCAAGTAATAGAGGAGAGAAGTGAAATATTACCACCTCCACCAAGAGTTCTCATGGCTAATGGGGGAGAAAATGAGAGGAACTCAAGCCTCTGCTACAATGGTGTTTTGTTCCACACTTGCTCTACTAATGTGGTGGAGTGTTGATGTTGCTACTGTGAAGTGTAAAGTGTTTGCTAGAATGCTTGGAAGAGGATGTGAAGCTTGTGGATGAAGTCTAGAAAATGGTGAAGAGATCTTCCAACCCCCCAAATGCAAGTTCAAGGACTGAATATGAAGGAATGAGGAAGAAAAAAACCATATTTGGGTCAGTCGACTGAGGAGGGCATTACAAATAAAACCCAATGGGAAGTGTAATGCCTCTGCAAACTCTAGATGTGAGAATTTTTCAAGGGCGTAGGTGTGACACATGAACATTTGGGTGTCACGCAAGTGTCCTCGAAAGAAATGCCTCCATCGATGCTCAAAACAGGCACCAAGTGTGATGTAAGCAATGGGCTTATGTGGAATTAATCCTCTAAACTTGGTTTTATAAAGTGTATAGAGGAAAAAAGGGGAATTGCACCTAGGGTGAAAATTCACTCTTATACAAAGTGTATCCCATTAATCTAGATAGGTAGAATTTCACTATCCATTGATTTTAACTGGAATGCATTATGCTCCTTTCATTTAGTAATGACAAACGAGCCACTCCAAAATTTGTCAAAATTCGTGTGCTTTCTTATCAAATACCTTCTTTTTTTGGAGTTGGTGGTACTCTAAAGACTTCATTGCTTTATCTCGTGTTTCTTCCAACTCCATGAACTGAGCATACCTAACTGCCATTAGATCTTGTTCTTCAAACATTTCCAACTAATGTACAATATCAAGAGTTATAAGCTCTAAAGATAGAGGCAGTCTTGCCTCCTTTCCATAAACAAGTACATATGGTGAATTTTCAATTGACCTCTTTGGAGTTATTCTATCTTCCCACAAGGAAGATTTCAGCTTAAATTGCCAAACTCTCTGATTATCCTCCATAGTTTTTTTAAATATTTTGATCAAATTCTTGTTTGTGCTTTTAGCCAAACCATTACCTTGAGGGTAATAGTTAGAAGATGTATTCAAATGGATGAAATTTTGAACAACCCAATCACACACTCTTAATCCAATAAATGCAAGAGCATTATCTAAAATGATTGATTTTGGAACACCAAACCTAGTTACTATATCATCATAAAATTTCAAAACAAAAGATTCATTGGCTTCTCTCAAAGCTACTACTTTTTTCCAATGGGTAAAGTAATCAGTCGCTATAAGTACCAACCTATGACTAGCACTTGAAGGTGGATTTATGGGTCCAATAAAATCAATACCCCACCTCATGAAGCGCTGCTCCACTTGAATAGGCTACAAAGGAAAATATGGAAGCCTCTCTTTTCTTGTAAATAAAGCTCATTTAACACATTTCCTTGCCCAAGCATGGGAATCTTTAAATAGGCTTGGCCAATAATAGTCAACTCTCATAATTTTCCATGCTATAGTTCTTGGGGAAAAATGACCTCCTGCAGTTCCATCATGGAACTCATGAAGCACTTTCTTAGTTTGATCATTACCAATACACCTTAATAAAACACCATTTAGATATTTTCCAAAAAGTACATTGTTAATCAACACATATAGAATGGAATGTAGTCTGAAATACCTTTGTTTAGCTCTTTCAAAACTTGGTGGACATTCACCAATTTGTAGAAAATGAGTCATATCATGCATCCATCCCGCTGCTAATGCAGGTGTAGCATTTTGAGAATCTTTAGTATTAACTGGAACAACATCTATTTATGTTGTCTCTTCACTTTCTAGTGTTGAAGCAAGCTATTCACAAAGTCCTTTACCTCTTACAAGCTTTGTGATCTTGATATCAACATCATATTCCATGACTTTAATGATCCATCCAACTCTCTTCTCATTAAGATCTTTACTTAACAGGAACTTCTTTACACTTGGATGTGAAACCATTAAATGAATCTTATTATTGGAAATTAATGGCTTAAACTTTTTCATACTTCTTATGACAACAAGAACATTCTTTTCAACAACGTTGTATCTTAACTCATAATCATCTAAAATTTGATTGAAAAAGGCTGTTGGATACTCTAAACCATCATTAATTTTCTAAACCAACATAGTTGAAATATAATCTATGCTACAAAAAGCATAAAAAATTAAGTCTTTTGAAAAATTTGGGTTTACCAGAGTGGGAGTTGATGCAAGAGCTTCCTTAATAGCTTCAAGGCTACATTTAGCTTCTCTAGTCCATCTAAAAATTGTATTCTTCTTTAACATGGAAGTCAAAGGTTGTAAAAGATTTGCAACATCAAGTATAAACCTTCTCAAGAAGTTAATTATGCCTAAGAAACTCTACAACCCTTTCTTATGATTGCGTAAAGGCAACTCTAATATGGCTTTGACTCTCTCAGGATCAATAGTGATCTGATGTTTTGACACAATGTATCCAAGAAGCTTGCCTTCATGAACAACAAAGATACTCTTTTTTAGATTGAGAGATATACCATACTCCCTACACTTTTTAAATACTTGTTTTAGATGTGAAAAATGTCCATCTGCATTTTTAGAATACAATGTTATATCATCCAAATAAACAAGAAAAAAATTATAAATTAAACTTTGAAATGCCATATCCATGGTCCTCTAAAATGTGGCACCAACATTAGATAAGCCAAAATACATTCTCTTGTAGGCCATAGTGCCCCACTTTGTTATAAATGTTGTTTTATATTAGTCCTCTTCCTTAACTAAAATCTAGTTATAACCATAATAACCATCAAGAAGAGAAAATCTCTCTGAACCAACAACTATTTGAAGGATCTATTCCATGGAGAGTAGTGGGTAATGATCTTTTAAAGATGCTCTATTAAGATCTCTAAAGTCTACAGATAGTCTTATCTCACCATTTTTCTTTCTAACTGAAACAAGGTTAGAAACCCAGGAGATATGTTTGATTGGAAATATAATACCCCCGTCAACTAACTTAGTTGGTTCTTTAATCATTAAAGGCTCAAGCTTGGGGTTCAAAGGCCTTTGCTTCTACCTTATAGGCTTAGCATCAAGTTCTAACTCAATTGTACGTTGGGAAATTCTAGGATCAAAACCTTTCAAGTCTAGATATTCCCATGCAAAAACATCATGAAAATCTTGGCACAAAGCAATAAAAGCCTTCCTATCCTCCTACGAATTTTTTTTTCCTATCTTAAGGAGCTTATCTTTAAAATTTTCAAGTTCCTCATAGGGATCCTCTTTGACTTGAATTCTGATTTTAATTTTCTTAAGCTAATCATTAGTGTTGAAAATAGACTCCAAGGTAACTAAACCCTTGGGTAACTTGTTTTTCTTTGAAGCTGTATGACTTGATCATCATACTGTTGTTTAAGCTTCTCTTGATTCACTACAGAAAACTAATCTTCTTCAAGTAGAAAATATAAAATCTACTCATCACTATCAAATACTTTCCAGTGAACATTGTTATTAGGTATTGAAGGTCTGATTACTACTTTAACATACTATTGTACCTTCTCCTTATTGATATCATTTGGAATATCAAATTGTGCACCAATGGTAGCAAGTTGATGTGCATGTTTATTTTAACTTCTAGGAATAGAAACCAAATTAAAAGCATTAAACTCTTCAATTACATCCCAAACTCTATTTCTATAAGATTTCAAAGTATCATTCTTAGCAACATTCAAGCCTCTTACTTGATTAACAATCAGCTCACTATCTCCAAACACCTGTAAGTAGTTAATATTTCTCTTTCTGGCCCATTTCAAGCCCTGAATTAAACCTTCATACTCGATAGTATTGTTAGAATAGGAGAATGCAAAACATGAAGCAGAATAGTAGTTGTCACCTTGTGGAGAAACAAGCATTGCACCTACACCAGCTCCATTTTTGTTCCTAGAACCATCAAAATGCATTTTCTAGAGCTCACCTTGTTGTTCCATCTATTGTTTTGCATCCTTTTCAAGGTTTGGAACAACTGTTTTAGGTTCATGGAACATATATACCCCTAAAATAATCTCCTCTATGCTGTCATTTAGATTATCAATTATTTTTTCTACTACCCACTCATTTAAGAGTATATTAGGTACACTTTTAGCTTGCAATTCTTGTGCAACAACAAGCTCACTATCATCTAGGATTACATAGTTGGCATTTACAACACTAGGTACATAAGGTTCAATATGATCCTTGGAAAGTACCTCAAATTTAATTGTTACTTTTGTTCCATACCTAGTTCTAAACAACATATGGGACCAATCTAAGGATAAATATCCTCCTATCTTGGTAGTTAAGTCTCTTGATAAGCATAATGCAAAGTATGGTGGTAAACCAATCGCATATATGTCCCAAGGAATATAAAAATTGGGACAGGCATGTAAGGTCAAACTTGCATCTCTGATAATACCTATAGTATTAACAACTGAACCATCAAGTTGTACCAATCCTTTCTCAAGTGGTTGATATTTAAGTTCTAACCTATCAGCAATTTGTTTTGGCATAACAAATCTACTAGCTCCTGAGTCTACCATGTAATTATGGACTAACTTATCTCCTATGATGAGAGACACATAGAAAGGAGGAGGTTTAATATCCTTACTTGGCTATTTTTTTATATCTTCAGGTGTATTTACTTCAAGTTTTTTTGTAAAAATAGCCTTAGCATGATCAATTTGAACATCACTAGACACAGTCATATCAGATAAATCAAATTGTAAAAGATCCTTTTGACTTAGGATAGCTAATGAATCTCGCATGGATATTGTCACATTCATCTTCTTCATATTATCAATGATATTAAAAGGTATATTTGGATTTACGTTTTGATGGACCTTTGTAACAACTGGATTAGCTTGCAAAGTGAGGTTGCTCCCTGGTAGCACCTTGTGTGTTTCTTTGCCAAATACGAGGCACTTATGAAGTAGATGGTTCTACAACTACTACTTTTCCTCTATCAGTTGTTTTCTCAAGATCAAAATCTCTTTTCTTTTCTCTTGTGTTTGTTGCAATAGGGGAATCATCCCTATTAACTCCACAAAACTCTTCCCCCTACCAGTTTAACAGAGTAGCATCATTTGGAGGCTACTCTTGTTGTTGTAATGCTCCATCATTGGGTACATTTGACTTTGAACTTGAAACATTTTGAACCATTTAAGATTTATTAATGATTCCATTTGAATAGGAAGCATGATTATGAGGTTGGTTACAAGGATAGCACCACTCATAGTCTGCTGGAAGGTTGTTCTGAATAGGAACAAGGTCTCTAGCTACACTAATTGGAGTAGGATTGTATGCTTGAAAAGCCTTGGATTCACATTCTATCTTGAACCTTGATAATTTCCTTGGTAAAGCTATCTATTACCTTGGTATTGTTGTTGTTGGCCTTGATAAGGCTAACCTAGCACTTGGTTTTGCTATTGAAGTGGTTGTCTATTATGAAATTGTTGTTTCTTGATACTAAAAAGCTCATTTCCAAAAGTCTATAAAACATTTTCAATATTTTGTTGACTCTCCTTTATCTCCTGTAACTCCTATGATTGAATTGGAACTGAAATTTCTTGTTTACTATTACCTGGTAACTAGGAAAATGGGCATAGGAGGTTTGGGTGCTATTTTTCCAGCTTGTATTAAGTTGTTTTATGCCATAATTGTTGTTTCATGAGCATCAGGTAATGAAGTACCTCCCATAGAATGAGTTATAATAGATATGCCACTATTTAAAGTTCTCAAATAGTAAAAAAATGCATATTCAGGAGAAGGCCTTATTATTATAATAGGTATTCTATCCCATGTCGTATGAAAGCTAGTGTTAAAATTAGACATTTTCTCTTGAGGAGCCCTCTTAATTGTTGTCAACTGCTCTACAAGTGACAAATGATCATATTTGTCTTGAAATTGCTTGTATAACTTATCTCCAAAGTCATCCCATGTTGCAATAGAAGCCACAAGAAAACCTCTAAACCACTATAAAGCTTTTCCCTTCAGTGAGGTAACAAGTAACCTCACAGCAACATTCTTTTGTGTTATATGATGAACTCTGCATAAATTAGCTACATCTCTAATATGATCTATTGGGTTTGTTTGATCTTCACCTGAAAGAAAGGTAGAATTTTTAAAGTAGTTGTATGAATGTCATCATGATGGGCTAAATTTAATGGAATTCCTCCATTAAATTCCACAAAAGGTTGGTTTCTAGCCATTGGAGGCGACTGAGGTGGATTAACATGTACTGTGAAAATAGGTACAAAACTTATTGAAGCAACATAACTTGATGAAACTGTTGGTCTAAAATTGGGTGGAGTTGACTGAAATATTTTTGAGGAAATAGGAGTTCTTTGAATAGTCCTACCACTTCTCATAGGTGGTGATAAATGAAGCTATTCAAAGGGTACAACACTACTTCTAGTTTGTACTCTTTTCATATGCTATTTTGTAAACTATTTTTCTGCTAATCGCTAGACTTCGGAGTCACCAAATATGAAAAAAAAACCCCTCAAGGGTTTGAACTTACTGGAAGCATATCAAAACTAGTAAAATATGTTGATGTTTGTGTTCCACTAGGCATGTGCCAAAACTGTTATCACTTAGAAGTGCACCCTTGTCAAGTTGCAAAACTTAACTTTCTGAAGTAACATGGAAACACTCCTAAGGTTGTGGGTGACCTTGAAATTTGGAGTGAATCTCTGGATGAGGTGAACATCCCTTCTAGTTATTACCTAAACTACTAATTTTTTGAAGGAAAAGGGAGAAGAAATTATTTTAAAAGAAAATGTTGAAAATGAAAATATTGGGTGATATACCAAACTAACTAGGACTATGAAAGTTTAGACTTTCATACACTTAAACACTATTGATCGAATTTAAATTGCACAACTTATTTTTGTAGGTTCATGCATAAATATTTCATAGGAAATTTTGAATGCTTTATCTTCTAAAAGGAAAATACTTTCACATTCTAAAAGACATATACAAATTTAAACATAACTTGCAACTTGCATAAACATACTTTTGCAGAAATGGAATGAAAATGTGAGACAAAACTATAAGGAGATTAAAATACCTCAATAATAACTTGATCAATCACTTGGTAATACAAAATACTACAAAAATAAGAAGGAAAAATTGAGTCTACAATATCCAAGGTGTTATCTGCATTTCATATCTAGAAATGAGTCACAAAACTACAAAAATTTGTGAAAGGACTACAAGAGTCACTATCTCCAAAAGCTACATGAATAGAACTAACTCAAAAATGAGTTACAAAAGTGAGTAAACAACCAACACCAAGTGGTTCCACCAAAAAAGGTTCTAGAATCCACCTTGTGTCAAATTCCTTCAAAAATCCAATAATATAGCATGTAAATCTTTAACAAATGAGCTCCAAAGAGTGGAAAAGGTCAAATTTGACCATGTCAAAGATAAAGGCATAATAAAATACCCCTATATGCTCTCAAATGTGCTTTTAAAAGGTCTAAATAGCCTCCTAAATCTCCTCCATGTGTTTTCCAACTTCTTTCAACTTACCTAGATGCTCTCCATATGTTTGCAAAATTATAAAGTGAAAAAATTCTTCCACTTCTCTCTTTGGCATACGTTGAAAGCTTAATTTTTATTTATTTTTCATTTAAAAATAATATTTACAATAAGTTATTTATAAATCATCACTTAGGTAAGTATTTTACATTTTATAAAGAATGCAAAAATAAAGGTAAATAAGCTTAGTTGACTTCTTCAAAGATTTGAAGGCTTCATTCATTGAAAAAATCTAAGGCATGAACCATGAAGCTTTAACCCACGAGTTTTAATAACTCACATTGCATTTTTAAAACAAAGTGAGAAGTTGACATAGTGATTAGGGCATAAACCCTAATACCAAAAAAAATTGAAAACAAAAGATTGCATTCATTCTCTTGTGTCGAACTTTCTAGAGAAATTTTTCTCAAGACACTGCCAAGGGTTTTCATTGAGCATATTCCATGAATCTTTAGAAGAAATATGCAACTACAGAGGAATAAAACAATATACAGGTTGAAAGGAGACTTTAGGTAAAGCATTTTTTTAGAAATCATCTTGTTGTTTCTGTGACTTTTGCTGAGAAAAATGGCTTGATCCTAAGCCAAAAAAAATTATTTCATACTTTCAATGGTTTGATTTTTAGCATTTTATACTTTCCACTATCATTTTCTAGCTTCCATGAAGGATTCAATGTAAGTTTTGATGGAACAAACCTAGGGTTTGTAGAAGACAACTTTCCATTAACTCATAGGTCGTAGGCTTTTAGTTTGTGGGTAACTATTTTTTTTGCTTTCCTATGAATGAAATGAGCTCAAAACAGAGCCTCCATCAATCAAATGTTTCAATATTTTGATGATTTTTCTTTCCCCCATTAATAATTTTGTTTTTCAATAAAAATCAAAATATTTTTTTAATGTAAATCTAAGGATTTCTCAAAAAGAAAACCTTCTCTAAAGTTATTTGGCTACAACCACTAAATTTGCACTTGGATATAAAAAGTCAATATTTATATTTCTTTTGCTCCTCTATAAGATGCCATACATTTTCTGCATATACTTGTTATCTTGACTCTGAGTTTCCACGTAAGCACTGTAGCTTTCCTGTCATGGCTCAATTATTGTCTCTTATCACTATATTATGTATGTTCTAGTGCCACCTTCATAGCTTTTATGATGATCTTAGTTTGAAATGACTAACCTGTTGAAGTTCTATAGCTGGAACTCTTCTTGCTTTCTTCCTTATCATGGAACTCTTCTCAATGATGAATAGAATTGTAGGGTTGATTCTATACTATTTCACTCTTCCTATGTAAGTTGCCACCTCTTTTTGAAATCATTTTTATCATTTCCTTGAATATTTATCATTACTTATAACTACCTACACCTAATATTTCCACTGTTTAGATCTACCTACATGTGCATTGTTCAAAACTACAGTCATGAGGATTGTATTTCTAGGAGTTAGTATCTTTTTTGTCATCAATACAGTATTGTTTTCCTTTCAATTTGAAATTTCAATCTTTATCTTTCTTCAAGGTACTAAACACCATTACATTGTTGCTAAAACATGAACTCTGTAAAAATATTGCTACAAATTTTCCATCAACAAACATACTCCAATCTTCCTTTTGCTAAGATGTCACATACTATTTAGGAGTTGAATTATCCCACTACACATAGAAGAAAAAGATCTCATTTGTATGACCAAACCTCATGTATGATCATGTTGTCCTTATGATATTTTTACTATTTAAATGAGCCAATGCTTGTCATCTATGACATCATTCCATGATTGTTGAATACCATTATTTAGTTTTTCAAAAAGCACTATGATTCCATTATGAATAAATCTATTACTTATATCAGTGAATACAACAAATTCACTGCTATGAATGATAAATCTATCCTTGATTGCGTCACAATGTCATGGAAGGCCTAACAAGCTTATATTATTAAAACACAAAATGATAGCACACTGAGCTTAACCCTTGTGGGAGCCACATTTATCCTATGTGTTGCAATTTGATGAAACAAAACATAAATATACTTTTCCTTTCCTATATCTGCACATGAATCAAACAAGTTAGAAAAAATAGTGCATATTTTGGATGTGTATGATGGCTTTGATGCTTTCATGGACACCTAAAGTATGCATTTCTTATTTAATGCACATTAAGATCAATCTATACATGTATAGGTGTATGTTCATATAATGTTTGTGATATTTCATTTCTTAAAGCATTGGTCTAACACCATTGCTATTGTCAAATGTAGGAACTATGAAAAATGAGGAATTAGGAGGGACAAGCAAATCAAATCAGTAGGAAAGCAAACAACACCGAACCAGTCATTCTCAGGAAATGATTGGTCGCTCTCCTTATATGCACATTTCTTTCATTTACTTATTAATGTATATGATTTTTGATAATTTGTATTGAGTAAGAAAAATTTCTTTTCACAACTTGTGTGAGACAAATATGCACTTTTGAATCAATAAAGATTACTTTTGCAAAAGATTTTTGTAAATCTTTTCTATGTTACATGCACTTGCATAAATGCAATGATCTATTAATGTAATACTTTTGATTTATTTTTTTTATACAATTGAATGTAATGTAGGAGAGATATAAAATGTACCTTATTCTTAGTTTTAAATTAAAAAGCTCAACCTAATTGAGCAAGTAGTGAAATTAAGTAACATTTACTATTGTCAAAATCCAACACTTTTTCGAAGGTTTGAGTATCTCACATAGGAAGTATTAGCATGTTCTTCAACACCTAAGTCTAGTAAACAAAAGTTTTTGTAAGTTTTTCAGGATCAAAATCAAAACACCTTCATCCATCGTCAAAATAAAAATAAAAATCCATCTCACAAACAACTCTTGGAAATCTTGAAAAAAAATTCTTCATGCTAAATGTTATCAAATAGATTTGCACCCTACTGAATAAAAGATTCAGCAATCTAATGACACATGGAAACCTTCTTCAGATGTGGGTGATCTAAATGAAGAAAGAGTCTCCAGAGTGAGTTGGTTCTCTGAATGATGGATCCTATTCTAAGTATTTTCCTAAGGGAAAGAGTTAGAAGGATAGCTTGAAAATAAAACCTATGACTTAAAATGATCCACAAAAAAGAATAATGACTTTGATATTTCTCTCACAAACAGTCTTCATAAAAACAATAATGAATTCACAATCTCGCATGAACACCAACGCATAACTGATTTACATGGAGGTTTAGATTTAAACACAACATGCAACCTACAATGAATGAACTTTTTGCATCTATGATCTACAATAATAGGACATAAAGAAGATCTATAAATAGAATCACAATATAAACATCATACTAAAACTACAAGTTGAGACAGAAATTGGAGACAAGAATGTTGCTTTTTAGTAGATGAAGGAGTCAAATTCTCAAAACCTGAGTACAACTAAGTTTACAAGCTCAAAATGCTAAGAGCCAAAAACCGAAATATGAAACCATTTCAGAGAAGAAAAACTAAGTTTTCTTCAAGATATAATCCTCCAGAAACCCTAATCCGAGCTCACAAGAAAAGCTCAAGGAAAAGGTCTCAAACTATCTCAAAAATCTGCATAAAAGTAGAAAAAACTCACTATTTCCATGATCATACTGAAAAGCCTCTAAAAATAGGCTAAATCTGCTTTTAAAGCAAACAAAGCACCTTATCTCTGCAAGAGGAAACTCAAATCCGACTCAAGGCAGAAAATAAAACAATCTTCTAAAAATAGCAAAAGATAAAAACAATTTGCTTTATCTTTGCTTTATATAATTGCAGATTTCACAATTTGACCTATTTTTGCAATTAAAGATTGCTAAATCTTTTGCAAAAAGAATACAACTTATTTCTCCAATACAACAATTTATTTTTCTTTTAAAAATCATAAAATATAATGAATATCCTCTCATTAGAGAATATTTAATTGATTTCTCTTAAAATCAATTTAAAAATAGAACCCTAAGTCATAAAGGTTTTGCCTTAAGGCATAAATATTTTCATTCATATTTTAATTTTTTTTTCCTCAAAATCAATTAAAAAACCTAAGGCAATTATCATTCCATTTAACACTTAAGGCATAAGCATAGTATGGACTCTTAAATCAAAAGCCTTAGGTATTAATCAAAACCTAAAATTATTAACACTAAGACCTATGAAGTCTTATGACTACTTCCAAGAGGCTCGACCTAGGGAAATGATAAAATTATGAAGGCTCTTAAAAAAAATATTAACTTTGAACAAATGTGGAAGACCCAAATTTTGAATTAGGGTAACCAAAAGATGGACAAAACTAAAAAAAAAAAATGTAAAATTGTTTCATTTCGCACTTGGCTTTGAGAGTGAACTTTGTCTGGGAGAAGATACCATTGCCACCATGTATAAGGTTCTGATTTGGAGCCTCCATTCGAGTTTTATGGAAACTTTGTGAGAGCTCGGCCTCTCTATAGATCAATTTCCTTGTTTTGCATGTAGGGTAACTACTCCTTTGTCACTTCGTGGCTTCATCTTTTGGTTTTGAAAGAAAATCTTGGCCTCTTGGCCACAGCCTTTATATGATATTTTTTGATGTCTCTTTACATTCTTATGACTTTATTTTCTTGGCCGCCTTGCATGAGCTCAAAATTTTGTCTAGAAGCTCTATGTGATAGCTTTGTTCGCGGACTTCTCTCCTTCACTACACACAGGGTGAGCTATTGTTTATGGCTTTACTTCCTGAGCCATTTTTGGTCTTTTGGCCACCATGTAATACAGTCTCTTGTACTTTTACTTTTTGTGCTTATTTTGCTATCTGGGTTTTCTTGTGCTCGCTGGCCACCATATACGAGCTCACACTGGGTGTTTTGCTTGGGGTTTTGAAAAATTAGTAGAGCTCTGGCTACGACTTCTTTGTTCTCCCATAGGCATGAACTAGTAAGCTCTCATTATTCTACCCTATTGGTATTTCTCTTCAAAATGGAAAGCTTATAAAAGCTTTATATCTCTGCAGATTATCAACTTCTATTTATAATTTTCTGGCCATTACATAGGCTGCGCCATATGTATATACCTACCATGAGCTTTGAAAGCATTTAGAGCTCGACCCATCAAAGGATTTTAATATATTTTCATTCTAAAACACAAGATTGATGTGGGCATTCGTTTCTTTGAATACTTACCCTTGACATTCTATTGTTTCCTTGAAGACCCTCTCATGGGTGTCACTGAAAGTTGTAGACTCTATATTTTAATTCAAAACCCCAATGTGGGAATTCTGAAAAATGAGCAAAAATTTGTGTGTTTTGATATTCTTGTAAAATTGGCTCGACCCATGATGATTTTTACTTCTTTTGTACTTTCAGTTGCAAAACTTAGACATGGGCATTTGTTATTTTGTAGAAATCTCACCTCCTTTGGAGCTTGCTCAACCACACTATGATTTTTCTTTCCTTTTGAAAACTCTATGGTTTCCTTATAGAACCCTTCATGGGTGACAAAAAATTATAAAAGCTGGCCTTTCTATTCAAAACCCCAATGTCGGTGTATGAAAAATAAACAAAATCTGTATATTCTGATATCTATGTAAAATCTAGACTCCTTTTGGCATTCAAATTCTTCAATTTTCAATATACAGGTATTTGTTATTTGTGAAGAAAATGTATTTCTTTTGTATTTCAGCTTTGACCACCCTCACACAGATTTATAGGATTCTAAAAGATATCTTTTTAAGCACACTTACAAGAGTCAAATTTTGGAAACATTTCCATTTATATTTTGTTGATTTCATACTGCTTGAGACCTCCATATATCTACATGTGTTTAAATTCCTTCCTGTACCTTTCATTTACACTTTCAGGTGTCATTGAAATGCTATTTTTTGAACTCTCCTTGCACACAGAAATCCCTTTTAATTTGGATCTGTAGATTACATATTCAATGTATACTGTGCTCACCCTGAAAATGACTTTATGTGTTTAAATCCTTATCAAAACTATGCACATTTCCTATCTGATACTTGAAATTCTTTGAAGATATAGTTTGGAATCATGACAGAACAATTCCCTCAAGCAGTGTATCTTGATTGTTTACTTTCAAATAACAGTAAAGCAACAACTCTATTTAAAGAAATCATTTGCACTTCAGCCATAATGGAATTGGTTGTTTTGTTGATCATTGCACTTCCTCAAATACACCATTTACTATTCTGATGGTTGCCATCCACTATTCTAATAGAAATCTAAAGTTCTCTTCACTTGTCTTTATTATGTAAAATTGTTCCCTACATAAATACCTTCCTTGCATGAAGATATGAAACAACACACCTCGTTAAGGCATTATGTATGCCTGTTCACTATCCTTGATTGAGAGAAAGGAACACTGTTGAACTGAACCTTGTATGAAATTATGAAAATGATGAACAAATAATATTGTGGAAAAAGAACATAAATCATACAACAATTTTTGAGATGAATGTACTCAATTAAATTGATTGAGTGAATTAAACCCATTGTTCACCTGTAGCTTTCAGAAATCACTTACATGATCGTTATGAATGTGCAATTGGTTTAATGGCTTGATAGATTAATCTACTTAACTCTTTCAATTGCATTTACTTTCTTGATGAATATGATGATCACAATCTCTATCTCAATCCACTTGTAATGAATAGGGGCAGCATGCCGAGCTCTACCCTTGTGGGAGCCTATTTTTCTCCACATGCTTGGTCCTCAAATAATAATCAGCTTTGTGATTTTACCTATACCTGCACAAAGAAACAAACAATGTTAGCATAAAAATAATGAATGATGATGATGTCTTCTCCTTTTTTTCATGCTTCTACTTCCTCCTTAATGGTTCCAGTGTATGATTAGTATTAGACTGCATCATTGTTGATGGTTCATATAGGTATCTTCATAGTCAGAGCCTCTAACATCCCTCTGTTCCTTCCTATAGGTCAATGAAGCTTGGAGAAGAAAAAATGTGCACCACTTCAGCATCGAACATCAACCAATCAGGCAATGATGATTATGTTGTTACTTATGTGATTTCTTCTTTTAATGCATCTTCCATAATGTAGTGTGATACTAGTGATGCATTGTGATAGTCATATCCATGGCTTGTGTGGGTATTTGATTTCATTCCTATGCTTTTCATTTCGAAAAGAAAATGCATCTTGATGCAATGTTGTATTATCATTTGAATTCTCACAATCAAATGAAGCTCTATAAATATGAACTGCTTCATGAAATAAATAAAAGCAATTTGAAATGCTTTATTATTGTATGCTCAATCTTGTACTCCATTTGATTCTAAAATATTGAATAGAAACTTCTGAAATTTTGTTTCCTCATTTTAATGCACAACGTTCACTTGATAAATAATGAACAAAATGCAAACACAACTTAAGCATAACATAGAAATAATTGTATTTTCCACTTTTAAATATAATAGTATTTGATCCAGCTCCACCAATTAAACTGTAGCAAAAAATTGGTAACACTAAACTTTGGGAAAATCCTTTGAAATCAAAATCCAAATCATCTTGTTTGACTAGGTGTGTGTAGATGAACCCTTCTTTACACACTAAGTTAAATTATCATCTTGTGGAAAAATTTAGTTTCAGACAATATCCAACCTCTTATAGTTTATGAGTTCATTATCCAAACTAAATCCAATCAAAATCAAATCAAACCAAATCAAATCAAACATCAATCCAAAAGTCCTAAAGTTTGGTATCCCCTTCAAGGTTTCCTAAGAGTTCAAATCATTCACCAATCATCGATCTCTCATTATCTCACTATCATCATCCTTTTGATCCTCAATATCTTAGACCTTATTTTTTGTTTCTAAAGTTTAGATCAATCCAAAGAGTTAGAAGTTGACATTCCACATTCCTAAAAATTGATCCTCATTTTATGGTCCAAACTAGATCTCAACACAAGAAGAACATGGAAGCGAACAAAGAAACATACACTTCAAGTGACTTGAGTCAAACCACTCCTGAAATCAATCCCATTGGGTCTAGCAATCCCACTGTCAAACTCCCTCCACTTCCACAAGATCATCAAGAGAAAGGTGGCCAAGTGGAGGACATCACCAACAATGTTCTAGGGATGACTCAAGATGAGATTATTGAAATTGTCCAAAATCTTGAGACTTAAAAAATTGTCAATGCTATGATGAAACTTAATCCCTCATAATAGATGCTAGAATTTGGAAAAGAAGGGGCTAAACTCCCTTTTGAATTTGATGTAAGCACTATTGTGGAGAAGCCTCTTGGGGTTATATTGCAAATATCATCCATACCTCCATTCCAAATCATCACTCAAACCATCCCAAAAATCACATCATCCATTGCTCCAACTCAACCAATTGTCAACAAGGGGAGCTCATTGCTTCATGCTCTTCAAACACATCCCTTTGTTAATAACCAAGACTTGGATGCAAACACCATCTTGGGTCAATCCATCCCATTGAATTCACTACACCCAAATATTCCACTTACCTTTCATGAGCCCATCAACTCATCTTCTTTCAAGACAACCCTAGTATATCCTCTCAACACACAAACGTCTCTCCCCATGACTTCACAAGGAGAAGGTGGGATATTTGGACAAGGGGGAATCTTTGACCCTTCATCATTGTCATTTCCTCAAGGGAACACACCACCAACATTCCCACTACTTTCACCTTTTCCACAAACATCCACACCTCTCCTCGGTTTAGGGAAACCTCCTTTTCCAACCATCAATCAATATAATCAAAACAACCCCCCAATCATAAATCAAACCATCACACCAAATCCTCCAAACATTCCATCGATATCGCAACAAGTGGCAACCATCCAAGCAACACAAGTGATCAGAACAACATCTATAAATGTGGTCTCTCAAGGACCAAGCATATCAATCACACCATCTACTGTGCAAATCCTCATCATTAATACAACATCACCCCTCATCACAATAACATACACCATTTTGAATCCACCACCACCACCACCACTAAGACCAAATATGGAAAATCCATATAGCATCACTTTACAAGTAGCACAATAAGCCTATCAAAAGGCACTTCAGTTGTTCCAAGCATAACAAGCACAACAAAACACACAAGATACTTAGTAGGCTACTCAAAAAGCACAAGCACAACAAACCACCCAAGCTCAAGATTTATTACAACAACAAGAAGCTACCCAAGATACCCAAGTTATGCAAGCAACTCAAGCTGCATAAGCCACACAAGTTGCAAAGGCTACTCAAGTAGCACAAGCTGCCCAACAAGCTCAAGGTTAGGTGCAAGCCCAATACCAAGCTCAACAAGCACAAGCATAGACATAATATATATCTAGTTAGTAGTAAGCCTATTAGCAAGCCCTACAATAGTACCAAGCACAACAAGAAGGAACCAAATTACTAGCCCAACAACAAGCATTTTTGGCACAACAATAAGAAGACCAACAATAAGCATTATTTGTACAATAGCGACAAGACCAACAACAAATGCAAGCATATCATCAATCCTTGGTCACACAACAAAGTTTTCAACAAACTCCCACAAACATACCTAACACTCCACCCATCACTCAAACACTTCAACCACCTCAAAACACATTCACTCCACCTCCTGATCTGCAAAATGACATAACAACACAAATCAAGTTTCTCTTGCAATAGGTGATAGATCTTCAATCATAGAAAATAACAAAGACACCAAGAAATTTGTGCCCCTATCCATTTGACAGGATCCTTGTGATGGTATCGTTCCTAAAGGGGTTTGAAATCCCTAAATTCGACAAATATTGTGGGATGAGAAACCCTAAAGATCACATCAGAGAATTCCAAGTACATTGCATGGAGGTTGCATATGATGATACATATCTAATGCAGCTATTCCATCAAAGTTTGGCTAGCCCCACCATGGAATGGTTCTCTCACCTTCCTCCTAGAATCAAAAAGTTTCAAGAGATTATAGATGCATTCAGAAAAAACTATGCATTCAATATAGGTGTGGATGTCAGTCTAGAGGAACTATTTTCTCTTAAACGCTAAGGGGGAATCATTCACTTCCTTCTTACAAAGATGGTGATCTAAGTCCAATAGGAGCAAATGGACCATGCCAGAAAAACAAAAATTTTGCACCATCATTACCAATCTTGAGCAAACCTTGGCATTTCACCTTAAGATGCAATGTATCACCACGTATGACCATTTGGTCCCCAGGGCTCTCAACATCGAACGAGCCCTTATTGCACAAGGGGGAATACCCACGTATCAAGAACATCATGATAATATCCTATCCACCAACTATAATGGTAAACCTCGCACATGGGAAAAGAATAAAAATGTCACTAATGATGGTGTTGTCGATGCGAAGGTCATAATAAGTTCTCTCCAAAACAAAACACACAAACATACCAACAACCGCAAGGAAACAATAAAAACAACACACAAGCCAATGTGGTCTCACAACAACCACCCAAAAATCAAGTCAAAATTCTAAACAATCAAGGGGGACCACCCCTGAGGAACAAACAATATACCCCCAAGCAAAAATACATGGCCCTTGGGGAATCAATTGAATCTATCATGAAGAAGTTGGTAAACAAGAATCTCTTCAAAATTCTCATCTATGAGAACTATCAAGAACCCCAAGTGAAACCACCATGGTACAATGAAAGTCACCTTTACGATTTTCACAAAATCAAGGTACACACGACAACCAGCTACATGACGTTGAAAATATGAACCAAGACCTCATCGATTACAAGATCATAAATGCTAAGCAACTAGCTGGAAATTAGGACCTAAAAATATACATAAATCTGTTGCTAGATCATAAAGGGAATAATCATGGGAAGAATAGGTATGCCAATGTACACCATTTTTATGATCATGTTGTCAATTCCATAGATGAAATGGTCATTGTTATTAATGTCAAGGGAGCTAAAGTTGATTGTGGGGTCACCACACGTGGCAATAAAGTTACAATTGTTGGATCATCACAGCCACCTAGGGAATCCACCTCCAATTCAAAATCTACTCCTAATGGCTACAATGTCTTATACCAACTAAAAAGAACCCTCGCTCAGATCTCCATCATGGATTTGCTGAAGATATCACTTGCACATAGAAAAATCCTAGAGAAAGCACATGCTTCATCCATCATCTTTGCGGATCTTGATGTTGACCAGTTCCAAGCTATGGTTGGAAACATCACCACCCCAAATCTCCTAACATTTTCTAATTAGGGCTTCTCCACCCAACCATTTCACAATCGCACACTCCATCTTGAAGTCCTAGTTCATAAAAATAAAGTTAAAAGGGTCTTGGTGGATGAGGGTGCAAGACTAAATATTTGTTCGCTCAAGTTAATAAAGAATTTGGGATTGTCAAAAGATGTCATTGACAAGGGTAAGGGTATCACAATCAGAGCATATGATGACTAGGAAATATTTTCTCAAGGCACCATTCAACTCCCTATTCAAGTAGGTCCATCCATTATGGAAACTACTTGCTAGGTCCTTGAACTTGATTTACCTTATAACATCCTCTTGGGGCACCCATGGATCCATGGGATGCAAGCTGTCACTTCCACATTCCATCAATGCATCAAATTCCCATATCAAAATCAAGAGGTCACAATCGATGGTGATCCCAAGCCCTTTTACTACTACAAAAACCTAGAATCAAAATACTATAAAATCCCTCAAGCCCCAAAGATGATGAAGGCCCTACAACTCCGTATGTAGACCCAGATACATTGGCCTCCACTTCTAAGAGAAAGACACCCGCTATTCCCAATATCTTTGAAATCAAAGTCATTATCCAAGACAATGGGTGTGGGGATTACAAGTTGAAGAAAAGTGCTTTTGTATTAGGAGAGTTACCTCAATCTCCTAGGTCTCATGGGTAACCCCAACCAGTTGAAACATCATCCCAAACCTTCAAACCAAACCCATCTAGATTCAGATGTTGGGGAGATCTAAGTCAAGAAATAATAGATGAAAAAGACATATCTAGTCTCCTATATTAGGATAAAAGGCCCATGCCTAATCTTCTAATGGATGAGATCAGAAAAGGTCTACAAATGATGCTTAGCATGGGTTACAATAAGAACAAGAAACTTGGGAAGAATGACAAGAACCTATTAGAACCCATTTTCACTAAGAAGTGTATAAGAAATATTAGCCTTGGATTTACCCCTCTGAAGGTAACCATACTTGGAAAAGTGGCTTTGGTTAAGAAGGTCAAAACTCGCTCTTAGCTATTAGCATCTACCCTTCAGTTACCAGTATCCATAGGTCAAGTCATAGATAACTTTACCTTTGACATAACGGATGTGTGTAGTGACGAAGATCTCGTATCTGACTTACCTATGCTCTTTGAGGATTCCTCCCTACTCATGATTAGTACCTTGTCTTTTGAGTCAGACCATCAAACCCATGAAATAAAATTATTCTATCATCAACTCATCGATTACAACCAACGAGGACCACTAATTTTGGACACATTAAAAAATGATGAGGCACTCTCAAAATTCATCGCATTGCAGGATACTATCCCATATGGAGATCACAAGGCTGGGTTCGACATTGTGATAGACACACATGCTTACTATGTGGAAACAATTGAATCCTTTAGTCACAAAAGTGAAAATAGAAGAATAATCTCTAATTCTTTGAGTGAAAACCACACTATGGCACTCTTTGACTCAAAAATAGTAAAAATAAAAGATGTGTCCAATGGTGAAAACCTCTTTGAGGCATTAAACGATGAAGGATTCAATCTTCCCCTTAGTGCCATTCATCAAGAGAATTCAACAGTCTTAGCAAAGAAGTGCAATCGAGTCAACCTGGGAATAGAGGAAATGCCACACATAACATTATATGCATAATCACCTCTCACAGAAGAATAGGAACTTCTAGCTATGTTCCTAAAAGAAAGGAAGATAAACTTTTCATGGACCTATGCCAACATGCCTGGGCTTGAACCAGAGGTTGTGGTTCATCACCTAGCGATGTATCCCAAAGCCAAGCTAGTGAGACAAAAGCTAAGGAAGATGTATCCCTAGATAGCATTGTTGGTCAAAATGGAATTACAGAAGCTCCTAGATGCGGGGTTCATACAACCGATTGATTATTTGGAGTGGGTCTCAAATCTTGTGCCTATTTCAAATCCCACTAGGGGCATCCACATCTACATGGAATTTAGAGATCTAAACAAAGCATGTACCAAGGATGACTTCCCACTTCCAATCATTGACATGATTATGGATATGACGATAGGACATGAGATGCTATCATTAATGGATGGATTCTCATGTTACAACTAGATCATGATAGCAAAAGATGACCAACATAAAATGGCCTTCACTTTCCCATGGGGGACATATTGCTATAATATGATGCCGTTCAAGTTGAAAAATGTGGGAGCTACCTATTAGAGGGCCATGACACTAATATTTCATGATATGATTCATAAAATTGTGGAAGATTATGTGGATGATATATTGGCTAAGTAAAATAAATGGCGAGATCACATAGCAACATTAGGCTCCATCTTTGATAGGTTGGAGGAATATAAAGTCATACTCAATCCAAAGAAGTGTATCTTTGGGCTATAGTTAGGAAAGATCCTCAATTATATCGTGTCTATGAGGGGAATTGAGGTAGATCTCACCAAAGTTAAGGCAATTCTTGAAATGGAGGCACCAAAAACATTGAAGCAACTAAGGGGTTTACAAGGAAGACTCCATTCCATCTGCTAATTCATAGTGCGCCTAGTAGAAAGGCTATCCCATATTCTCATCTACACCACAAGGTGGTAGCATACAAATGGAATGAGAAATGTGATCAGGTGTTCAACAAGAACAAGGAGTGCTTTCTCACACCACTAGTTCTCATGCCACCAATTCCAAGCAAACCCTTGATCCTATACATATCGACAACAACAATAGCTCTTGGCACTCTCTTAGCACAACACAATGAAAATTGGAAAGAGAGAGCTATCTCTTATATTAGTAGAACCATGGTGGGACATGAGCTGAACTACACATCCATTGAGAAAGCTTGCTTGGAAGTCATGTTCACAACATAGAAATTAAGGCATTACATGCTACCACATTAGATAAAACTTATTGCAAAGATAGACCCCCTTAAGTATTTTCTTTCTAAAGCAATGCTTATAGGGTAGACAACTAAATGGGTAATGATCCTAATAGATTATGACATTGAGTATATGGAACACAAGGCCATAAAAGGACAAACAATTATAGATCAGCTGGCAGAAGTACCAATATACTCAGAGAATCCACTTGTATTAGAATTCCCTGACGAATCAATCTTCAACCTAAATATGGCATATCACTGGAAAATGTAATTTGATGGATCCTACAAACAACATGGGTTAGGAGAAATAATTTTCTTCATCACTCCACAAGGGGATTGCATACCTACATCATATAAGTTGCCATTCCCTTGCATGAATAACATCGCAAAATATGAGGCTCTTTTCATAGGGCTGAGAATTGTAGTGCAGTGGAAGATCATGCCACTCAAGGTCTACAGAGATTCATAGCTCATAATCAACCAAGTCAATGATGAGTACCAAATGAAGGATGAAAAGTTGACTCAATACAAGAAATTGGTGGAAATCCTCAAAGAGTCCTTCATTGATATCACATTTGAGCAACTACCAAGGGAAAATAACAGAGCAATGGATGCTATGGAAAAAATTGGGTTGCTATTGGATATCCCACACAACATCCCAAAGAAAGAATTCCTCATAGAGAAACTTCTCATACTAGCATTAGAGGTATTAGAGTCTGAATTTGTGTGTGAAATTGTTGGTCTTGGTGATCCATGGTATCATGATATATACACCTACTTGAGAATAGGAGTCCTCCCTACTGACATAGCCTCAAATATTAAAAGAGACTTTGTCAAGAAGTCATCATGTTTCATCATGTTAGGAGATATCCTATACCATAGGAGAATTTAAGGAACCCTTTTACGTTGCCTAAACATTGAGGAAGCTTTGACCGCTTGAACCGAGGTACATAATGACATTTCTGGTTCACATTTGAGTGGTATGACCTTGGCTAATAAACTAGTGATGACTAGGTACTATTGGCCTACAATGGAAAGAGAATCTCATGACTGTGTTCAAAGGTTTTTGTAGTGTCAATAGCATGGGGATCTCATCCATGCATTTACCTAGGAGCTCCACCCAATTGTTACACTTGGGCCTTTTTCATAATGGGGGCTCGATCCTGTTGGCAAGATTACCCCCACCTCATCTAGTGGACACAAGTTCATCATCACCACCACATAGTACTTCATGAAGTGGGTGGAAGCCATTCCCATGACCTATATCACATGAAAACATATATCCAAGTTCATCCTAAACTACCTAATTTTTCACTATGGTGACCCTCAAGCTATTATCTTAGATAACAAGACACCTTTTAAAAACCAATATTTTTGTGACCTATGCCACAAGTTTAATATCCAACATCACTTTTCCACTCCATAATAGCCCCAAGGAAATGACCAAGCTGAGGCTACAAATAAGGCCATCTTAAATATCCTCAAGAAAACAATCAATGATGTTGGTCGTGACTAGCATTTACAGTTGAATCCTGCCCTATGGGCCTACTAAATGAGTATCTACACGCCAACTAGTGAAAGCCTTTTCTCCCTGGTCTATGGATCAGAAGCCATCCTACCCATTGAGATCAAGCTCCCATCCTTGAGAATATCATTGCAAAATCCCATCAAAGATGAAGAATACCAAGTATCATGATTGAAAAATCTGGAACTACTGGATGATCCATGCATGGATTCCTTGAACCATTTGCAAGTCTACCAAAACCGTCACAAGAGAAGCTACACCAAGAAGATTAGGAGTTAGACCTTTCAATTCAGAGAGCTTGTGCTAAAGGAAAATCAGAAGAATGTTCCAAATCCAAATAGTAAGGAAAAGTTTAAAACCAACTAGTTTCGACCCTTCATCATCAAAGCAAGCTACAAGTCAAGGGAATATTAGTCATCAACACCAGAAGATGAGCCTCTGTAGGAGCCCATGACTAGATCCTATCTCAAAAGTTTTTATGCCTAATCTTTCAAGGTATGAAGTCAATAAAACCAAAAAAATATAAAAAATACAAAAAATCCAAAAAAGTAGAAAAATGATTGAAAACAATAAAGAAAAAAATTGTCCTCTAGTGAAAACTACTTCGGTGGCACTTTGGGCAAGTACCTTGGTGAAAACCTGGAAAATAGGTGCCTTGTGTAAATAATCGCTCTCCATCCACTGGGATCTCTATAGCTTTTTCTGCATCATTCATCCATCACATTCCATATCTCCTTTTGTAACCTATCTGCATTTGCATCATAGTTTGATCTTGTGTTTGTATCATGATCCCTCCTACTACTACTCAACCCATTCTCAAGGTTAGTTTATCCTGCCTATATCAAAGTAGTCTATTACATCATGTTGGGGGCATGTTCTCATTGGATTGGATTTGTGTATATTCTTGAAGTCTCCCTTAAAATAAAAAAGTCCAAAAACATCAAAAAATAAAAAAATCCAAAAAAATTCATAAACATTAATCCAAAAACATTCAAAACATTCAAAATCCCAAAACAAGTCAAAAGTCAAAATGTCAAAAATAGAGTCATCTTGTCGAACTACAAGTCTCTAAGCTCTAAACATAGGAAAGGTTGATATTTGATCATCCCTTGAGACACTTAGGTTAGTGCTTCAGGATTCCATCATAATAAACTGGAAATCTATTTGTTCATATCTCATCAAATAATTTTGTCTTTGTCATTCGAACAACATGGTATCTATGTGTATAATGTATGCAAGGGTAATCTATTGATCAGCCCTCGAGGCCCCTAAGATAGGTTTTTAGGTTAGTCTCTTGGTCAAAATCTCATAAAACACCAAAAAAATTGGAAAATTCAAAAACAAAAAACCATTTACAAAACATCTTGAAAATACCAAAAAACAACCTCAAAACATTGGAGAAAGAGAGCGAGGAGTGGGATGTGAATGTTGAGGGAAAGGCTAAAGGTAATCCACCTTGGAAAATTGATCCTTTGTCAAAATATTTTTTCATATTTGGATTCGGAAGACACCTCCATGTTTGGGTTGTTAGACATGGCTAGGGCCAAGGCTACTGGAACTTTCAAACAAGCGAAGTGGACCCTACAAGAATTCAACAAAATTAATATTCAAATCAGGGGGCTTAAGGCTAAAGTGCAAAAATATGCAGGTCCCTCCATGTTGGAAATTCTAATTGATAGGCTAGTGGATCTAGAGCATACTCAAAATGAGTTTAAGGAAAACTATGAGGCTAGGCTAAAAGCCCTTGAGATTAAGGTGGATGGTTCAAATAACGACCTCAGAAATTTATTGCAGGTGGGCCATGCTTTGGTCAAGAATAGTGCTGAGGCCCTTGAGGTCTTGTTCAATAAGTTAAGTCAGCTTAGGGAGGAGTAGGTCCTCTTCTCTCAACTGATGGAGAAAGACCAGGGAGCTAAAGGAAAAGGTAAGAAAGCTCACAAGGATGAGGATAAGGTGTTGGTTGCCAGAGGTTTGGAGGATTGGAAAGGAAGATTCAAAGCAGAAAAAAAGGAGCTGCTTGAGATGGTGTAAAAGCACAAGGCTCAACAGTTGGAGTTGGCTAATACTTTGGGTGGTCTTAATTGACTTCCTTGTGTTTGTTGTTTTCCTATTTTTTGTTTCTCTGGTTACTTTTTTTAGGTTGTTTTGTTGTCAGGAGCCTTGGTTGTTTTTTGTCTATCTGGTGACTGGCTCTTGGTTTGTTCAGTTTTTTGTTAGCTGGGATGTTGCTGGTGGTTGATTGTGTTATCTTTTAGCAGCTGTTGGTGATTTTTTATATAGGGTTTTGGGTCCCTTCAAAACTTGTTTTTCCCTTCTAATCAAAACATTTCAAAACATCTAAAACATCCAAATATTTGAAAAAATCCATCCATCTCATCTCACTTTCACCCGTAATAAACATCACTCACAATAAATCATTGTCACCATCAACATTTGGTGAAAATATCATAAACAAGTCTAGCAGGTTGTTAGAAATATGAAATTTTGAAAATTTCATAGTTGATTATATTCATGAGTTTCCAAATTAATCCTTACCATAAGCACAAAATTCTCTCATCATAACATTTTTCCCATATTTTGTCATGTGGTCATGTAGAATCCATCCAGTCCTTAATATTTTATAGTACAATTCATATCGGCAAGAGATGATGAGGGTCTCCCTGATCCATAAAGCATCCTTACTAATGTATATCTTTTGTAATCTATCAACAAGAGTGTAGGAATGTCACACCAAAATATTCCATCTATAAACATATATCGGTAGGATAAAATTCATTGTCTTAGCGACAAAGAGATCATATCAGCAAAAAAAGTTACCATCGGAATGAGTCATAGTGAACTCATATATGTCTTACCGACCGGTGCACTAGGAAACATTTCAGCCAAACTAAAAGTCATCGAAGTGTAGTCTTACCGAAAGCTTCAGGTCTTGCAGACAAAACAAAAAGGGATTCTATGAAAGGACTATCGAGATGAAGTCATGTAGTCCTGCCGAACATAAGTCACAATGATGAGGTGCTTCCGGAAGAGTCTCACCGAGCAGAGTATATTGGAATAACAAGTTCGGAAAGACAATTAGCATCGGTAGGAGTCTTTTTGAGTTTCAAATTCTTACTGATAGAACTTACTTCATCGGTGAGATTTATTTCATCGGCGAGAAATATGAAAGTCACGCCGAAGTATGGTTTCATCGACAAAAATTTGATTGTGTCTTAGCGACTAAAAAAATACCACGGGGTGTGTCTTGGTAAGACATAATGTAATCTATGGAACATCTCCCCGACTTAGAATTTTCAGAGGAATACATAAGACTAAAGCGATAACTATCGGTGAGACTCCAAATGTCAATGAGACTACAAGACATTAGAGTGATGTAAAAAATTTAATAGTCAGCAAGACCTCAAGGTTTTGAGGAGACTATAGGATGTTTCGGTGAAGTGTTTAATGAATGTTGCAAAAATATATCGACCCAGATTTGAAGATGTCTCACCGACAAGACATTTGATGCGGTAGTGTGAGTTTCAAACAAGTCTTCACTTGTGCTTCAACTGACACATTAATCACGCGATGGAACATAACTGGGAGAATTTAATTGAAAGCATTAATGTTGAATTCATAGCAGAAGAATCAGCAAGGCGAATGAAGAACCAGGGCATCTTTCTAGTATGAAGATCTCGAGCAGAATACAGTAAGTGATTGCACCTCAACTCCTCAAATTTTAACTTTTGTAACTTTGAAGAATGAAGTCCCCTGGCTCAGGAAAACTAAAAGGTAGAAATATGGTGAAAGTAGTCAAATTAAGGGAAAGAAAGAAAAAATTGAAACGAAACATGAGGGCACAGAACAAAGATTGAATCAAGACCTCATTGACCAATTACCTAGCTCTGGGCTTAAAGCTAGACAATCTGCTCAACTTAGGGCAGAAATAGATAAACTAGATCATAAATGTAAATTCATAGGGGATGCTTGGACTCAAATAAGGGGATATGAATTGTTCAATTTTCATTATCATCAGAGAAATCGTTTTGAACTAGTATGCAATCCATGGAAGCTTAACTTGGGAAAACTAGTGTACCCTAATGTATTTGTAAATGTAGAATTGGTAAAACTGTTAGTTGATCATTATGACCCGAAACACAAAGCTATATGTAACCCATCTAGAAAATCACAAATACATTTTTCAAAAGAGGCAATAGGGGAGGTTTTTAATTTGGAATGGTTTTGCAATGAAGAGATCATATGTGAAGAATTGGAGGAGTTCTCAAGAATGGAAACGATTTATAAGGGTTGGAGGCTGCCAATTCATAGGATTAAACAGGGTGGAAAACCAGTTCCTTTACAGGATAGTGATGGACCTCTTTATCATGTGGACCTATTTGAACCTTATATGAAATACACTTACTTCTCAGTAGGCCAAGTATTGGGAATGGATGTCTCGGAGTATATGTCAATTGTTCCAATGCTAATTTCAGCAAATATCTAATACCACAATTCTAGGCCATTTGACTATGCCTTGTACATTATTAAGGGCCTTGATTCAGGATTGATGGAAATAAAAATTGGATCATCTACCTTTCATCTTAGGAATTATTCATTATTGATGCATATGGTGTTATATTTTTCGATAAGATTTGGGACTATGGCCTCCAGAGATGAGGATTTCTCAGTTTAATAAAGAAGGTGCAACATTACCTATTCAATTGTGGACTATTGTTTGGGATAGTAGGTTTTCCAATGCTAGTTTTATTCATTTTGAAGAATATTTTGTGAAAACATTGTACAAATTGTACAATCATCCTTGTGATTATTCTTTATCCAAAGAGATAAAGAGATTTCTTTGGCCAAAGGATTTAAACGGGCAAATTGATCATAACTACGGAGATTGGTATTGCTTTGAGGGAGCTACCATGATTAGAATTTATGGGTTTGAAGATGCCCCTTTAATTTTTCCAAAAATAGTCCCAAACAAAATTTCATATTTGGAGATTGTCAGATAGATGGATTATTCCAGTGTTATTAATCTTAGATCATTTAGGAAGCAGGGTTTCATGCCTAGTACATTATGCTTTGGTGATTTCACTATGTTGGCTAAGGAAGGATATGATTTGATCCTTGATAAATTGTTGCAGTACAATATGAAGAGAGGACTACCCAGAAAGAACTTTGACCTACAAGGGTATATTAACTCCGCTAAAATAAAGATAAAATTTGGAGGGTATCAGCATGTGCCCTATCAATTTGATGATATGATCCATAATTTGGATGAGGAAGAAGTAGAGATAGTGGTTGAAAGGTATAATCAAAGGTTACAAGATGCAGAGTTGTTGTCTTTTGAGGAGGAAGCATCCAAGGATAATATGCCACAAAGTCAACCAAGTAAAGTATCTAGATTGAGAACTCAACATTATATTTTCCCAACCAAAGAGTTGAATATTGAAGAGAATGAAGAAGCAGATGCAAGGAATATAGAATATAGATCATTTGTATCAGATGATGAATTTTTTAATTCCCCAGAATTTAAAGCATTTTTGTATAAACAATAGGGAAAAGAAACAAGGGAAAAGCTTAATAATGTTACTGCAAGAAATGAAGAACAATTTCTGAAGGAATTGAGGAGGTGTGTAGATGAGGAGATGATAGGCATGACCCTTGAAAAGGGGAGAAAAATGCTGGAAAAGGTTGGTGTCATGATGTTTCCCGAGCTAGATCTCAATTCTGCACTAGTCTTTGATAGTTTCTTAAAGAACAGTAATGCTACACACAAGCTAGACCAAGAAAAGGTAACAAAAGTGTATGCAGGATCTAAATATAATACAGATGAAGGATCATTAATGATTTGGGCCTTATATCCACCCCATAGGAAATTGGTAGTTATTGACACTGAAGAGGCATTCAGGCATGTCATGAATTTAAAGGTTGGAGAGGCTGATCATGTGGCTACCACAAAAATTGGAATTAATGTTGCAAAACTAAAAAAAGCCCAAATTCAGATGTTGATAAAGGAGAAAGAAATGTACAAAACAAATAACGAAAGGATGTTGAGAGAAAATGACCACCTAAAAGATTTAGTAGGCATTACCATGAAGTCAACCAAGATGCTTACTCAAGGTGAAAGCTCTCAGTCAAGAGATCATTGGGAAGGATCAAGTGCTTACTCCCAAGGAAAACATGATGCAATTGTAGCAATAATCAAGAAAAGGCAGGACAATTTAACATCTTGGTTGAATAAACTTGGGGAAAATATTCACATACCCTTGCTGCATTAAAAGAACATAAAAGGATGGATGGACGGATTATGGAGAATTTTCAAGAAATAAACCAAAGAGATGTTTCTAACAGTGTAGCAATTGAAGCTATAAATCATATTATAAATAAACATTGAAACTTCTATGAAGAATTGCAAGGAGATGAACAGGGGTTGATAAATGTCGCGAAGAAAAAATTGATTGCATTCTCTGATGATAAAGGGAAACTTAAAGAAATGGCCAGATGGAAAGGTGAGAGTGAGTCAATACTAAATCAAATCCTGAAGATAGCTACTGCAGAGGATACAATGTTGGAAGAAGTGAGTGAGCAAAATGAAAAGATGATAAAGATGGAGATCACAATCCAAAACATAGCTGGAGATGTGGATACATACGAGTGCGAAGATTATTTGGATCACGTTTCTAAAACTCATTTATGGCTAAACAGAGCTTGATTATCCTTTAATCTATTTGTTATGTAAACATATGAAATTTCTGAAAGGATGTGTCCTTTTGAGTATTTGATGTATAAATATCTATTTCAGTAGCGAAATAGATATAGATAGATAAGATATAGAATATCAGATAGAATAGGAAAAGGATATAGTAGAAAACAATGTTTCACAAATATGAGACTATGATGCATGTTTTAAATTATGGAGATATCAATGAGAATCATTTAATGTGTTGGTGTATTTCTGGTGTCAATTATCTATTGTGTTCATTGAAAGTATTACTATAGTTGTCTCCAAGATTAATGTCTTTTGGTTATTTAAATTGATATAACAAGTTTATGTTCAATTTATCAGTGCACATTTATTGTATCTATGTGGTTAATTGACTGGTTCTTTCAAGGAAATATTAAATCCTTTTCATTGATCATAGTAATTAGGGAAGTTCATCTGGATCGTTAAGAACAACTTGGTAGTCATAATCTTGCAGGTTTATACAAGTTATAAACTAAAATATATGCCAAACAATTTGAATTTCTTCTAGAAAGAAGCTGCTCACTTAGACCTCATTTGACTCCGCATACCCAATAAGGCACTAGTCTCTGCATCTTCATTATTTAGTTTCATTCATTTTTTACATCTGTTAACTAAACATATTAGGTTTTAGTTTTAATATTGCGATACAATTTATACCAAATTCCAATTTTATTTGTCCACTCCCATCTACCATTGTGGGTAAAATAGTTCAAAAGAAATAAGCATAAGTCAAGTTTGGCTTATTCATACAGGTACACCCACCTAGGTTTAGCAGCACCTAAAGTGTAGAAGGTATAAACCATTTGACCTTTTCTATTACCATAAAACGTATCAAGAGGTTGGCAACCTCTTGGGCCATTTCGCCTATGTTTTTGAGAGCTAAAAAATTGGTGACTCTGCTGGGGAATTAACTTAAAATCATGGCCTTAATCATAGAGTCAGAAATATTGTACAGACTCCGTTGGGAATAAGAAATATCAAACACTTTCTCACTTTTAAGAAAGTGAGTGGCGACTTTGACAAAAACATTGCAATATGAATGGAAGAAGATCCCACTATAAAACGGGTCCTCATGGAGGTCATGTTGGTAACAGTAAGTGGACACACAAAGATGATAAGGTTGATAAGGGTAAAGGGATAAATGAGGACATGCACATAACTAACAAAGACAAAGCACCAAGATCACATTTTGACACATATGATCATTATGATACATGGAAAGATAATTCAAGTGCAGAAACTTGTACCCTTGAAGAACAAAGAAACCCTTTTTACAATCCTCAGAAATAGGTAGAGTGGGATGCTAATTTTGAAGTTGAATAACTCAGATGTCAATAGGAATATGATCAAAGAATGGATGGTAACCAAAATGACTTCAATGATCATGTTATTTCTCAGGAAAATTATGAATCTTTAACTCATGAAGAATTAAAAGCACAGTTTTAGTTACAGGAAAAGGAGATAGAAGAATTAAAAGTAGAACAGGAGAAAGCCCAAATGATACAAGCAATGAGGGACTTCAAATTGCAAAAGGCTCAAATTACTACTCAGACAGTTGGTTGCCCAAAATGTGTACCACCTCATTAGCACGTAAATAATAATGTTGGGTCCTCTGATCCATCAAAAGCTCCTCATAATCAAATAGGAAATCAATACAGACAACCAAACCATCCACCGCATATTCCATCACAATATACAAACACCCAACTACCTCATGGTCAGCATTGTGTTTCACATCATCATACACAATACAATAATCTGATGTACCAATATAAGTACCCACCTAACCCTCCCCCTCATCAGTATACAACAATGATCAGACAATTTTACTTGGCATGGTTTCAATTATACTCTTACCCTATGGATGGCAGTTGCAGAAGTCTTGTCCCAAAGTTTACAGGGAGTAGTGCAATCACTACTAAAGATCATTTAAGGAGATTCAATTCTTTCATCCAATATTTGGATGTACCATATGAGGATTTACACATGAGGTTGTTTATGATGTCGCTTACTAAAGAAGCTAGGGATTGGTTCAACATCATACCAACAACTTCTATCAATAATGTCCAAGAATTTCAGGATCGATTCCTCGAGCAATATGGGAATCTAAGTGCACTGGATGCTACTCTTCATGAATTAATGCGGATTCAAAAAAATGAGGATGACTCAATTTATGATTTCAATCGGAGATTCAATAAATTGCAAAATAAGATACTTCCTGGATCAAAGTTTCTAGACTTTGTAGCATTAAGTGTTTATATGAATGTGTTTGATCCTAAAATAGGGTACAAATTGAGAAATAGGTTCCCAAGAGATTTACCTGAAGCCCAAAAGATAGCATTGACAATTGAAAACAATAGGAATGTTGTTGGGATAATCAGTAAAAGATACAACCCTAGGGCTCCTCAACAAACCAATAATTATCAATCCAAACAATAGAACACATACATAAATGAAAGGCCTAGGTTACATGACATGCCCTATAATGCAAACTGGAAGGATGGAAAACCTGTAATAGATAGGCCTAGAAACAAAGATACTCTTGATCCATTCAGGAAGAAAGGAACATATATGGTTAATAACAATTATTTTTGTGAAATTTGTGATAAGCCACATTCCCTAGATTATTGTGTTGTAGCCCAAAGAATGCAAGATGAAGGAATGCTAATGGGTAATAGTGGAGAAGATCACACAGTGTATTTAACTTCAAATACTTTTCACTATGTTGAGGATAGCTACTCATATTTAGAGGATGAAGTTTATGAGTACGATGTTTCAAATCAAAGGTACAATGTCCACATGGCTGAACAACAGGTTATTTCTGACTCTGAAGAAGATTATACTAAATCACATTTTGTTGAGATGCCTACTCAGTGCAGTATGAGGAAACTCACTAAAGAGGATATAGAGAGATTAACCATTGCTGCAGTTGAAGAAGCAAAGAGTAAGTACTAGTTGAGAAATAAGACAGTGAACGAGAAGGAAGGTGTCCCTAGGGGAATCTTTATGAAGGATCAAAAGGTGACACAAGGAGTTTCAAAGAAAACAAAAAACAAACAACATAATAAAAGTGAACATAAGCCTGTCCAAAAGGAGGAAGTAAAGGAATTACACAAAGAAATGCAAAAGACTGATCAACCAAGTAAAAGATAAAAAGAAGAAAACAAAGGAGAAATGTCAGAACAAAAGAAAATGATTAAGGCGGAGGGTTCTTCTTTTCATTTCACTCAAGGTTTATCCCAAGTAAAAATGTTTGTTCCACTACTTGAGATGATGAAAATTAAGGAATATAGAGATAGTTTTGTTCAATTAATAACAAATGAAAATGAAAAACATATAAATTGTAAAAGTAAGATGGTCACTAAAAATAAGCAAGAGAAGGTAAATATCCCAAAAGTTTTCCTTAATAATGCATTATTAAATCCCCCACAAGTCAATCCTTTTTTCACTACATTACTCATACATAACAAATTGTTGAGGAATTGCATGATAGACTCTGGCACTGCCATAAATATTATGCCAGCAGGAATAATGAAACAACTTGGCATGTGGGTGGATACTAATGGAGGGAAGTGCTATGCAATGGATAATAGACCTGTTCCTGTGGTGGGTATAATGAAAGATGTTGAAATCAAACTAGTTGCTATCCTCAAGTGGCCTATAATATTGATAGAATAATAATCAACACCCCTCCTCAGTTTGGGATGCTTCTATCAAGACAATGGATGGATGCGGTTGGGGGAAATGTCCAGTTTAATTTGTCTTATACAACAATTCCAGTGAATGTTCAAGAAGTTAAGTTATACAAGGAGCCAAGGATGAACCAAGTTGTTGACTGTGTACCTCAAGATCAAATCAATTGTTTGTGTGATGTGTATCTTGGAAATTTCAAGATAGAACTAGCCTAGCCAGAGTTAGTCAATACTGATCCAATTGAAAAGTATGTTGCACAAAATTACAGTGGTGTATGGAAAATGTACTTTGATGGAGCATGTAGCCAAGAAGGTAATGGAGTAGGAATAGTATTTGTTTCACCTGAAGGTATTACCTTTAAGTATTCATTTTTGCTAGCATTTGAATGTACTAACAATGTGGCAAAATATGAAGCCTTATTAATAGGATTGAATATAGTTGTGAAACATAAAATCAAGTTGCTAGTTGTTCTAGGGAATTCTGAGTTAGTTGTTTCACAAATTAAATCAAAATATGTATCCAAACATAAAATATTGAAGCAATATAGGAATGTTGTATGGAACACAATAGAGCTATTTGATGCATTTTCTATTGAATGGGTTGATCAGTTGAAGAACATAATGGAATTTTTTTTAGAAAATGTAGCTCTAAGAAGAGATGAAATTACACTGGCTAGTGTTGGTATGTGGTGACTAATCATGCTTTACTGTATAGCCCATTTTGTAGAACCCAAAAATCAACGAAAAAGGAAAAATACAATTTTGTAGAACCCAAAAATTTGGAAGCTTCTAAGCTTGTTAAAAAGGGGTTCAGATGGGTATTACAGTATGATGAAAAACGTGGTATTGGATGGCTCCAGTTTGGTGGATGTAGGCTAGATTGGGTGAACCATGTTAAATTCTTTTTGTTATGATTTATTCTGTGTGTGTTTTAGTTTCTCTATTTATTATATAGATCTGCATTTAATTGTTAGATATCTGCCATATTTAACCTTAACAAGTGGTATCAGAGTGGATTGTGTTTCGATTATCGTCTATAGGAAGGTCTCACGGTTGAGTGGGAGTCTCACGGCTGAGTGGGAGCAATGGTAGATGAGGGTAAGAAGGTTGAAAAGTTTAATGGGCAGAACTATCAGCTATGGAAGATGCATATGGAGGACTATCTCTATAAGAAGGATTTATGGCAGCCATTGGAAGGGAAAACCAAGAAACCTGCAGCAATGTCAGATGAGGATTGGGAGATCTTAGATAGAAAGGCTCTTGGCAGTATTCGTTTGTGCTTAGCATAATCAGTGGCATTCAATATTACAACACCAAAGACAACTCAAGAGTTGATGGAAACCCTAGCGAAGTTATATGAAAAGCCTTCCACTTCGAATAAGGTATTTCTTATGAAGCATTTATTTAATATGAAAATGGTAGAAGGTGGGTCAGTTACTGATCATTTTAATGAGTTTAATATGGTCACCAGTCAATTAATTTATGTAAAAGTAAACTTTGATGAAGAAGCTAGGGCTCTTTTGATTCTATGTTCTTTGCCTGAAAGCTGGAATAGCTTGGTAATGGCTGTTAGCAATTCTATTTCTAGTTCAAATACATTGAAGTTTGATGATGTTGTTGGTGTTATTTTGAGCGAGGAAATCCGTAGGAAAAGCTCAAGTGGAACATCCACATCAGGCAGTGTTTTGAATGCAAAGAGCAGGAGTAGAACAAAGGAGGGAGGAAACAATTCTGGAAATCATGGGAAGTTATGAGGAAAATCAAAGGACAGAAAGTCCCAATCTAGAGACAAGAGGGATTGATGGTACTGTGGTAAGCCAGGTCATTTAAAGAAAGATTGCTAGTCTCAAAAAAATAAAGGAGACAAAAATGAAGGAAGTAAAGAGGCAAATGTGGTAAGTAATAAATCTGATGAGGATGCTTTAATTCTTTCCCTTGATAATGCTGATGATTCTTAGGTGTTATATTTAGGGGCTTCATTTCATGCTACCCCCATAGAAGTTATTTTCTTGATTATGTCCAAGGAGATTTTGGGCTGGTTTATTTAGGAGATAACGAACCCTGTTAGATTGTTGGAAAGGGAAGAATCAAGATTAAGTTGTAGAATGGGAATCATTGGCTACTATGTGAGGTAAGGCATGTTCCAAAGTTAAGCAGAAATTTAATTTCAGCAGGGCAACTAGATGAAGGTTGTGTTGTTACATTTAGTGATAAAAATTGGAAGGTCATAAAGGGTGCCTTAGAGGTAGCAAAAGGTGTGAAAATAGGCACCTTATATCTTTGTACAGGTCATATTGTTCCTTCTACTTTAATTGTTACAGAAAAAGGTCAATGTTCAGGAATAGTTGCTGCAGTTCAGTAGGTAGAAGAACATACAGTTGTTGTGGACTCTAAATTAGCACTGTGGCATAATAGACTTGGGCATATGAGTGCAAAAGGTATGAAAGTACTTCATTCAAATAATGTTTTACCAGGTCTAAAATATGTTAATATGGATTTCTGTGAAAGTTGTGTGTATGGAAAACAAAAGAGAGTAATTTTTCTCAAGGATGGGAAGCAAAAGAAAGATGAGAAATTGGAGCTTGTGCATACAGATGTTGAGGACTAGCTCAGGTATCTTCTCTTGGTGGCTCTCTGTATTATGTTACATTCATTGATGATGCAACTAGGAAGGTGCGGATTTATTTCCTTAGGCAAAAATCTGATGTTTTTGAAACTTTTAAAAAATGTAGAAGCTTGGTTGAGAATGAGATAGGTAAAAGGTTAAAATGTATCAAATCTGATAATGGTGGTGAGTATTGCAGTAAAGAGTTTGAAGATTATTGTTACTCTAATGGTATTCATAGGTAGAAAATGGTTCCAAGGACTCCACAGGAAAATTGAGTGGTTGAGCATATGAATAGAACAATAATGGAGCGTGCATGGACTATGAGATTGCATGCTAGGCTGCCTTTAAAAATGTGGGCAGAGATTGTAAACACTACTGTTTATTTAATTAATAGAGGTCCCTCTAATCCTTTGGGTTGTGATATTCCAGAGGAAGCATGGAAAGGTAAGAAGGCGAGTTATTCTTTTGTCAAAACCTTCGGTTGTGAAGCATTTGCACATGTAGATTCTGAAAATAGAACCAAGCTTGATGCAAAATCAAAGAAATGTGTAATTGCTAGATATGGCATTGATGAATTTGGTTATAGGCTTTGGGATTTTGAAAATCAAAAAATTGTGAGAAGCAGGGATGTCATATTCAATGAGAAAGTGTTGTATAAAGATCTATTGCTGCAACATGAGAAGAAAGAAAATGATTATGCCATGTTGGATGATATTTCAAACAATGATGTTTCAGTGGTTCCTCATGCTAGGCAACAACAACAGCAACAAATACCACATACTCCCGTTAGACGATCTTCAAGGATAAATAGACCTCTAGAAAGATTCTCTCCCTCTTTGTATACTATTATGTTAACTGATGCTGGTGAACCAGAATATTATGATGAAGCTATGCAGGTGGATACCAAGGTTCAGTAGGAGCATGAAATGGAAGAAGAAATGGACTCCTTGCTAAAAAATTAGACTTGGGAACTATGCAAATTTCCTGTAGGTAAAAAGGCTTTACCAAACAAATGGGTTTATAGGCTGAAAGAGGAGGATGGAGGTAAGAAAATATTTAAAGCCAGATTAGTTGTAAAGGGATTTGCACAGAAAAAGGGTATTGATTTTGATGAGATTTTTTCTCCTATTGTTAAAATGACTTCTATTCATATTGTTTTAAGTATTGTGTCTGCTGAAGATTTGCATTTAGAACAACTTGATGTTAAAACAACCTTTCTCCATGGTGATTTGGAAGAGGAAATATATATGGAACAACCACAAGGATTTGAGGTCAAAGGTAAGGAGAACTAGTGTGCAGATTGAAGAAAAGTTTATATGGCTTGAAGCAAGCACCTCAGCAATGGTACTTGAAATTTGATAGTTTTATGGCTGAGCAAGGCTACATCAAGTGTAATTCTGACCATTGTGTTTATTTTAAGAGGTTGGATAATGACAGCTACATTATTTTGTGTTTATATGTTGATGACATGCTTGTAGTTGGGTCTAACATGGATCACATAAGAGAGTTGAAACAACAGTTAGCAAAGTCTTTTGCTATGAAGGATTTAGGGGCAGCAAAACAAATCCTTGGTATGAAAATTTGTAGAGATAGGAAAAACAGAAAAAAAATTTTTATCTCAGGCTAATTATGTTGAAAAGGTGTTGTAGAGATTTCATATGGAGAATGCAAAAGTTGTTAGCACACCTTTTCCTAGTCATGTCAAATTGACTAAGGATATACATGTCTGAAGACACAAGAGGAGGAAGAAAAAATGTCCAAGGTACCATATGCTTCAACTGTAGGCAGTTTAATGTATGCCATGATATGCACAACACCAAATATTGCACATGTTGTAGGAGTTGTTAGTAGGTATTTGAGTCATCCCGGAGTTGAGCATTGGAATGTGGTAAAATGGATTCTCAGGTATTTGAGAGGTACATCCAATAATTGTCTATGTTTTGGGGGCTCTAATACTGATTTAAAAGGCTATGTTGACTCAGATTTAGCAAGGGATATAGATACTAGGTAGAGTACCATAGGTTATGTATTTACAGTTGGTGGGACAGCAGTGAGTTGGATTTCTCGATTGCAGAAGGTGGTTTCTTTATCCACCATAGAGGTAGAGTATGTTGTTGCAACAGAGGTGGAAAAGGAGATGATATGGGAAAACAACAGGCTAGAAATTACTTGTTTACAGAAAACCAGAGTGCTATACATCTTGCAAAGAATTCTGCCTTGCATTCTAAAATAAAACACATACAGTTGAAATATCATTTCATTTGGTCAGTGTTGGAGGATGGACAGGTCAAGTTGGACAAGATACATATAGATGTCAATCTAGTGGATATGTTTACAAAAGCGGTGACAAGGGAGAAGCTAAGCTCCTCTTCAGCTTTGGTTGGTCTTCAAGGTTGAATTCAAGTATAACAGAGCAGCAGGGTCCAAGGTACTTATTTCCAGTGGGAGCTATAATTGCAGTAGTGTCACCCAGGATCAGTCTCCAAGTGGGAGATTGTGTTGGTATGGAGCCTAATTAGTCTCCAAGTGGGAGATTGTTGGTATGTGGCGACTGATCATGCTATACTATATAGCCCATTGTGTAGAACCCAAAAATCAATGAAAAAGGAAACATCTGATTTTGTAGAACCCAAAAATCTGGAAGCTTCTAAGCTTGTTAAAAAGGGGTTCGGATGGGTATTATAGTATGATGAAAAACGTGATTATTCGCAAGATTGTAATAGGTTTTATACTAGATAATAAAAGTATTGGATGGCTGTGGTTTGGTGGATGTAGCCCAGATTGGGTGGACCACATTAAGTTCTCTGTGTTATGATTTATTCTGTGTGTGTTTTAGTTTCTCTTTTTATTAGATAGATCTGCATTTAATTGTTAGATATTTTCCATTTCTAACCCTAACAACTAGAGTATCACATATTGAGTTCAAAACAAGGCCTGTTGTGCCTAATAATATATATAGTTGGCAGGTTTTTAATGATGACATTGATCTCCTAAAAAAATTTCACTGTATAGATCAATATGAAGCCCAAGAAATTGATTTCAATGCCTTCATTGAAGAAGTAGATGGGAAATAGATAGTATTTGTTAAGGAAATATTACAACTTAAAACAAATAAGCTTCCTGAAGGGCTAGTGGAATTGTAGAGGGTGTATGATGGAAGTGATCGGTCCCTCATGAAGTAAATGCTAGTCAAGAAGGAGGATATTGAAGAGATCAACTTGGGAACTGAGATGGCACCGAGAAAGGTGTACATAGGCAAGAAAATAAGCCCGACAATTAGAAGAATGCTGATAGCATTACTAAGAAAATATAAACATGTGTTTACATGGTCTTATGAAGACCTAAAAGCATATAGGGAAGATTTGTTTCAACATGAAATACCATTGAAGCCAGATGCAAAGCCATTTAAATAGAAGCAAAGACCCATTAATCCAACATTGGAACCAAAAATGCAGGAAGAATTAGCAAAGCTCAGAGATGGTGGCATTATCAAACCTATCAGGAACTCAACCTAGGTCTCAAACCTAGTTCCTGTGAGGAAGAAAAATGGAGATATCAGATTATGTGTGGACTTCAAGAATTGTGGCATCTCTTAAGGACAATTACCCTTTTCCTAACATGGAAGCTATACTACATAAGGTGATAGGGTGTGAGTTGTTATCTATGATGGATGGGTTTTTCAGGTTACAACCAAGTTAATGTTAAGGAATCTAAGTAGTATAAAACAACTTTTACAACCCCATGGGGGAAATATGTATACATAAGAATGCCATTTGGTCTCATGAACGCAGGAGAAAATTACCAAAGAGCTATGGACATAGCATTTGCAGACCTCATTAATGCTATCATGGTGGTGTATCAGGATGAACTTACTACTTATTCAAAGAAAACTGAAGATCATATGGAACATCTGGAAAAGGTATTCATAAATCTCTAGAATACAGGATTAGTCTGAACCCTAAAAAATGTCATTTTGTAGTCACAGAGGGTAAGCTCTTAGGGCATATTGTGTCAAAGGAGGGGATTATAATAGATCCTGAGAGGGTTGAAGCTATAGATAAAATTCCAATTCCTAAGACCATCAAATCCATCTAGTCATTTTTTGGATAGATCAATTTTGTTAGGAGGTTCGTTTCTAATTTTGTTGAGATCATTAAGCCCATATCAAAAATGTTAAGAAAGGGACAAAAGATTGAATGGACTGTGGAGGCATTAGATGCTTTCATATCAATCAAAAAGGCTATCAAGGAAGCTCATGTCCTTAAGTCCCCAATTTTTTAAAAATGATTTCAAATATTTTCATTTGCTTCATTACACACCATAGCTGTTGTCATGTTACAGAAAAATGAGGAAGGTCATGAACAACCTATGTATTTTTTTAGTAAGTCATTGCAGGGGTCACAATTGAAATATGATATAATGGAAAAACAAGATTTTGCATTGGTAAAAGCTACGAAGGCTTTTAGGCCATACCTTGTTGGAGCTAAGGTGATTTCTTATGTCCCTCATCCAACTATTAAGGATATTCTGACATAGTCTAAGGTAACAGGAAAAAGATGTAGATGGATTAATAAAATCCAAGAGTTTGATATGGAGATACAAATCACTAAACTAGTGAGAGGTCAAGGTTTGGCTAGGTTAATGGTAGAAGTGAATATTGAAGCAAATCAAGTTTGCAATATAGAAGAGGAAGAGAATGCAATTGTGAGCATTGAGCATACTCCTTGGTATGTAGACATCATGCATTACCTTAAATACATAAAGTGTCCAGAAGGATTAAGTGATAGCCAAAAAAGAACTTTGAAGCTGCAAGCATCTAAGTATGTTTTCATGGAAGGAGATTTGTTTTGGAAGAATAGGGACATAATATTGTTTTCATGTCTGGATGAGTCACAAGCTAAGCATGTATTAAGTGAAATGCATGAAGGAGTTTGTGGAGGGCATTACTCTGCAAGGACAACTAGACATAAAATTATCAAGGAAGGTTATTACTGGCCAAAAATTTTTAATGACTCCTTTTCATATGTAAGAAGATGTGAAGCCTACCAAAAATTATCTAGGAAAATGAAGTATCAGGGAGCTTTACCACTTAGGCCTTCGCAGACTGAAGCCCCTTTTCATCAGTGGGGAATTGACTTCATTGGAGAGATACAAGAGAAATCAAGTGGAGGACATAAGTGGATACTGGTGGCTACCAATTATTTTACCAAATGGGTAGAAGTAGTCCCAACCAAGCAAGCTACTCGTAAATTTGAGATAAATTTTCTAATGGATAACATCATGACCAGATTTGGTACACCACTGCGATTGATTATTGGCAATGGGATGTGTTTCAGATTCAATGAATTCAAAAATTTTTGTAGCACATATGGCATTACCATTTCTTATGCAACTCCTTACCATCCAAAAGCTAATGGTCAAGCAGAGTCTAGCAATAAAAGTCTTCTCAAGATTATAAGGAGGATGTTAGGTTAGAATAAGAAGGCTTTGGATTCAAAATTGAAACTGGTTGTCTAGGCTAATAGGATCACTGTAAAAAAGGCAATTGGAAAATCCCCATTTGAATTGGTATATGGAACACAGGCTAGGATGCCTTTACAGAATTTGTTACCAGTTTACAAGTTTATCCTTCAAGAAGATTTGGATATTCCAAAACCCATGGAGGAGAGAATGGAGCAACTAGCTAAACTTGATGAAATAAGGAGAGTAGCTCAAAACCAAAACATGAAGTTACAAGCATAGATGAAGTACTTGTTTGATAAAAAGGAAAAAGATAGAAAATTTGAAGAGGATGATTTGGTACTGATGTGGAATGAAAGGTGCCAGGAGAAGGGAAAGCACGGTAAATTTGAAGCCTTCTGGCTAGGACCTTTTGTGGTTGTTGGAAAGAGAGGTGAAGACTCATATTATCTACAAAATATGGCTGGTGAAGATCAAGAGTTTCCTGTGCAAAGGAAATTTTTGAAACATTTTTTCTCTTGAGCAACATAGAGGATTAAGGGTTTCTAGTGCATGGAAAATTCTTGACAATCCTCTCAAAGTCCTGCCTTCCATGCATAGTAGTCTAGGAAATAAAAGGAATAGGAATTTCTAGTACATGGACAATCCTGGTTTTCCTTCTATTAAAATAAATCTTTCCATGTATAGTAGCGTAGGATCATATTCATTTCCATTTCCATTCATTCCATCATGCTCACATGATCCACCAACTTGAGTTTGGTCTGCTCACCCAAAAATCTAGATCCTTGCAATGATCTCACAATCATTCATCCCTAGACAGAGCCACTGTTAGAACTATGAAATTTTGAAAATTTCATAGTTGATTATATTCATGAGTTTTCAAATTAATCCTTACCATAAGCACAAAATTCTCTCATCATAACATTTTACCCATATCTTTTCATGTGGTCCAATAGAATCCATCTATTCCTTAATATTTTACAGTACAATTCATATCAACAAGAGATGGTGAGGGTCTCCCCGATCCATAAAGCATCCTTACTAATGTATATCTTCTGTAATCTATCGGCAAGACTACAAGATTATCATACCAAAATATTCCATCTATAAACATATATCAGTAGGATACAATTCATTATCTAAATGATAGAGATCATATTGGAAAAAAAAGTTACCATCGGAATGAGTCACGGTGAACTCATATATGTCTTACCGACCGGTGCACTAGGAAACATTTTAGCCAAACTAAAAGTCATCAGAGTGAAGTATTACCGAAAGCTTTAGGTCTTATCAATTGACACGCTGTGGAAAAATACCTCCTACTTATCAATTGATGAGCTAAAGGGGCTCTATTATGAATGGTTCATAAGGCACAACACTTGCTGAAGGTTTTGCAAATGGGGTAACAACTCCAGCGGGCTTAACCTTGGAGAAAACTCCCTGGTTAAGTGCGCTTGAGTTGGAACAGTACCGAGATGGGTGACCTCTCGGGATGGACCAGTGCTTCACCTCTGTGAGCATCACCTAGATGCAATGAGTGCTAAGTGGACCATTCGCTATCATGAGAGATGGGTTCTTGTGAACCACTACTCATGAAACATGGGTCAATGAGTTTGACTTGAAACTACACGGTTGAATCCTAATAGCAATATCATAATTTGACAGGCTATGGAAAAATACCTCCTACTTATCAATTAATAAGCTAAAGGGGCTCTATTATGAATGGTTCATAAGGCACAACACTTGCTGAAGGTTTTGCAAATGGGGTAACAACTCAAGCGGGCTTAACCCTGGAGAAAACTCCCTGGTTAAGCACGCTTGAGCTAGAGCAGTACCGGGATGGGTGACCTCCTGGGACGGACCAGTGCTTCACCTCTAGGAGCATCACCTAGATGCAATGAGTGCTAAGTGGACCATTCGCTATCATGAGAGATGGGTTCTTGTGAACCACTACTCATGAAACATGGGTCAATGAGTTTGACTCTAAACTACATGGTTGAATCCTGATAGCAATATCATAGCTTTAGGTCTTGCCAACAAAGCACAAAGGGATTCTATCAAAGGACTATCGGGATGAATTCATGTAGTCCTACAAACCCATAAGTCACACCAATGAGGTGCTTCAGGAAGAGTCTCACCGAACAAAGCATATTGGAATAACAATTTCGACAAGACAATTAGCATCGGTAAGAGTCTTTTCGAGTTTCAAAGTCTTACAGATAGAACTTACTTCATCGGTGAGACTAATTTAATTAGTGAGAAATATGAAAGTCATGCCGAAGTATGGTTTCATTGATGAAAATGTGATTGTGTCTCAGCAACCAGAAAAATACCACAGGGTGTGTCTCGATAAGACACAATGTAATCTATGGAACATCTCCCCGACTCAGAATTGTCACAACGATACATAAGACTAAAGCGATAACTATCGGAGAGACTCCAAATGTCGATGAGACTGCAGGAGATTAGAGTGATGTATAGTTTTTAATAGTCGGTGAGACCTCGAGGTTTCAGGGAGACTACAGGATGTTTCGGCGAAGCGTTTAATGAACGTTGCAAAAAGATATCACCCCAGATTTGAATATTTCTCACCAACAAGATATTTGATGTGACAGTGTGAGATTCAAACAAGTCTTCACTCACGCTTCAGCTGACACATTAATGGCATGACGAAACATAAAAGGGAGAATTTAATTGAAAGCATTAATGTTGAATTCGTAGTAGAAGAATCAGTAAGTCAAATGAAGAACCAAGGCATCTTTCTAGTTTGAAGATCTCGAGCAGAATACAGTAAGTGATTGCACCTCAACTCCTCAAATTTTAACTTCTCTAACTTTGAAGAACGGATTCCACTAGCTCAAGAAAATTAAAAGGTAGAAAATATGGTGAAATCAGTCAAACTAAGGGAAAGAAACCAAAAACTGAAACAGAACATGAGGGCACATAATGAAGATTGAATCAAGACCTCATTGACCAATTACCTAGCTCTAGGCCTAAATCTAGACGATCTGCTTAGCGTAGGGCAGAAATAGATAAAATGGATCATAAATGTAAATTCATAGGGGATGTTTGGACTCAAATAAGGGGATAGGAATTGTTCAATTTTTATTATCATCGAAGAAATCGTTTTGAACTAGTATGCAATCCATGGAAGCTTAACTTGGGAAAATTGGTGTGCCCTAATGTATTTGTAAATGCATAATTCATAAAACTGTTAGCTGATCATTATGACCCAAAACACAAAGCTATATGTGAGCCATTTGGAAAACCACAAATACATTTTCCAAAAGAGGCAATAGGGGAGGTTTTTAATTTGGAATGTTTTTGCAATGAAGAGATCATATGTGAAGAATTGGAGGAGTTCTCAAGAATCGACATGATTTATAAGGGTTCGAGGCTGCCAATTCACAGGATTAAAAAGGGTGGTAGACTAGTTCCTTTATAGGATAGTGATGAACCTCCTTATCATGTGGACCTATTTGAACCTTATATGAAATACACTTACTTATCAGTAGGCCAGGTATTGGGAATGGATGTCCCAGAGGATATGTCAATTGTGCCAATGCTAATTTCAGCAGATATCCAATACCACAATTCTAGGCCATATGACTATGCCTCATACATTTTTAAGGGGCTTGATTCAAGATTGATGGAAAAAAAAATGGATCATCTACCTTTCATCTCAGGAATTATTCATTATTGATGCATATGGTGTTATATTTTGGACAAGAGTTGGGACTATGGCCTCCGGAGATGAGGATTTCTCAGTTTAATAAAGAAGGTGCAACATTATCTATTCAATTGTGCACTATTGTTTGGGATAGTAGGTTTACCAATGCTAGTTTTATTCATTTTGAAGAATATTTTGTGAAAACATTGTACAAATTGTACAATCATCCTTGTGATTATTCTTTATCTGAAGAGATAAAGAGATTTCTTCGACCAAAGGATTTGAATGGGCCAATTGATCATAATTGGGGAGATTTGTATTGCCTAGAGCAAGCTACCATGATTACAATTTATGGGTTTGAAGATGCCCCTTTCATTTTTCCAAAATAGTCCAGAAACAAAATTGCATATTCGGAGATTGTCAGACAAATGGATTATTCCAGTGTTATGAATCTTAGTTCCTTTGGGAAGTAGGCTTTTATGCCTAGTGCATTATGCTTTGGTGATTTCACTATGTTTGCTAAGGATATGATTTGATCCTTGATAAATTTCTGCAGTACAATATGAAGAGAGGACCACCCAGAAATAACTTCAACCCAGAAGGGTATATTAACTCTACTAAAATAAAGATAAACTTTGGAGGGTATCAGCATGTGCCCTATCACTTTGATGATATGATCCAGAATTTGGATGAGGAAGAAGCAGAGATGGTGGTTGAAGTTATAATCAAAGGTTGCAGGATGCAAAGTTGTTGTCTTTTGAGGAGGAAGCATCCAAGGATAATATGCCACAAAGTCAACCAAGTAAAGTATCTAGATTGAGAACTCAACATTATATTTTCCCAACCAGAGAGTTGAATATTGAAGAGAATGAAGAAGCAGATGCAAGGCATATAGAATACAGATCATTTGTATCAGATGATAAATATTTTATTTCCCCAAAATTTAAAGCATTTTTGTATAAACAAAAGGGAAAAGAAATAAGGGAAAAGGTTAATAATGTTAATGCAAGAAATGAAGAGCAATTTTTGAACTAATTGAGGAGGTGTGTAAATGAGGAGATGACAGGTATGACCCATGAAAATGGGAGAAAAATGCTGGAAAATGCTGGTGTCATGATCTTTCTCGGGCTAGATCTTAATTCTACACTAGTCTTTGATAGTTTCTTAAAGGACAGTAATGCTACACACAAGCTAGACCAAGAAAAGGTAACAAAAGTGTATGCAGGATCTAAATACAATACAAATGAAGGATCATTAATTATTTGGGCCTTATATCCACCCCATAAGAAACTAGTAGTTAGTTGACACTGAAAAGGCATTTGAGGATGTCATGAATTTGAAGGTTGGAGAAGCTAATCCTATGGCTACCACAGAAATTGGAATGAATGTTGCAAAACTAAATAAAGTCCAAATTCAGATGTTGATAAAGGAGAGAGAAATGTACAAAAGAAATAACGAAAGGATGTTGAGAGAAAATGACCGCCTAAAATATTTGGTAGGCATTACGATGAAGTCAACCAAGATGATTCATCAAGGTGAAAGATCTTAGTCAAGAGATCATTGGGAAGGATCACGTGCTTACTCCCAAGGAAAATATGATGCAATTGTAGCAATAATCAAGAAAAGGCAGGAAAATTTAACATCTTGGTTGAATAAACTTTGGGCAAAATATTCACATACCCTTGTTGCATTAAAAGAACATAAAAGGATGGATGGACGAATTATGGAGAAGTTTCAAGAAACAAACCAGATAGATGTTTCTAACAATGCAACAATTTAAGCTATAAATCATATTATAAATAAACATCGAAACTTCTACGAAGAATTGCAAGGAGATGAACAGGGGTTGATAAATGCCACCAAGAAAACATTGATTACATTCTATGATGATAAAGGGGAACTTAAAGAAATGACCAGATGGAAAGGTGAGAGTGATTCAATACTAAATGAAATCCTGAAGATAGCTACTGCGAAGGCTACAATGTTGGAAGAAGTGAGCGAGCAAAATGAAAAGATGATAAAGATGGAGATCACAATCCAGGAACACAGTTGGAGATGCAGATAAGTACGAGTGCCGGGATTATTTGGATCACCTTTCTGAAACTCATTTATGGCTAAACAGAGCTTGATTATCCTTTAATCTATTTGTTATGTAAACATATGAAATTTCTGAAAGGATGCATCCTTTCGAGTATTTGATGTATAAATATCTATTTCAGTAGCGAAACAGATATAGATAGATAAGATATAGAATATCAAATAGAATAGGAAAAGGATACAGTAGAACACAATGTTTCACAAATATGAGACTATGATGCATGTTTGAAATTATGGAGATATCAATGAGAATCATTTAATGTGTTGGCGTATTTTTGGTGTCAATTGTCTATTGTGTTCATTGAAAGTATTACTATAGTTTTCTCCAAGATTAATGTCTTTTGGTTATTTAAATTGATATAACAAGTTTATGTTCAATTTATCAGTGCACATTTGTTGTATCTGTGTGGTTAATTGACTGGTTCTTTCATGGAAAGATTAAATCCTTTTAATTGATCATAGTAATTAGGGAAGTTCATCTGGATCATTAAGATCAATGTCTTTTGTAGTCATAAATCTTGCAAGTTTATGTTCAATTTATCAGTGCACATTTGTTGTATCTGTGTGGTTAATTGACTGGTTCTTTCATGGAAATATTAAATCCTTATAATTGATCATAGTAATTAGGGAAGTTCATATGGATCACTAAGAAGAACTTGGTAGTCATAATCTTGCATATTTATACAAGTTATAAACTAAAATATATGCCAAACAATTTGAATGCCTTCCAAAAAGAAGTTGTTCACTTAGATTTCATTTGACTCTGCATACCCAATAAGGCACTAGTCTCTGCATTTTCATTATTTAGTTTCATTCATTTTTTACATCTGTTAACTAAACATATTAGGTTTTAGTTTTAATATTGTGATACAATTTATACCAAATTCCAATTTTATTTATCCACTCCCATCTGCCATTGTGGGAAAAATAGTTCAAAAGAAATAAGCATAAGTCAAGTCTGCCTTATTCATATAGGTACACCCGCCTAGGTTTAGCAACACCTAATGATTAGAAGGTCTAAACCACTTGACCTTGTATGTTACCCTAAAACATATCAAGCGTTTGGCAACCTCTTGGGGCATTTCGCCTGCATTTTTGAGAGATAACATAGGTTAAAAGTGGAAACTCAAAGTGTCAGGGTCTCAAATCGAGGTCAGTAGGTAAACAAGTTGGTCAACTCTTGGTACTAGCTCATCATCCAATTTGTCCCAAATCATCTAACAACATAATGTCCTTGTATGCATCCTTCCTACAATGGACATCAACATCGGGCATCACCATAGTTTAGTTTTGTCTAGAGGTATGAAGAATATTAGCTGGTTTGTTTACTTGATCTTTGTCTTTTGACATATCTTATTGTGCTCATTCCAATGACCTCTCGATGATGTGCAAACAAAGGCATTTAGAGAGAAAGGAATGGGGCAGCGATCATGATCTTTTTAATTTTTGTGCTTGTTGGATTTTCCTATAATATAACTTTGGTCATACATGCTTTGTTTGGTTCGTAGGGAGGTTATTATAGGTATCTTGTTCACCACATAGGAAGGCTTTCCTTCCTATGTTTTGGTCCAAAATGTTTGGAATATTTTAACTTCATTTTAAATAAGGTTTCATATGTTAGGTGTGAACAGGAATACTCCTATCTAATTGTCGAGTCAAAGTACATCACACTAGGTGCAATCCCATCCTAGCTTTTTATACCTTGATACATCATGCCTATGTATGTTATCGAACATAAGGTAAGTAGCCCTTTTAAAATCCCAATTCAAAATAAGCAAATCATCATCATCATCTCTAATAAAGTCTTGTAGATCATGGGCTTGTTGGATTCTCATTTCTTCTTTCTCCTCTCTGTGATAACATGGTACCATGACAGTTAAATCAAAAACATCACTAATGGATCCATCCTATATCCACAAACCATCAACATACTGCATATCATATCATATCATATAGGAAACATTGATCATCTCACATGTGTTTCATTTCGTCATTGCATAAAATAGATTGTTTATTATAAACATATCATAAACCATACATTTTCATCCATTGCATCATCATATCATGTCATAGACATCATCATATCATATCATGTGCATCATCATGTCATAAACATATATGCATCACCATATTATCCATTTGCATAATCATATAGGCGTCATATCATCCATAAATGCATCATCATATTATACATGGGAAGATTACTAAAAAAGAAAAGATATATATCATAACATCTCATACATACATCATCATCCATTAAGTGCATAACATAGATATGTTAGTCTAAGCATTACATCATCATAAATAGTGCACAAAAAAGATACTGAAAAAGAAATGAATCCATAACATCCATAATCATCTCCATAATCATACATTGTATAATATAGCATCATGCATACATTGCATCACATATAGAACATAACATATAGAAAATTAGATACATCCATCCATCATGCATAAATAAAAAAGGACACATCTCATAATCGAATCAATCATATCATATATATCAATAATGTAATTGTCATGGTACAAAAAAATAGGACCAAATGTGTATGTATCAATCAATGTATACAAATTCCCATAGAACTATCAAAAACAAAGCTTGTGGATCTCAAAAAGAATAGTTTCATTGATAAAAAATGTGAGCTAGCCCTGATGACTGCTCCCCTCACCCGCCTACCTCTTAGGCTGGTCTTGTCCATGTCCTATCTACTAAGAGAAGTCTGGCACCCAAGCCTCGAGAGGCACTTCCTGTCGATAATGTAATCTGTAATACTCAACCTCTCTCATTGCATCATGGTACATCTATGTCAGGACTATCCTACCCTGTGCTATGGCCACCATACTCTCCAGCTGCTGGCGTCGGGCCACCTCCTATTCCAGCTACAACTCTATAGCCTACTATTGTTGTACAAATTGATCTCACTCTACTATGAGGGCCTGGACCTATTCTTAGGCCTGGTCCCTCTTTGTCATCAATGTATGAACTTGGGCATGGAGCTATCAAATAAAAATATCCCTTTTACCTGGATAAGGTGGTGGTGGCAATGGTTGATCCCTCTAGGGTGGTTGTTGGTCCCTGGGTGCATCTTTTTGTGGATTCCCATCTCTCTGTTGGTGCCTATTCCCTTGATCTCTTTTCCCTCGCTAGTCTGGAGGTCCACCTCCTCCTTTTTCTTCATCTTTGTCTCCATCTCCTTGTCCTCCTCACCCTCACCCCTGCCCTATTGTCTTCTCTCGAGGTCTTTGTCATGGTAAAATTTTCCCTAGCACTGTCAATTTGACTGGTTGCCTAAATCAATTAATGTAAGCCTATGTGGTCCCTGGGTCTAGCTTCCCCTAATCATATTCCTATGGTCTAGCTACAAGTTATCTGAATGAATTGAGTGCATCCTCTAGTGGGATCATTTAGTCCCATATCATTTCCCTAGTAGTGCAAGAAAATGTAGCCACATACTGGTCATCGGGCCTATCCTGAATAACGCTGAACTATCTCGCTACTCAATCTAGCAAGTAGTGCTCAATCATCATATGCTCTCTGCCCTACATCAACCTATACTACCTCGCATAAAAGAGTTGTTGAACATCGTTGTACCATGCAGACATCCCCAGCCAGTGCCTCCAAGTGAATGTGGTCATCTCATCAATGACTCCACCAATGAGGGATGCCAGCCTATCCTGTGTGAGTAAAAGTAAGACCACCCCTATATCGCCACACTGCTGGGTTGTTGGGCTCCACATCAACCATTGTAACCTATGGGAAGAGCATGACAATGTGCTCCCAGGCCCAAATATGAGGAAGTGTGACCCCGACACTGAGAACTCTACTATCACAATATGTGAACTTGTGCAAATCATGGTAAAGTGAGGCCAACATCACTGATCCCCACACAAAGCAACATCTCCTAAAGAGCATCCACTCCCAAGTTAAACCCCATCTTGGGCTGAAATACCTACCCTACTAAGCTAGAGCTACAAGTCCTAAAATAATTTCTGCCACAATCAATCAAATTGTTGTCACCTAACCTCTATAGCACTCAAGCTCGATCTGATCCTTGGAAAAGACAATCCCAGTGTGATGGTCACCTCGCCAGTGGGAAGATGAAAAGATGACATCTCACTGTGCCATCTCTCTGCTAGTGTGGTCATCATGCCTAACTGTGTCCTAATAGTAGGCATGTACAAAATGTACCATAGGCCAATCACTCCATGGTATCTTGAAGCAACTCATGCAATCCAGAAAATCTATTGAGTATTAAGGATTGGTGCTTGCATGAGTGTATAGGCACTCTATTCGCTTGCACCAATAAAGCCACAGTGCAAGGTTTCATAAAAAATCTGAATCTTGTTTGAAGTTTTCACAATTGAAACAACAAAGGCATCACTATTTGAAAATGTGTCACTATTTGGAAACTCCAAATTGTGCCACCAGAGGCCCTAAATTGTAAACTCTATCATGACGTCATTGTTTGACCATGCATTTGTTTGACCCAGAAACCCTAACTCCTAACTGGACCACAACAATGCTATTTTCATATGTGTTTCCATTTGGAGTTTGACCCCTAATTTGTAAACTATGATGTAGCATTGTAGATCTCAATAGCGGTGCAGTTTGAGGTCAAGCAGCACTGATTCTACCTTTTCAACAGTGCTAAACAATGCCACTAGATAAATTTGACTTTCTAGGCCTATTAAATGCACACAAATTTAAAAAACATAAATTGGGTTAGGGTCACATATCGGTGGTCTTGTGCCTGGAGGTCATTGGTAGACTTGCACTCACTCAGAGATGTGTCGAGGAAGGACTCTTAGCACCATCTTGCACAAAGGTCAAAGCTCAAAAATAAGAAATTTCTAAAGGCTGAGTGTGCAAATAAATTGAAAGTAACCCCTCGAGGGCTATTTAAGTATGAAAATTAAGGTTTTTTGACCTTGTTTAGCCATCAACCTAGGGTTTTGTGCTTCGACTCTATTTTTTCCCAACGGAGGCTCATTTTCCATCTTTTTTCTAAGTTTTGGCATATTCTCGACATCCTGGAGCCTTTTTGGACCTATCGGGCAGCATCTCCTCTTTTTTTGCGAGATCACCCAAAAATCTAAATTTTTATCTAATCTCTCGATGGGGCAGTATACCAGTGTAATTCTTTCACTGGGGCAGTAGTGGGGTATCCAAAAAAATGATTTTTTTTTAATTTTGATCATGGCAAGTTTATTCTTTGAACCAACATAGTAGGAACATTACTTCAAAGAGGGGCAAAAATGTAGACATGTAAATTATACTGATTGATCTCATACACCTAATCTTGATTTATTAACACCAGTTCATCCTGAATCATCTCCTTTACTAACCATTTAATTAAATAACATTTATTTGATTAAATTCATCACATTTCATTTGTTAATTAAATAGATCAATTTTATCTGATTAAATCATTATCTTTTATTAATTAAATAAATCATTTTGTTTAATTAATCTCAATGTTCCTCTTATGATTAAATAAATCACTTTATTTAATTAAATCATATTCCATCTCCTTTAAATTAAATTAAATCACCTTTATTTGATTTAAGTCTAACATCATCCCCCTTTAATTAAATAAATCAAACTTTATTTAATTAACTCTAATATTCATATTCCTCTCATTTTGATTTAAATAAATCCAAATATCTAAGTCATAATTTCAAATCAACTAATTATCACCTAAATTAATCAAATCATGATTAATCCTAACACTAATCCCTCAAATCCTCTAGATTTCACAACTTGTGCAAGTAAATCAATTTAATTGATTTATTAAATCTTCTATTTTCATTCAAAAAGGCATCAAGATGGAATATTCCTCAAATTTGAAAATCTCCCTCCCAAAGGACTTGTCCATCCAACAAGGCATTAAAGGCCTCTTACATGTCCTTTTTATTGAGCCAAGTGGCATTAACTCTCCTTTCTTCTCCCTCCAACGTGTCACTTATCCAATTTCAAATATCCACCTAATAGCATTAATGTGCACATTCATCAAAATGTGCTCCACGTCTATCCACTCACATGTTGACAAGTGGCATTGTGCTATTGGTTGATATTTTATCCCACATTCATCCCTTTTTCTTATTCTTTTGTCATTCTCTTATATAAATAGAAGGCTCTTTTACTAATTTCGGATCCACAATCTTAAGGAATTTTCATCCACAACTGATGCAAAGTTATTATCTTCATGTTTTAAGAAATTTCATCCATTTTCATCCAAGTTTCATAGTTTTTATCAATTTCATTGCTAGGTTATGGGAAATTTTATATTGAGCACCATTGGTCATCATCAAGTTTGCAAGGAATTGGGAAAGGGGTATTTTCCACATCAAAATAGCACCAATTCCCCCATGGGATTGAAATTTTGTGCATTTGAATAAGATTTACTTTGCTTTCATTTGTGTTCTTTACTTTATTTCTTGTTCTCCATGCTTCAAATGAATCTTATGGGGAATGATGGTTTTGATTTGCATAATGGACTAATATTGTGTTGTTTTTTTGTGTTTGTGTAGGTCTAGATCCACCATTCATAGTTGTGATTAGATGTCTCCTTGGCATCGGTACTAAGTTTCCATCCTCCCTACCTTCATCCAATCCCAATCCATCTCTTCTTGCTTATCCTTCCCCTTCCTTTGAAAATGAAAACCAAGAATTTAGCCAAAATTCCCCTCCAAATCCTTTTCAAGGTCCTCATCCTCATCCTCAATTTACCAATCCATGGAAGCTTCCACCTCTTATTCCACTTGTTCATAGCCCACATCCTTAAAATGCACATCACTGCACTATTACCAAGAAAATTCATGTCATATCTCTCATAATAACTTCCTCCAAGTACTATTTGCAAAGTTTGTTGTTTCCCCATGCAAAAACAAAATGGTACAATCTTCCCATATCATACATCCACCTTCATTTCCCCCACATCAAGATCAACCCTAATAACCCAAATATTAAATAAATCCCCTATCAATCCATCTATTCAAGTTGAAAATTCTATAAAACCTTCCTCCCTCATCACACCATCCATGTCAAATGAATTATGTCCATGTCCTAATTAAAAGCATGCTAACATAGATTCCCCTCCATATAAAGATCATGGAAACCCTTCTCCTCCATTATATGATACCCTTCTATCTCATGATCTTATTTCCAATCAAGAACAACATATCCCTTCCATCTCATCTAATGATATATTTTCATCTCAAGAGAAAGATATCCCTTCATTCCCCCTCTCACAATCCCCTCTCTCCCAATTCATCTAATGACTTCCTTCTATGTCCAAATCGAAGTACCTCTTCCACTCCATTGTATGATCACTCTTGAAATGTGGTCTCAAAGTACACCTTCCACCCCATCTAATGATCATCTACCCCTCATGATCAAAACATCCATCCCTCTTCATGTCATGATCCCCCTCCATCTCATAACCAAGACCATACTATACCATCCACCCCATCCTAGCATAATAGCATAGAGAAGGTAATGAACTATTTGAAAAAATTCCTCAAAGAAATGTGGTCTCATGGTGATGGAACACCATGACAAAAAAATCTGTCATGACATTCCATCACCATGAGACCACATTTCTTTGAGGCATTTTTTCAAATAGTTCATTTCCTTCTCTATGCTACCACATTTTTCATACATGTCTGCCAAATCATTTTATCAAACAGTTCACCACCTTGCTACTATGGATAAAATCCTAAAATAGGTGCTTTCAAACAAGCTATGTATAGGGAAAATAGTAAGCATAATAGTAAGAAATATATAGTTCAATAAGTACTCAAAATTTTGTTGATTATCTCATAGATTATAAGCCATGACCTGCATCACTATTGTATTTTTTGTGATTGAATAATTTTTTGTTTTATTTTCAGATGATGGAAGTGAAAACACCTCTAGATGTTCATAGGGAAATGGAGCATGGCATTTATTTTGCAATAGATAGCTTGATGCCTCTCACAAGGGTATGAGGCATATTAGTAAATTTCAAATTACATTTGTTGTTATAGTTGTTACTTAGTGAAAAATAAAATGATTATTGATTCATAGTTTAATTTCTATTTGGATGGTTTCTATAGGATTTGAGCATGCCACAACATGAGCATGCAAATATTTTGCTTGAGGAGAGTGATTGTCTAGTGGTGGTAAGTGATTATTGTGCTAAATATATCATTTTTTATAATGTAATTTATATGCATTAATGTCTTTGCTTGTTATTGTAATAGATAAGGCTTGATGAGGAACTAAACCCTAGGAGGAGGAGCACTTGAGTTTAGAGTAAATGGGTGTCATATGCATTGCCATCCACCTGACCAACAAAGGCCACCCATTTTTTTCAAGAACCTAGAGGGAAATGGCTTTTGATTGGGGTCCTTTGTTGTATGCCTATATGGAATTTTTTGACATATTTTGTATTGCATATACTTGACATTGTATGCCTATTGGAATTCTTGTAAGCCTATATGACTATTTTTTATATATTTTTTACTTATATCGACATATATTGATGTATTCCTACATGGCTATTTGGTTAATAATTTTTTTTTTTATCCATGGTGTCCATATTTTCATTATAAATCCATGCTTAAATAGATATGAGTCATGTATTCAAGTGTATACTTTACAACTTATGTGTATACTTTGTGACTTATGTGTATTTTAATGCATACTTTGTGACTTATGCGTTTTCATGTGTATACCTAGTATTCATGTGTATACTTTGTATTCATGTGTATACTTTGTTTTCATGTGTACACTTCATGGCTTATGTGTATTTGAGTACTTGTGATTCACTTATTCACATGTATGCTTCACTTATTCATGTGTATACTTCATGTATTGTGTGTATGCTTCATGCTTCCAATGTATAATTCATGGTTTATCTTGAATATTTATTAATTTATGCTAAAAAAAATTATTAGTTGATGCTAAAAAAAATCAATATTTCCAAAATTGATTCACCAAAGATCTATCATTTACTTATGTGCTAATTCAATGTTCTATGATACTGAATCAATATATAAAAAGCTACAAAATTATATTTCCAACCACTATGGATTTTGTCTAGATCTTATATTCATTATGCAATTGTGTGCATGCTCAAATGCATGCCTACAATGCTTATATGCCAGATTTCACACTCCTTGTATGTTAATTTTTACATGTGGCCCTTGAAATCCATAAGATAATGGTGTAGTAAATGAGCACATTGATTCTTTAGATTGTATATTAGTAAATTCTAATGTTACTTACTCTTGTAAGTAATAACTATGCTTCTAATCAATTGAACATATTATTCATATGATTTATTATGTGCTCCAATTGGTGAATTAGTTGGATGAAAGCAAGAAAGTAAATAACTAAAAAACACATTGAAAGAGAGATTTACAAAAAAAAATATTGAAGTTGTGCTTCCTTATTTCCACTATCATCTTTCAACATTGACAAGTCAATTTGGGATTTAAAATGCATTAGGGCCTTGCCAAGAACATATATAGTCCTCTATTAACTTGTCTTCCTGTGGATTACATGATTATTCAATCTACTTCTCCCCTGCACTCATCTATTGAGTCATCTTATATTCCTAATTTGAAACTACAACTCACCAACCTCCATATTTTACTTCCAAGGGTTGTTATCATGCTTAGGCAAGAGCATCTAACTCATAGAATATTCTAAATTCCCCCCACACAAATATATGGAAGAGAAGTCAATTCAATTGCATGTTGGTCAATTGGCTCTACCATTTATCTCATTTAGAGTAACATATACTACAACCAAACCAATCTAGGTAAGATTGTATTTTGTTGTGTGAGTTCATCTAAATCCAAAACCTATTGAGTTGATTAAGTACCCAATGGAAACTATCACTCATGAATGTTCATGCAAGTGGTGTGAAGTCTAAGATGTTTGGATTAACCTTGAGCCTCATACACCAATTCCCCTATTCCTCAACATGGTGGTTTTTGCAGATTTTCCCTTTTCCTCAACTAATTTGACACCCATATGTTTTACCTCTTTCATTCAATTATATGATTTTTGTGTGGAAAACTTAGACTTATTAATAGTCACATGAATCTTTCTCTTTTCCTTTATTTTGCATGTCATCTTAAGGTATTTCACTAGTTTTACGTAGCTCAGTATGATTCAATGTGTTTGGGTGTGAAATAATACCATTCCTAGCCTAAATGTACCCATCCAAATGTGTTGTAATAGTTGGTTTGGTTGCATGAGTTGCAGAACGGAAGTTACACCCCTTTGCAACTTTACACTACTTGTATTTGACACTTTTTCATCAATTGAAAAGTCAACACCATGGGAAAATGCCTCTGAGATATCAAAAACCAAGAGATGTTATTATAGAGTGGCCCAATGCGATCTTGTAGGCTAAAAAAAAAAAAATCTAGGCATCATGGTTTTTGAGTACCAGTTAGAAAAAGATTGCTTCTTAAGGGATTGATTCGGTTAAATGTAGCTCAGATTGATTCGACATGTTTGGGTGCAAAAGAGGACTATTCCTAGCTTAAATGTACCCATCCAGACATGTTGGAACAATCAATTTGATCACACAAGTTGCATAACAGAAATTATACCCCTTTGCAACTTTACATTGCTTGCATTTGACACTTTTTCCATCAATTGAAAAATTGACACCAAAGGAAAAGGCCTCTAATGTATCAAAAATTGAGAGAGGTTATTGTAGAGGGGCCCAACATGATCTCATAGCCTTAAATGAAAAGTTTCTATGCATCACAATTTTTGAGCAATAGTCTGTCAAAGATTGTAGCCCTTTTGCACTTTGGACCCTTAAGGGATTGAGCTGGTTGAACGTAGCTCAGACTGATTTATTGTGTTTGGGTGAAAAAGAGGACCATTCCTAGCCTAAAAATACCCATACAAACTTGTTGTAACTATCGATTTGGTCACACAAGTTGCAAAATGAAATTGACACCCCTTTGCAACTTTACATTGCTTGCATTTGACACCATGGGAAAATGCCTCCAAGATATCAAAATTGAGAGAGGCTATTGTAGAGGTACCCAACATGATACCATAGCCTCAGATAGAAATTTTCTAAGAATCACAAATTTTTGAGTAACAATATGTCAAAGATTTTTTCCTTTTTGCACATTGGACTCTTAAAGGATTTAGTTAGTTGAACGTAGCTCAAATTGATTCATTGTGTTTAGGTGTGAAAGAGGACCATTCCTAGCCTAAACATACCCATCTAGACATGTTGGAGCATTAATTTTGGTCACACGAGTTGCATAATGAAAGTTACACCCCTTTACAACTTTACATTACTTGCATTTGAAACTTTTTCCATCAACTAAAAAATTGACACCACAGGAAAAAACCTTAGTGATATCAAAAAGTGAGAGAGGTTATTGTAGAGGGGCCCAACATGATCTTGTAGCCTTAGAGGAAAATTTTCTAAGCATCACAATTTTTGAGTAATAGTCTATAAAAGATTGCAAATCTTTTTTACTTTAAACTCTTAAGGGATTGAGTCGATTGAACATAGCTCAGACTGATTCAACATGCTTGTGTGCAAGATAGGACCATTCCTAGCCTAAACATACCCATCTAGACATGCTAGAACTGTCAATTTGGTCATAAGAGTTGTAGAACAAAATTCACACCCCTTTGCAACTTTACACTGCTTGCATTTGACACTTTTTCCATCAACTAAAAAGTCGACACAGTAATAAAATGCCTCTAAGATATCAAAAAATAAGAGAGGTTATTGTATAGGTTCCCCACACAATCCCATAGCTTTAGAAAAAAAGTTTCTAAGTGTCACGGTTTTTAAGTAACAACCCGTCAAAGATTGTTGTATTTTTACACTTTGGACTCTCAAGGGATTGAGTCGGTTGAACATAGCTTAGATTGATTCAACATGTTTGGGTGTAAAAGAGTACCATTCCTATCCTAAATGTACCCATCTAGACATATTGGAATTGTTGATTTGTTCACATGAGTTGCAGAACAAAAGTTATACCCCTTTGCAACTTTATGCTACTTGCATTTGACACTTTTTCTATGAACTAAAAAGTTTACACCACGAGAAAACACATCTAAGATATCAAAAACTGAGAGGTTATTGTAGAGGTTCCTAATGAAATCCCATAGCCTTAGACATAAAGTTTCTAAGTGTCACGATTTTTTAGTAACAACCCGTAAAAGATTGTTTCCCTTTTGCACTTTGGACTCTTAAGGGATTGAGCTGGTTAAACATAGCTTAGACTAATTCAACATGTTTGGGTGAAAAAGAGGACCTTTCCTAGCATAAACCCTCTCATACAAATGTGTTTGAACATTTGGTTTAGTGGTATGACAAACATAACAAAAGTATTTTTTTTTTTAGGCCCAAAAGGTGTTTTTAGGCCTCAAACTAGGGCATAGGCTTAAATTTTGTTTCCACTAGCTAAATTTTCCAAAATTTTGAATTATTGATGCTTATAGGTGTATGAGATGATGTGCCAAGTTTCATGATTTTTCCACACATGCAAGTTCCATTTCCACAAAGCCCTTGATTTCCTTGATTTTACATGGCATTTTGTCTATTTTTAGTGCAAATTCTTGTATTTCAGGAATTTTCAAGACTAGGGACTATTTAGGTATGTTATAAAAGTCTAAATACACCTTCCATATGAATTTTAAGACCTTAATAATCCATCTAGTAACTGTTGTTCCATAACATCCTTAGAGAGAGGCCTAATTTTACTGTAAGTAGTTTTGGCCAATTCTGTACAAAATAACCCCATATGATTTTCACACATGTCTAATAAGAATGATAAGGGTATCCAAATCAGGTTTTAGATCCCCATTATTAGGTATAATAATAAAGTTATATCAAAATCAACTTTGTGAAGGGCTACAAGCTCATAACCTATAGGGTGCCTAAGGATGCTTGATATCACATGTCAACCTACATCAACCTTGAAAAAGTTCTCAAGGGTAAGTTTGATAAGGGTGAGTTCTTTGGAAATCATACTCATGTTAAAGATAATCCTTCTCAATCTCATTTTTTGATGATTGATAACACCTACAACGGAAAAGATAATCATGGAGTTAGAGAACAAGACAAGGATAATGATGGGGCAGTAACATTGGAAAAGTTTGATAAAATGCCACTAATAAATGGGGTCTCATGGGTCTCATGGTACGAACCCATTTCTTTAAGGCATTTTCTCAAACAACTCACTACCTTGTCAATGCAACTACATTGGCAAGCTAGTGAGCTCACTAGCTTGCTAATGCAATAACATTGAAAAGGTTTGATAAAATACCTCTAAGAAATGGGGTCTCATGGTGATGTACATCACCATGAGACCCCATTTCTTAAAGGCATTTTTTCTTACAATGCTCACTACCTTGTCAATGTTATCACATTGGAAACCTAGTGAGCTCACCAGCTTGCCAATGTAGTAGCATTGAAAAGGTGGTGATTGTTTGAGAAAAAGCCTCAAAGAAATGGAGTCTCATGGTGATTGCATTGGCAAACTAGTGAGCTTAGTAGCTTGCAAATGTAGTAACATTGAAAAGGTTTGATAAAATTCCTCTACGAAATGGGGTCGCATGGTGACGTACATCACCATGAGACCCCATATCTTAGAGGAATTTTTTTTCAATGCTTAGTACCTCATTAATGCTATTGCATTCACAAGCTATTAAGCTCACTAGCTTTCCAATGCAGTATCATTGACAAGGTAGTGAGTTGTTTGAGAAAATACCTCAAACATTTTATCAAATAGCTAACTACCTTGTCAATGTGATTGCATTGGCAAGTGAACTCACTAGCTTGTGTAGTACCCCTCCATTTATGCTTATGTTTTCTGTTGATATGTTTTCACACTGTTAGACTATGGTACTTTGGATATTTTGATCGCTGGTTTTGAGTGATAGTGGATTTACTCTATGACATGATGATACATTGTACTGCGATATTTGATTTCTGATATGCTTTGAGATAGCGTAGATGTTTATTTTCAGTTAATTATTGCTATGAACATGTTTATGAGGGACTAACAGTTATTTATTTCATCAGTCTGATGTGACGTGTATTGGTGTGGAGAACGGAATCGCATCACTTGCTTGCGAGTGCCCTGTGATATCTGTGATTTTCTCTGCACGGTGTGCCTGTACAATGGTTTATATATATATATATACATGTTATTGCTTGGTTGCAAGATTGCAGGTACATGACACCGACTCCACCTAGTTACTCAGGTCTGAGTGTGTCAAAACTCAATGGATATGTTGATTGGGAGGTAGTAGTTTGGTTCATCCCAGTCTAGTCTTTAACCCGGTCACAGTACATCATTTGTTTTAGTTCAGAGTCATAGGTTGTCTTGTACTTTTCTATTTGGTTTAATTGCTTGAAAGAAAAAAACAAAAGTTAATTGTTAATAATAGTTTATTATGTTTTATTTAGTGTTATTTAAATTAAATTTTAATCTTAAAGAAATTAGTTTTGCATGTTATTTAATTAATTAATTAGTTTGTTTGGTTAAATGGTTTGATCATAAAGATTAAATTTATTTAATTAAATAAATTAATTAATTAAATTAATATTGTTTAAATTGTGTGAGAATAGTTTTTATTTAAAATTAAATATTATTTTTGTGGAAGTGGTGTTTTAAATTATTAAATAAAATTTGTAAATTGAAATTTCATAAAAAATAAATAAATGCATGTAAATTTGAAAGGCAAAATTGTCGAGAAGTGGTTGAGAAGATATTTTGTACTTCTCGACAAGTGTGCCAGTGTATTTATTGATTTTTGTTAAGGATTTTTCTGGAGGTTATTTTGGATCTGGGGAAAAACAGAGAGGCTATTCAATTTCTTCACGAAAAAAATATATTTGAGCTTTGCAAAATTTTCTGTTTATGCTATTTTGGAAATATTGTATACTTGTAGAAGATCCCTTTACTGGAGAGTATTGTGTGGTTGGATATAGCTTTCTTGGATTTGGTGCTTTGAAGAAGATTTGGAGGATTTCATTCTATAGGCAGAAGATTCTCTCCAACAACTAAATCTTCAAAACATAGGAAACAGGTATTTCCCTGGTTATTTTGTTGCTTTTGAAAAGAATTTTCTTTATTGTTAAAACCCTTGTTGTTCTTTGAAATCTTTCTATAAATAAACTTCTTGTTATTTGTGTGAATTTCAAGAAAACAAGAATAGAGAAAACAATGGAAGAAATTCAAAAGAAATAGATGTATGCTCTGTAATTTAGTAAAATAATAAGTTCTTTGTTATTTTGAGAGAAGAAGCTTATGAAGAATTTTGGCAGAAAATAATTCTTAGATTAATTGAGTATTTTAAATTATGGAGGAAATTGTTTATTATTTAAATGAAATTGAAAACCCATTGAGATTAAATTGGAAATTTGTGAGGAAAATAATCCTGTACAATGTTAATTTTCTCAATTTTCTGTAGAAAAATTATGTAGAAATTAAATCTCTTATTCCAGTTATTTATCTTTTCTCTTATATAATCTGTATATATATATTTGTAATATATACATATGTATAAAATTTAATTATACATATACATATATATACAAATTTATATGCATTTAAACTTTTCTTAAATGTTAAATGTCTGAGCCGAAATTTTTCCATACGCGATTTATTTTTCAAAAAAGACAGAATGATATTCACGTGATTTTTATTAAATATTAATTTAAAAAAAATTATTGAGGATGGGCTGGGGCTTACCCCCACGGCCGACCCCCACAGGGGAGCCGGCTGTGAGGGCAGCACTCGGCGCTGCCTTCATAGGCAGTGTCAGCGTTATCGGCACAGCCGAGCCCTCCCATGGAGGGTTTTGGCCGTGAGGGAGCCAACCCTGCCCATTGTAATTTGGGCGAGCATGGTGTTGTATGCATTGTTTAATATTAATTAAAATTTTTACTATTTACTTTTTCTTTTAAATAAATTTTAATATATATATATTACATTATATATATATACATAATTAAATATATATATATATATATGTAATGTAAATTATATATATAACATATTATATTTTTAAATATGTAAAGGTGTTTTATATGCAAAATTTGATTAAAATATTAGTGAGGAAAAATTTAAATTAGGCAAATAAGAAATAGGAAAATATTTGTATTTAAATAATTATTCAAATAATGATTTGAATTAGTGTATTTATTTAAATGAATAGAAAACTGTGGTTAAGTATTAGAAAAAGTAGAAATAGATATTTTATTTATTTAATTGATTGACTAGATTTAGTAAATCCAAACAGTAGATTTCTATTGAATTTTAATTTGCTTAAAACCTTGATTTGTTGTGATTTGGGAAAATTGGGAATGTTGTAATTATTCAAGTCTTCCAGACCAATTGTAAAAGTGGGGATTGTGATTGTTAAGTTGAATTCATATGTTTGTTAAAGATGTGTACATGTTTTTTGCATGGTATTTAGATACCTGATAATTGTGAACATAGACTTTCATGTTCGTAATGAATAGTGTTAAAATTGTATCTTGTATGTTTGTACACTTTGTAAATCTTAGCCAAGAAAACTAGTATACCTATGTTATGTTTAGGGGAGTGGCTTTTTGTAAGGGCCAACACAAAAAGTGGTGTTAGGGTAACTTACAAAGAGTTAGTAAGTCAGTGATAACTAAAGAACACAGTAGTTAGATTTAAAATTCTTAACAAGATGATTATGCCTCACTTATGACTCTTGAGCTACTACAGTCTTGAGTATAAGATGAGAAGGCCTGGAATGGCAAATCAGTGTCTTGTTTCTTCAAAAGACATTCGATTCCGCAATGATTAGCAATGGGGCTGAGTTTTGTAAGAGGTTACCAGGGTAACCCAAGTTGGGGGCCGAAACCTAGGAAAAAACACCAGGAAAACCTTTGCAATATTGTGATGACACTCCACCTAAAATAACAGTTAACCTTGTGTATGTAGTACAATCAATTGTCTTAAATCTGGAAGCAATGTAACCATCAGTCAGTTATGTACTAGTCTCTAGGGTTAGTAGATTATGTCTAGGTAACCATATTACTATCTCCTAGCACGGGGGGTGGACCTACAGGTACCACATGGTTGGGTGGAACGTGCAACTTACTCTGTTGGGTCCCCAGTTTGCGATCTTGGCATCAAGAGCTTCATGGATGGAGAGCTCGCACTTGGAAACTTATGTGAACTTCTTCATTGTAAATTGTAAATCTTTTATTTGAAAACATCCCTCAATTGTTTATGAGGTGAATATTTGTAAAAGTAAATTGTAATTATTATTTGATCCACCTCATTAGATGAATGAGTATTGTAATACTTTATCAAATGCAATGTAAGAAACATGTATGTACTTTATGTTATTTTGAATGGTATTTCAAATGCTATGCAATGTTTATCTTAATGTTTATGTTATTTAATTAATATGTACAATACGAAATACTAAAGTTGTCTATGGAAACTCAAAGTAGTGTAACGTCGCGTAACTTAATGAATGTATGCAACTAATTAACTTAATAATTATACTTTAAAAAAAAAAAATCATTTCACCTTTATACAAATTGCAACATTCCTTAGGTTATTAAGATGGGGAATTACAGATTGGTATCAGAACCAAGGTTACAAACACTGGACGCTCTGGGTAATCGTGAGCCCACTAGGTTGACCTAGTACATAGTGTCACAAACTATTAGCCTTGGTTGAATAATACCTAAGACTCGTTATTGTTATGTGTAGGAACATGCCTAGGTGAGGTGGAAGAGGTCATGGTAGAGGTTGAGGTGGAGGCCGAGGGCCAATCTCTCAGGTTACTCCCCCTTTGAGCCCTCATCATAGTGATCAAGTAGAACAGTTGGATTAGAGGAATGAGGGATAGAATCCCGAACAGTTAGGAGTAGAAGGTTCACAGATACATCCTTTATTAGAGGAGGTCCTAGCTCGTCTTGGACCTAGACAGGAAGATGGGCAGGAGGTGGTTAGAGAGAGAGATAGATCTCCTAGGAGAGTAGATAACTCAGTATATCAGGATACTATTATTGCAGGACACGTGAGGGATTTATTGAGGGCACGCCCTCCTACCTTTGATGGTGCAGGAGGTGGCTTAGAGGTAGAGACCTGGCTATTGGATTTGGGTAGATTCTTTGCCATGCACCCATACGGTAGCAATACCTGTGTGAGATGCGCTATCATGCATCTGAGAGGATTCGCCTCTACTTGGTGGCCCCTAGAGGAGAAGAGGCTCCACTTAGATATTGGATCAGTGTCTTGGGAGATGTTCCTTGAGAGGTTTAGAGCACGGTTCCTGTCGGAACACTAGAGGTAGCGACGGGCTAATGAGTTCCATGATCTACATTAGTTGGCTCTCTCTGTTGAGAAATATGAATGTAGATTCTATGAACTCAAGCAGTATGCTGGTATTGGCGATGATGAGCCTATGCTAGTTTAGCACTTCATCAGGGGTCTAAATGCCTGCATTAGTGGTGGTGTCAGAGTCTTTGAGCCAAAGACTATGGAAGTTGCGGTGGAGAAGGCTCGCATAATGGAGGAGAACCTTGTTATGGCGTTAGGTGGTCACACAGGAGTGCAGATTGTTAGTGCTCCTATAGTAGGTTTTAGTCCATGGGGTGGACAGGAACAGACAGGAGGTTCCTCTAGGAACCAATATACACCCACAAAGGGTGGGCAGCAACAACAACAACAAACACCTCAAAAGAATAACAATCCACAACCACAGCAAGGTAATAGTCCTCAAATAGGAAAGGGTCGCAACTGGTGGTGCAACAAGTGTAATAGGCAGGATCAGCCTACGCAGAGTGCCCAATCTACTGTCAGTAGAGGTAGTTTCCAAAAATCCAATGCACCTTCAGGTGGTACAAGATTCAGTAGAGGCACAGGTTGTTACTCATGTGGGCAGCAGGGACACATAGCTAGGTAATGTCCGATGAGAGGTTCTACTGGTTTTGAGCCTCGACCTACAGTTTTAGAGCCTATAGCGGGTGATGCAGGACGATCACATACAGTATATGATGTGGTTAATGACCGCCAAGCCGATCACTAGAACACAGTGGTCGAGACTTTAGGTAAGTTACATGGTGTTAGTATTTCCATTCTTTTTGATTCTGGAGCTACCGACTCCTTTATTTCACTGACCATCGTTGACCGATGTGGTCTTGTGGCAGTAAAATAAGGTGGTAAGTGGCAGGTTGAATTCGCCTCTGGGGTGAAAGTAGCAGTAGAAAACTTAGTACATAATTGTGAACTTAAAATTGGTACGTTAACTACCTTAGTAGATCTATATGTTACACCTTTAGGATCATATGACATAGTATTAGGTATGGATTGGCTAGCATCTTATCATGTTGTGATTGACTGTCGTCTTAAGACAATTAGTTGCATTAATAATTTAGGTGCGAAAGTGGAAATTATAGGTGTTCAAAGACCTATCTCTTTGCGGATGATATCTGCTATGCAATTAAAGAGATGTCTTCGGTAGGGATGTCAACTATTTGTAACAACAATTACTGACTTGGAAGAAGGTGAGAGTCAAGAGGTATCTCTTGATGATCATCCTATTCTTAGGGAATTCATAGATGTGTTTCCTGATGACATACCTGGAATGCCACCGAAGAGGGATATTGACTTTAGAGTTGACCTAGTTCCTGGAGCTGAGCCTATATCTAGAGCTCCATATAGAATGACGACCCAGGAGTTAGAGGAACTTCATATCCAATTAGAGGAACTATTAGAAAAGGGTTTTATTCATCCAAGTGTTTCCCCTTGGGGATCACCTGTCATCTTCGTAAAGAATAAGGATGGGTCACTTAGATTGTGCATTAACTATCATCAATTGAACAAGGTTACAATTAAGAATTGTTATCCTTTGCCTAGAATCGATGATATTTTTGATCAAATTAAGGGAGCTAATGTGTTCTCTAAAATTTATTTGAAATCTGGTTACCATCAATTGCGTATAGCTGAAGCAGACATTCATAAAACTGCTTTTCGAACTCGTTATGGGCACTACGAATTCACAGTAGTACCGTTTGGGTTAACGAATGCACCATCAGTATTCATGAGTTTAATCAATGGTGTTTTTCGTACATACCTTGATCACTTTGTCCTTGTATTGCTTGATGATATTTTGATTTATTCGAGAAACATGAAGGAACATGAAGAACACTTGAGACAAGTATTGCAATGTTTAAGGGAAATCAATTGTATGTGAACCTGAAGAAGTGTGACTTCTTCCAAACTGAGATAAAATATCTTGGACATGTGATATCTGGGAAAGGTATTGTTGTGGATCCTTCAAAGATTCAAGCTATTGTAGATTGGCCCGCACCTACTAATGTAGGTGAAGTTCATAGTTTTATGGGTCTAGCTAGTTACTATAGGCGGTTTGTTGAGGGGTTTTCTAGAATCGGTCATCCTATTACTTCTCTTTAGAGAAAAGGGAAGAAGTTTGTTTGGACAGAGCAATGTCAGTTGGCTTTTCAGACACTTAAGGAAAAGTTAACTAATGCGCCTATACTAATTGTTCCTAATCCTACTAAGGATTTTGTAGTATGCACGGATGCATCCTTAGAGGGTTTGGGAGCAATTCTGATGCAAGATGGGCGTGTAATTGCTTATGAGTCTCGCAAACTCAAAGACCACGAATTAAACTATCCCACTCATGACCTTGAACTAGCTGCAATAGTACATGCATTAGTTCGGTGGAGGTATTTCTTATTAGGTCACCGTTTCGAACTTCATACTGATCACTGTAGTCTACAATACATTTTCATGCAACCTAACTTGAATGCTAGGCAGAGATGGTGGATGGAGTTCTTGTGTGAGTACGATTTCAAAGTGAGATATGTTCAGGGAAAAGAGAATGTAGTGGTTGATGCTCTTAGTCGTCGTCGACATGAGATCTCTGCTACTACTCTTGAAGTAGATTTGAGAGGTCAAATATTAGCTGCACTTCCTACTGATAGATTATATCAGGAAGTGAGATCGGAGATTGAATCTGGTAGACCTTTAGAAGGTAGATTTGTAGGATATGTCCTAGAACCAGATGGTATATTATGGCATTTAGGTTGTATTTATGTACCACATTTTGAGGGTCTTTGTACATTAATCATGGCTGAAGCTCATTGAGCTCCGTATTCAGCTCATCCAAGAGTTAAGAAAATGCATGCTGATCTTTGGCAATTGTATTTTTGGCCTAGTATGAAATGTGATATTGCTGATTATGTATCGAGATGTCTTGAATGCCAGTGAGTTAAAGCTGAGCATCAACATCCCGCTGGATTATTGCAGCCACATCTCATTTTGGAATGGAAATGAGATATTATATCTGTTGATTTTATTGTAGGGTTACCTACGTCATCACGTTGACATGATGCCATTATGGTAACTGTTGATTGATTGAATAAAGTAGCTCATTTCTCACCAATACAATCATCATATAATGCTTCATCTGTAGCTAGGATATTCATGGAGGACATAGTTAGATTGCATGGGATTCCTTGTAGGATTATATCAGATAGAGATCCCATATTTACTTCAGCCTATGGACATCATTACAACATGCTTTAGGTACACAGTTGAACTTTAGTTCAGCGTATCATCCTCAAACAGATGGATAGACAGAGAGAGTTAATCAAATTTTAGAGGATATGCTTAGGATGTACGTAATGGACCAACAATCACATTGGGAGGATTATCTGTACTTAGTAGAATTTGCTTATAATAACGGATATCAGAGTTCTATAGGTATGCCACCATTTCAGGCATTATACGGTCATCCTTGTCGAACTCCACTAAGTTGGGATCGACTTGAGGATAGAGTATTACTTGGACATGAGATGCTTCGTGACATGGAGCAACAGGTTGACTGTATTAGAGAACATTTGATAGCAGCACAGGATAGGCAAAAGAAGTATGCTGATGCGCATAGGATAGACTGACAGTTTGCTGTTGGTGATAGAGTGTTTCTTCGAGTGCGACCGCGAAAGAGTCTAATCCGTTATGGAAAAGGCTCTAAGCTTGCGCCTCATTTTGTTGGGCCATTCGAGATCTTAGAGAGAATTGGTCCCGTGGCGTATCGACTCGCCTTACCACTCAGTTTTTTTTGTATTCATGATGTTTTTCATGTATCAGTTCTTAGACCATATCAACCCGACATATCTCCTGTACTTGATTGGAATGCATTACAGGTAGAGGACGGGCAGCTGGCTTTGGAGCTCGTGGCCATTCTATAGTGCCGGACGCTCGGTCTCAGGGGTCAAGACATTGATCAGGTGAGGGTAAAATGAGATCCTAGCCATGAGGCTTCTGCTACTTGGGAGGATGCGACACGCATGAGGGAACTTTATCCCTATCTATTCGCAAGCTTTCAGGAGCAAGCCTGATCCTAGGGGGGGAGGATGTAGTACCCCTCCATTTATGCTTATGTTTTCTACTGATATGTTTTCACACTGTTAGACTATGGTACTTTTTTTGGATATTTTGATCGCTGGTTTTGAGTGATAGTGGATTTACTCTATGACATGATGATACATTGTACTGCAATATTTGATTTCTGATATGCTTTGAGATAGCGTAGATGTTTATTTTCAGTTGATTATTGCTATGAACATGTTTATGATGGATTAACAGTTATTTATTTCATCAGTCTGATGTGACATGTATTGGTGTGGAGAACAGAATCGCAACACTCGCTTGTGAGTGCCCTGTGATATCTGTGATTTTCTCTGCACAGTGTGCCTGTACAATGGTTTATATATATATATACATGTTATTGCTTGGTTGAGGACTACGGTACATGACACCGACTCCACTTGGTTACTCAGGTTTGAGCGTGTCAAGACTCAACGGATATGTTGATTGGGAGGTAGTAGTTTGGTTCATCCTAGTCTAGTCTTTAACCCGATCATAGTACATCGTTTGTTTTAGTTCAGAGTCATAGGTTGTCTTGTACTTTTCTGTTTGGTTTAATTGCTTGAAAGGAAAAAAAGTTAATTGTTAATAATAGTTTATTATGTTTTATTTACTGTTATTTAAATTAAATTTTAATGTTAAAGAAATTAGTTTTGCATGTTATTTAATTAATTAATTAGTTTGTTTGGTTAAATGGTTTGATCATAAAGATTAAATTTATTTAATTAAATAAATTAATTAATTAAATTAATATTGTTTAAATTGTGTGAGAATAGTTTTTATTTAAAATTAAATATTATTTTTGTGGAAGTGGTGTTTTAAATTATTAAATAAAATTTGTAAATTGAAATTTCAAAAAAAAAAAATAAATAAATAAATACATGTAAATTTGAAAGGCAAAATTGCCGAGAAGTGGTTGAGAAGATATTTTGTACTTCTCGACAAGTGTGCCAGTGCATTTATTGATTTTTGTTGAGGATTTTTCTGGAGGTTATTTTGGATCTGGGGAAAAACAGAGAGGCTATTCAATTTCTTCACGAAAAAAAATATTTGAGCTTTGCAAAATTTTCTGTTTATGCTATTTTGGAAATATTGTATACTTGTGGAAGATCCCTTTGCTGGGAAGTATTGTGTGGTTGGATATAGCTTTCTTGGATTTGGTGCTTTGAAGAAGATTTGGAGGATTTCATTCTACAGGCAGAAGATTCTCTCCAACAACTAGATCTTCAAAACACAGGAAACAGGTATTTCCCTGGTTATTTTGTTGCTTTTGAAAAGAATTTTCTTTATTGTTAAAACCCTTGTTGTTCTTTGAAATCTTTCTGTAAATAAACTTCTTGTTATTTGTGTGAATTTCAAGAAAACAAGAATAGAGAAAACAATGGAAGAAATTCAAAAGAAACAGATGTATGCTCTGTAATTTAGTAAAATAATAAGTTCTTTGTTATTTTGAGAGAAGAAGCTTATGAAGAATTTTGGCGGAAAAGAATTCTTAGATTAATTGAGTATTTTAAATTATGGAGGAAATTGTTTATTATTTAAATGAAATTGAAAACCCATTGAGATTAAATTGGAAATTTGTGAGGAAAATAATCCTGTACAATGTTAATTTTCTCAATTTTCTGTAGAAAAATTCTGTAGAAATTAAATCTCTTATTCCAGTTATTTATCTTTTCTCTTAATCTGTATATATATATTTGTAATATATATATATATGTATAAAATTTAATTATACATATACATATATATACAAATTTATATGCATTTAAACTTTTCTTAAATGTTAAATGTCTGAGCCAAAAAATTTTCTGTACGCAATTTATTTTTCAAAAAAGATGGAATGATATTCGCGTGATTTTTATTAAATAAAAATTTAAAAAAATTTATTGAGGATGGGTCGGGGCTTACCCCCACGGCCGACCCCCACAGGGGAGCCGCTGTGAGGGCAGTGCTCGGCAGTGCCTGCGTTGTCGGCATAGCCGAGCCCTCCCATGGAGGGTTTCGGCTGTGAGGGAGCTAACCCTGCCCATTGTAATTTGGGCGAGTATAGTGTTGTATGCATTGTTTAATATTAATTAAAATTTTTACTATTTACTTTTTCTTTTAAATAAATGTTAATATATATATATATTACATATATATATACATAATTAAATATATATATATGTAATGTAAATTATATATAAACTATTATATATTTAAATATGTAAAGGTGTTTTATATGCAAAATTTGATTAAAATATTAGTGAGGAAAAATTTAAATTAGGCAAATAAGAAATAGGAAAATATTTGTATTTAAATAACTATTCAAATAATGATTTGAATTAGTGTATTTATTTAAATGAATAGAAAACTGTGGTTAAGTATTAGAAAAAGTAGAAATAGATATTTTATTTATTTAATTGATTGACTGGATTTAGTAAATCCAAATAGTAGATTTCTATTGAATTTTAATTTGCTTAAAACCTTGTTTTGTTGTGATTTGGGCAAATTGGGAATGTTGTAACTATTCAAGTCTTCCAGACCAATTGTAAAAGTGGGGATTGTGATTGTTAAGTTGAATTCATATGTTGGTTAAAGATGTGTACATGGTTTTTGCATGGTATTTAGATACCTGATAATTGTGAACATAGACTTTGATGTTCGTAATGAATAGTGTTAAAATTGTATCGTGTATGTTTGTACACTTTGTAAATCTTAGCCAAGAAAACTAGTATACCTATGTTATGTTTAGGGGAGTGGCTTTTTGTAAGGGTGACACACAAAGTGGTGTTAGGGTAACTTACAAAGAGTTAGTAAGTCAGTGATAACTAAAGAACACAGTAGTTAGATTTAAAATTCTTAACAAGATGATTATGCCTCACTTATGACTCTTGAGCTACTATAGTCTTGAGTATAAGATGAGAAGGCCTGGAATGGAAAATCGGTGTCTTGTTTCTTCAAAAGACATTCGATTCCGCAATGATTAGCAATGGGGCCAGGTTTTGTAAGAGGTTACCAGGGTAACCCAAGTTGGGGGCCGGAACCTAGGAAGAAACACCAGGGTAACCTTTGCAATATTGTGATGACACTCCACCTAAAATAACAGTTAACCTTGTGTATGTAGTACAATCAATTGTCTTAAATCTAGAGGCAATGTAACCATCAGTCAGTTATGTACTAGTGTCTAGGGTTAGTAGATTATGTCTAGGTAACCATATTACTATCTCCTAGCACAAGGGGTGGACCTACGGGTACCACATGGTTGGGTGGAATGTGCACCTTACTCTGTTGGGTCCCCAGTTTGTGATCTTGGCATCGAGAGCTTCATGGATGGAGAGCTCGCACTTGGAAACTTATGTGAACTTCTTCATTGTAAATTGTAAATCTTGTATTTGAAAACATCCCTCGATTGTTGATGAGGTGAATATTTGTAAAAGTAAATTGTAATTATTATTTGATCCACCTCATCAGATGAATGAGTATTGTAATACTTTATCAAATGCAATGTAAGAAACATGTATGTACTTTATCTTATTTTGAATGGTATTTCAAATGCTATGCAATGTTTATCTTAATGTTTATGTTATTTAATTAATATGTGCAATACGAAATACTAAAGTTGTCTATGGAAACTCAAAGTAGTGTAATGTTGCGTAACTTAACGAATGTATGCAACTAATTAACTTAATAATTATACTTTAAAAAAAAAATTATTTCACCTTTATACACAATTGAAACATTCCTTAGGTTATTAAGACGGGGCATTATAGCTTGTCAATGTAGTAACATTGACAAGGTTTGATAAAATTCCTCTAAGAAATGGGGTCTCATGGTGATGTACATCACTTTGAGACCCCATTTCTTGGAGGAATTGTTTCTTACAATGCTCACTAGCTTTCCAATCACCTTGTCAATGCTACCACATTGGCAAGCTAGTGATTTTATAAAAATGCCTCAAATAAATGGGGCCTCATGGTGGTAAAATGCATGAAATAAATGGGGTTTCATGGTGATGTACATCACAGTGAGACCCCATTTCTTTCAAGAATTTTATCAAATATATTACTACCTTGTCAATGCTACCACATTGGTAAGCTAGGGAGCTCCCTAGCTTGCCAATGTAGTAGCATTGACAACATTCTTGTAATAACTATGTAATATAATGCATCATTACTCAATATTTTTTTATGTATGTGCATACCCCTTTCCAAAGCTTCCATTTTGGTATAAACATGGGGGATGGTTGAAATGCTAACACATTTGGAACATGATTTTATGCAAAGGATATCACATGAGGTATGAACTTGGAACTATAAAAAAAATGCCAATGGAAAGGCCTAATGAGCATAGAAACATGCTAGGTGAGGTGTACACCAAAGTATATCCAAAAAATTATGTGAAATTTTGTTCCCAGTTTAATGGGCTTATGACACTGATTTATATGATATGTTAAATTATAGAATTAAATACTAAAAGTAAATAACATCATGAATATTACAATAAAGATACTATGGAGGGTGTAGAGGATTATTCATGTGGAGTGATTATACCACCAAATTGACAACCTACAAAATATATATGTGAATCCATAAAAACCTAGAGGCAATAAATATCAAAATAACATATAAAATATATAAAATAAAGGGATTAGATGAATATAAATTACATAAAAATGATTTCATTTAAAACCATATAGCCTAATGAATACTAAATACACATAAAATAAGGGGAAAAGCTAAGAAAAACAAACTAAAATAAAATGGTGAAAAGAGGAATTGTCTTGATTTGCATTGTTTAGATGTATAGCTAGGAAACATATAATACCTTCATAAATAACAAGTAAAAAGGTAGGTTTTAGGGTAACGATGAGAGGTAGAAAAAGGTAGGCCATATGAATCATACAAGATAGAAAGGTTTGTTGCTAGGTGACTCATATGCTACTAAAAACTAGGCCATGTGAAGTGCATGAGTTCAAAAAAATTGTTACTAAGTGACTCACATTCAACCAAATATTATTCCATATGAAGTACACATGTTAGAAAATGCTATTACTAGAAGGATCATATCATACCAATGTTTCAAGGAGTGTACCAATAATATGGGTGACTAAATACATTTTTATGCACACATGTGAGTGCAAATGGATGTCATTCCCTTAAAATACTTACATAAATTAATAATGTACAATTTATTTGAAGGTGGAGGATGGAAATAAGGTGAAGAAATTTAAGGAAGAATGTGGATATGTTCCTAAAGTCATAAAGTAAATAAAGAAGACCAAGGAAATGCATAAAAGAGGGTGTTACAACCATGAAACCCATGAAATTATTCTCATGGAATGACATCACACTGAATAGGGATATCAAATTGGAAATAAGAAACATTAAATAAATCACACAAATGGATTTACAAGACTACGGTTAGTATTCATGTATAAAATATAATAATCATGAGGTAAGGAATGAACTATCATAATTCCTTGATCCCACAAAACTATGAAAATAAAAGAGTAATGACACAAAGAAATTAGATTAAAAAAATCAAGCCAACATTCAAGAGACATAAATGTCTCAAAAAAATTTATCATCACCACAATATTCAAAAAAAACAGTAGACAAACAAATGCTCACTAGCTTGCCAATGCGGTAGCATTAAAAAGGTAGTGAGCTATTTGGAAAAATTTAGAATCACCGATATACTATCAACTAATCAATGTGCATACTTAAAAATTTAAATACAAATTAATGTGCATAATTAAAAATTAATAAGAACCAATACATTAATATCAATAACACATGAATTTATAAAATTAAAGTGCATACTTACAAGTTAGTCCAATGAACCATCCGAGTCTACATTACTCTTTATTGTTTCAAGTAATTCCTCATAGTTAGACTCACACACCTTCCACAAGTTCTTGTTCAAAGGTCTACCCTGATATTGTATCAAATGAAAATTAGATGCCATGACAAGGTTTGAGTAATGAAGAATCTTACGATGCATGTCAAAGTTCTGAAACAACCAAACATTTACACCCTTATGCAAGTACCTTCTAAGCCATGTTCCAGTAACAATCACTGAGCATGTAGGGTATTCAATGTTTTCTCCATCTATATCTGGTTCCTCCAATTTCTTTTTGGACTCAACAAAATGACACAAGTAATAATTTATTCCCTCTTTATTGTATTCATTTTCAATAACTGCATAAACATGGCCTACATTGATATGTGCCACAATTAGATGAATTTAGTCAACAGTACAAAAAAAAAATTAAGTAAGATAACATTAGGAATTTCAAAAACTATACAAATAGATATATTGACTCATTGAACTAGATCTGATATGTGTTCAAAGTCAACCAATGAATCCATCTATGTCAATTCCAATATTGTCAAGGGCTAATACATGTCAAGTGGGGTAAGATAACTTAACCACCATTCATCAACTTATTCCTTTGACTTGTGCTCATTCCAAGCTTGAATTGTACATGAATAACAAAAGCATGCCATCTTCTATGTGTGGATACTCCATGAACCTACATTTTAGCTTTTGAAAGAGTGTATCTCACTTGATCCTATCAATGTACAAAAATACTCATATAGTGCAATGTTAATATCATCTATCAACCAAAAAAATCTATGAACTGAAGACTTACCTTCGTTACTTGGACCCATCGAAGTATTACACCACTCAATGATTGATTTTGCATATTTCAACTTTGCATTGTCTTTATACTTTAACTCTTCTCATGCTAATGCTCTTTTGATACATGCTCCTACACCATCATACTCCCCCTTTCCATTCCCATCCTCACAAAAGTTCAACATATGTTGAACACTTGTAATATTATGCATCCTACTCAACCAATAGAACATCTGTGAGTCCTTGAATTGTAATGCATAGTTATCAGACCATATAACATGTTGACTAAATGATATGCCCCTTGTAGCCAAATAATTGTAGAAAACCTAAAAAAAACCTTGCATGAACTCTGTATAATGCATCATATCATCACTAATATTAAAAAGATACTCCCTTAAGATCTTTTTGTCATCCTCTATACTATCATTTGCATGAATAAATGTGATGTGCACAAATAAAGAAACTTGTGTGGAGTTGTAATATTGTGATCGCACCTCATGTTGTGGTTATAGAATGTAGCTATCTACAAAGTTGGTGATTGAAACAATGCTACCAACTAGGAATGTGTCCTTGAATAACTTGAATTGCACGTCTATTCATTGAGCTCTATGGGCATGCGTTGCATACTCATACACTGTTGTCATGAAATATGAACATAAACTGATACACTAGAATCTTTTGAATAACCAATTCACATCATTTTGTTGTGGTACCATATTTTGTATTGTAGGCCACTATTTTATACTTTCCAAACTGTACTAGCTCATTTCCAATTGCATGTGTTCTTTCCATATGTTCACATATTGGCATATGTTGCAAGCCACCACAATGCTCACATATTCCATCCAAGTATAATTTCTTGTAGAATATTTGATCTTCCTCTCTTTCACATAATTTTTTATATGAAGTCTCTTGAAGATGTTAGTGGGGCATCTATGCCACAATCCTACAAATCATTGTTAGTATGCAATACTAAGCATATAGATAGATAAACATCAAAATGGTTAGAAAATTCAATATGTATTCTAAAACAAGTAGTGTGTGTGTGATTTATTTTAACATAGAAAAGTTTTAGAATTTCAAAATATCTTTGACTAATTTTAATTTGAGGATACACCTGTAGATATTTTCCAAAAAATGATGTTTAAATCGTATCCAAAAAATGCTTTGGATCTAGCTCACGATTTCGACTATCAATTCACCTTCTTACCACATCCCTTTGATTCAAAGATATCCTTGTGTAATTCTTCCAAAATTATTCAATTAGTTATCTCAAGGATTTAACAATTGGTTTATCTTTTCTCAGTAGTCTCCTTGATAACACCCATAATTCATTGTCATCAATGTCCTCAATCCTTTGGTGCCTTCCAATGACTCTTGATAAAGTTTTTCTATTAATTCTCAATGCTTGATTTGTCCCTCTAATGAGATGAGCTTTCATTGTTTGATTACTTACTATTGTCAATGTAATGAAACTTTGTGTGACATTACTATCTTTTGTGTGTGAGGTGTTACCCACACTCTAATAGGCACTCATGAGATTCTTCACAATAGATTTTTTACTTGAAGCCTACGATGTTCTTAATCCAAGAATCTTCATGATGTTCCTATACTTTATTCTTCACATAATTTCAACAAATAGTTGGAATCAAGTGTGGTCTCATTTAAATTTTCAAAGAACACTCTCCAAATCTTATTAGCATATCTTCTACAAGCACATTTTGGAATCTTACCTTCCATTGGCTGCAAAATTCTCATCACTATCAATCAAATACTTTTTCTTTCTATGCAAAATTCTAGGTGGTGTTCTCAAAGGTAAATTCATCTCAACATTAGGAATTTCATTAATATATAAGGAAGATGAGATAGATGGCATACCTTCGATCATAGATGGAGTAGATGATGTACCTTGAGGTTGAGATGGGAATGATGGCATGCCTCCTTCATCACATGTGAGTGATGATGTAATATCAACTTGAAATGTGATAGATGGTGTCCCTCCATATTCATTTGTGGTAGAGGATGTGTCTCCAACTACAGTATTCAAATCTCTCCTACCATGAAGCTTGTACATTCAATCCCTTTGTGCTCCTAATTCTATCTCTCTTATTGATGGTTGAGGTTCATCTTCAATTGGCACATCTTCGAAAATCGTTTCCAATTTCTTCTTTTCATGATGTACCCTCATACCGTTTTCCTTCTTTGCATTCTTAGCTTGTTTCTCTTCCTATGATGGTGTAATCCTTATACATTTACTTGACATGAAGAATTTTATTTATAGCATGATATAGAAAAAAATATTAGTTTCTAAAAATCAAAAGACATTACAAAATTGCAAGAAAATACATGTTAAAATTGTAACTCCCTTGGCATAAATGTTTGATAAATGTGGAAGCATGGACAAGGCATGTGAATTTTTTGAAAAGGTGCATCAAAGAGATATGCCAAGGATTGGAATGATTACAGGATATGCACAAAATGGAAAATGTATGGAAAATTTGGATGCATTGACAAGGTAGTGGGTTGTTTGAAAAAATGGCTCAAAGAAATGTGATCTCACAGTGATGTACAACACCATGAGACCCCATTTCTTTGAGCCATTTTTTCAAATATCCCAAGTTACCTTGTTAATTTCATCACAGTGGAAAGCTAGTGGGCCCAAAGAAGGGGTGTTCACAACTTCATAAGATAGAGTCTTAAGGGAAATGAAATCAAAGTGCCATTAATATTTAAGAGACAGTCATAAGCTTTAAAGGCATGAATCAATTGGATATAGAGGACAGCCATATCCAAAGGAGGCATATGCAACCCTAGAAATGGAGTCAAGTGACTAAGGGGAAGACATACTCTAAGTTTTCAAAGGACATTCAATGATTATGCAAAAGACATTAGTCACAAGGAAAGTTGAAGGTCTAAGATTATCACTACCAAACATTGTGTAAATGTATAGAGGAAAATAAAGAGGTCTAGTTTATGAAAACCAAATGATATTTCCTTTTGTATGATACGAAACTTTGATTTTTCAAGGTTATAAATCATGAGAACAGAGTATGATAGAAACCCTTGTTAATCAAAGTCTTCATAGCGAGAAGCCTCTATATTGAAGGTTTTGATTAAGAAGTATAGGTGACAATAGTATATACACAAAAGTGACTATTCCACAGTCATGGAAAGGTGACTATGAATAAAGAAAGTCAATTTGAATGAATATCCTTCATTCATTTGAATAACCAATTTGAAGGTCAATAGGGGTATTTTACAATTGAATGATAGCCATAATGAATAACCAAATTTGACAATCAAGATATCTTGAGATTAGAAGAGAAATCAAGGCAATCACAAGTAGGAAAATCCCTAAGGAAAGAAGTCACATTTATAAAAGAGGGAAACAATGATGGGAAATATGTTGTTTCAATGTAAACCATGAAAAAATTAGTCACCTTGCAAAGGAAGGATGAAGGGACAATAGATTTAAGCAAAGGATATTCATCAATCCTCTTGGCACATTTTAAACTACATAATTCTTTACACTTTCCAATTACATTTTAAACCAAATATCTTTGAGGCATTTTGTTAAACAATTGACCTACCTTGTGTATGCTTCCACATTTTGTATACCCCTTTCCAAAGCTTCCATTTTGGTATAGGGATGGGGGATGTTGGAAAATTATTTGGAACTTGGTTTCACACCTAGAAATTGCATTTTCTTGAAAAAATTTAAAGCCTTTTCAACAAATCCATTTTGTGCATATCCTACAATCATTGAAGTCCATACATGTCTGCCAATTTATCAAACAACATAGAAAAGGTAATCAACTGTTTGAAAAAATGCCTCAAAGAAATGTGGTCTCATGGTGATGGGCATCACCATGAGACCACATTTATTTGAGGATTTTTTTTCAAACTGTTGATTTCCTTGTCTATGTTGTTTGATAAAATGCTTTGGTAGACATGTATGTAAAATGTGGTAGCATTGATAAGGCAATCATCTATTTGAAAAAATGTATCAAAGAAAAGTGGTCTCATAGATAAGGCAATCAACTATTTTAAAAAAGGACTCAATAAAATGTTGTCTCATGGTGATGTGCATCACCATGATACCACATTTCTTTGAGGCATTTTTTCAAACAGTTGATTTCCTTGTCTATGTTGTTTGATAAAATGCTTGGTAGAAATGTATGCAAAATGTGGTAGCATAGATAAGGCGATCAATTATTTGAAAAAAATGCCTCAAAGAAATGTGATCTCATGGTGATGTGCATCACCATGAGACCACATTTCTTTGAGGAATTTTTCCAAACAATTGATAGCCTTGTCTATGCTATTTTATAAAATGCTTTGGTAGACATGTATGGACTACAATGATTGCAGGATATGCACAAAATCTATTTTTTGAAAAGGATTTATAAAATTTCAAGCAAATACAATTTCTAGGTGTAAAATCAAATTCCAAATCATGATGCAGTATCCCCCATGCCCATTCCAAAATGGAAGCTTTAGAAAGGGGTATACAAAATGTGGAAGCATACACAATGTAGGTCGATTGTTTAACAAAATTCCTAAAAGAGATGTGGTTTAAAATGTAATTGGCAAGTGTAGAGAATTGTGCAGTTTAAATTGTGCCAAGAGGGGCTAAGGTTATAATGAGAAACAAAAAATGATGAACATGGAATATGCATAATAACAAAATCAAAGAATTGCATTAAGCATGTATGATAAGGAATGATATAGAAACATAATAGAATTATGGAAAATGTAAAGAAAATGTGTCAATACTTGACATACCTAAAAAAAAAAGATTTGAATGGAGGAATTACCCAATTATGTAGTCATTTTTACTTCTTGCATCAAAATCCTCAACAATTTGAATTTTTCATTAGCTTGTTTCCAATTCAACATTCAATTGTATATCATTCAAATAGAATTACTAACAACATTAAAAATAACCAATGTATAATGTTAAATTCCTACAATTCAATCACAATTAACATTGCAACACTACAAAAATTGAGATTTGAATTGATATGTATCAAATTTGATGTGAAAAATCTATTATTTCCTCCTTCCTAAGTTGGTAAGCCATAAAAAGGTGGTGGAAAGTTCATGCAACAGTGGTAGAATGTGAAAATTTTGCATGTGCAATCCCCAACAACATCAAAAAGCTTATTTTTCAGAACACACACATAACCAGGAGAATAAAAGAGCATGTCAGTTTGGATCATGGGTGTGCTAACTTTTTTACCATTTTTAAAGAAAGCCAAAAATTTGCTCGTGTTATAATGTGGGAATTTTTGTCTTACTATAAAAAATTACTATATCTCAACTTCTTCAAAACATTCTCACACTATGAAAAAGTTGATTTTCTAAAGTTTTCCTTAATTTTTCAATCCTTAAACCCTCAACACTATGCCTTCAACTGTCAACCCTAATCCCTCAATTCCCCCAACCCTAATTCTTGAACCCTTAAACCCTTAATACCTCAACCCTTAAAACCTACCTCTCCCTCTCTCTCTCTATCCCTCTCTATCACCCCCTCTCATTCTCTTAGGTCTCTCTCTCACTCCCTCTATCTCTCTCCCATCCCTCAATCTCCCACTCCCTCTCTCCAATTTCCTTGCACTCCAACCCCATCCCTCCTCCCCCCTATACCTCCCACCCTACCTAGATAAGTCCCTCTCCCTCTAACCCCATCTCTCTCTCAATTATATCCCTCCCACCACCCTCTCTCTCTCTCAAGTCTCTCCCTCAAGAAACCTACCTACATAACTAGACAAATATCTCTCTCAAGTCTCTCTCTCCCACCCCTCTCCCTCTCTCAGTTTTATCTCACTCCCTCTATCTCTCCCTCTCTCTCATTTATCTCCCTCCCACACTCCTCTCTCTTAGGTCTCTCCCTCCTAGCCCCCTCTCTCTCTCTCAAGTATCTCACTCTCTCTATCTCTTTCCAATCCCTATATCTCCCTCTCCCTCTCTCCCAAATCTCTCCTTACAAGCCCACTCTCTCTCTTAGGTCTCTCCCTCAAGCAACCTACCTACATAGATAGATAACTCTCTTTCTCTCTCTATTTGTCTTTGTCTATCTCTATTTTTCTCTGTCTCTATCTTTGTCTCTATCTTTGTTTGTCTTTTTCCTTGTCTCTATCTTTTTCTTTGTCTCTTTCTTTCTCTATCTCTATCTCTACCTTTGTCTCTATCTTTTTGTCTCTATTTGTCTGTCTCTATCTTTGTCTATGTCTCTTTCTTTGTCTCTATCTCTATCTCTATCTTTGTCTTCATCTTTGTCTCTATCTCTATCTCTGTCTTTGTCTTTGTCTCTTTTTCTATCTCTATCTCTATCTCTGTCTCTGTCTCTATATCTTTGTATTTGTCTTTGTTTATGTCTCTATCTCTTTCTCTATCTCTATCTATCTTTTTCTATCTATCTATCTATCTGTCTATCTCTTCTTGTCTCTATCTCTCACTATCTCTCTTTGCCTTT
>VDFB02000017.1:449297663-449352314 GCA_007258455.2 Sequoia sempervirens
AAAAATGTCAAAACTATGAAATAACGTGAGCGCATTATAACAAACTCACATTATTGCTTGATTTAAGAATCCCTAAGCCTTAGGATTGGTATTTCTTTGGATTACCAACCCAAAGGCTTGGAGTTCCTTCCCAACATCCAAAGATGTGTTTTTGCATATTCTACAAGATTTCACATAATATCATTCATGCTCCCCATCAGGTTTGCATGTGTTCAAGGTCAAAGAAAACCCTACCTGGGTGATGTTAGGCTCTCTCTTAGCTATCTAATGATGTATTTTTTTCACATTTTGAAAATTTAAATCCTTTGATCTTTAATTTCTCTTGTTTGTGTGTCAAAAACCACTATTTGGTATTTTTTTCTTTATAAATTAACTATTCATTGAAATTTCAAATAAATTACATTTTTAGAAACTAGACTCCATTCTACACAATTTTCAAAATTTGTAGGGATATTACAACCAAAATTTTGTTTTTTAATGTATGTCCACTTTGAAAATTAGTAAAAAATTAAATATTCATTAAGAAATTATTAGAAAAATCGAGCATAAGCTACATGTTAGCTAATTTCTCACCAAAGTAATTTTAAAAATACTAAAAAAAAATTAACCATTTCAAGGAGCCACAAAACACACTATGTTATGTTTTTTGATAAAAACAACACCTATTTATGTGGCTTCCTCTTTTGAACCCCTTAATCTATACTATTTTCAATAAAAAATAGTAGTTTAGAAAGAAGACTTGGAGCACATGTTGCATTATTTTTATTGCATCTTATTTGAGTGTAACTATCCTCAATTTCTCATCCAAGGTTAGTATTTACTTATTTCAAAAAGAAATGGCCACTTAGTACCCCTTTTTGGCCCCCTATCTTTTTGCACTTACCCTAGGTGGATATTTTAAAATCCAAATACCTTGGAAATTCTAACCTCGGTTGTTTCCTATTCTCTTCGAATTGGCCTAGTGGTTCAGTCATATGGAACAAAATTATAAAAATAAGAAATTCTCTTAGACTAGGAATCAAAAGGAGAGTGGGCAATGGTAGAAAGATCATGTTTTGGGATGATGCTTGGAACAATGGTTCAATTTTATCCTCACTTAATAAACTAAATCAAATTAAATATCTAGGATTATATAGAATCAATGGGAATTACTTGCATGATTATGTTGACTAGGGAGGTATTACTCCAAAATAAAATAACTTCTGGGAACAATTGACTGGAGGAAGGAACCTAATGGGAGGGAGATAGCATCATAGAGTTCCTAATTCTCAACTATTATGTCCTCTTATTGGTGATTCCTCTTATTCTCATATAATAGGGGGTATGAATGGATTTGGCGTGGACTCCTTTTAGGGGGTTTCTCTTTTAAATCTGCTTATGATAGGATGGAGCAACTTATGCTTCCTCCTCTCAACATTGATTGAAATAAGGTTTGCAATGATAATTTTTTTCCTAAAATATGGTGGGCAACAAATATGGTAGTATTATCACCATAGATATTCTCAATAAAATAGGTTTTTAATTTATTAACAAATGCTCCTTTTTTATGAGGATGCTAAGAGCATTGAGCACCTATTTTTCCACTACTCCATTACTAGGGAGCTTTTGACTTATGCTTTAAGAATTCTATTGGTTGATAGGGTTTTTCCTATTCTCTTAGGGAATATTTGGAATAGTGGAACAACTTCCCTTTTAGCCATCCCATCATAGAAGATCTATGGAAGAAAATACCTCCTTTTGTGTCATGGGGATTATGGAAAGAAATAAACAATAGAATATTTAGAGATCAAAAGAGAAGAATTATGGATGTATTCTTGAGCATAAAAAAGTGAATTTAGGACAACATAAAATCTCAAAATTATGGCTTCTCCAAAATGATTCCTTCCTATGGTGACCTCAGGATCAAACAAAATTGAGGAATTACAAAATACCTAACCAGAATTTAATTGGGCTAAACTTCTTAGTAGAAAGATAACAAAATAGCTCCCTCTAGATGAAGGTTGGATAAATCTCAATTTTGATGGTTTTTTGGAAGGGAATTTGAGATTGGTTGTAGGTAGAGGTGTAATAAGATATCATAAAGGTTATTTAATTAAAGTTTATTCCAATAATCTGGGTATTTGCACTAGTAATGTAGAAAAAAAAATTGTTTTTTGTTGGGGATTGAAGAGATTGAAAGAGAAGGGTTACAATAATTTTTTATTGAAGTAGATTCCAAATTGGTTATTGATATTCTTAAGAGAGAATTTGTTGCTCCTTGGAGAATAAAGTATTTGATGAAGGATTCAAAAATAATGGTTGAGGTCTTCCAAATCAATATAATATAAGACAGTCATATGCGGAAGGAAATAGGGTTGCAGATATAGCTTCCAATGAGGGGATTTCCTATCTACATTGAGGAAAGTGGAATTATGAAGATGTCCCTCAAAAATGAAGGATCTTATTTCAGGAGAGTGATTTGGGATTAATATGACCTTGAAAAATTTCAATGATATATGAAGATTGTAAGAGGTCTATGAATAAGGTGATTATGGAAGACCCTCAATCTCCTTTTTTTTGCATTAAGAATCATTGTCATGCTAAAACTTTCAAATTTTCAACTTTACAAGCCAAAAACACATGGAATGAAAAGGGATAGGTTATGCTTTTTATAATAAGGATTATTTTGTTCCCTATCACTAAAAATATTTATAATTTAGACATATCCCTATCATAATTTTTATTAATCCGAATCCCTTTAACATGTGGAAGTATCAAATGCCTCTTACATAGGATGAAGGTGGGCTTACTATTTTGAAAGGAAAAAGAAAATTTGATTACATAAATCATTAAAGGAAAAATTAGGGTATAAGGGAGGGGTTTCCTCTTAATAATTCTTAATGACACACAAGAGAGCTTAAATCTCCTTCCAAATCCTAAGGATAGGTAAGCGAGGTATGTTATTATGAAAAAGCATGGCAGTTTTTGTTATCACACAAGCTTCAAGTCAAATCCCTTGATGAAGATTAATAAGTACAAGATTCAAATTAATTGGTGTACCTCGATACTCTTCAATCATGACATTTGGTTATTTTCCTTGATGAATCACATTATTAGCTTGGTTCATCTCATGAAACATGATTTTTCCTTTTTTAGCTACATCAATTCTAAAAGGGGTCTTCATTTCTGTTCTATTTAGGTTTTTCTCATTCAAAGTGAATTTTGTTATGGCTATCTAGGTATCTATTGGAGGTGGTAGAAAGTTTTAGGTTGTATGATGGGAGGCCCAAGGAAGTGGTCAAAACCCCTTTCATGTATTCCTATAAAACAAAATGTTGATCTCTGGAATATCTTTGAGGAAGTTGGTATCACATTTTTTTTCCTAGAAATGTAGGGCTTGAATAATGAACTTACATATAAATTCTACAACTCCTAGAAGGAGGTGACATTCTCTATAGAAAAAATTTAGTTCAAGGTGAATCCTCAACTCATAGGGGATGCAATAAGTTAGAGCACAAAGGCATAAAGGTGGCCAATGTTAGCAATGGAAACTATCAAATATTTATCAACAACTTCTTTGAAGGGGATGAAAAGCTCAAAATATTTTAGAATGACTATGAAAACGAGAAGTTGTTGGTTCCTTTCAATCTAGTAAACCTATATATTATGTATTATTTACTTTATATGGGAGATTTAAAACTATTCATGGGTACCATTTTCCCTTCCTCAACCACATTAGGCATAAAAAAAATTATTATCCTATTTTTCCTACTATTGTCCCTTCACCTCTGCATTGCTAAGGGGGCTTCCCCTCCACTGCATAAGGTCTTATTCCAACCCTTTATAATCATGTGCTATCTAAAATTTTGAAAAAGGGGATCCTTAAGTTTAATGTCCAAAATCTATAGTTAATTCTACGTTTTTCTAGTATTTCATTAGGATGTAAATCAACAAGGTGTTTAGATTGACTTTCAACCGTGTAAGTGAGCCAATCAAACCTATATTTTCATCTTATTGGGCCTTACAATGATTTGGAATTTATTTTTTATGCTTAACCTAATTGACCTATGTGACCTAATATGAAAAATGCAATGAATGGGTGATTAATAGACTGAAACAACAATTTGCAAGTAGATGTCAGAAGTACAAAGGACTATGTACCTATTGCCAAAAGTTGGGTTCAATCACTGTAGCACGATAGGGTTATCCAAGGGTGAATAGGCTCTTGTAGGCCTTTTTTGAAACTTTAAATTTGATCATGTAACTCTTTATATACTCTTTGATTTCTACCTTGTGAACCTTCATCTTCATATCTACACCTACAATAAATTTGCAAAAGTGATGGGGTGTCTACATAGAAGTTTTTCCTCATTCAAACCACTATTTTGGTATTTCTACCTCCACAATAGCTAGTAAAATTGATTGATGAAAGTGTGTGTGCCCTAACCTTAAGTGTATCTAAGGTTGTTATGAGATAATGATGCATAAAACCTTACTCAATTGTGTTAGAAGAGGATTCCTATATGAAAATGACAAGATCTAACTAAAAGGAATTAAAAACACTCTTAGAAAATCTAAAATATAAGGATACCCTGCTTTAGGCTATACATAGGATGAAGCTTGAAGATAAGAACACTAGGAACAAGTTATCAAGTTGAAGGAAATGGATGAATGCATCTCTCAAACCTAGAATCCATCATACTCTTCAATTGGCATCAACCTTCAATCATGACATAATACTTGATCAAAATCTACAAATGAACTTGAAAACCCACAAATTCAAATATAGTGAAATGATCTCTTATTTCTCTTTCCTTCTCTTATTGCTTTCTCCTTTCTCTCTCTAGTTTCAAATGGTGTAAAGACTAAATATTAGGTATTCTATAATTTCTCACAAATTGAATTTCAAAAGATGGCATTTGAAATTTAAATTTTGAATGTTAAAATGTAGACACTACATATCCAAAATGGGTCCTTGATAGAATGGGAGGATCCATACGCCCTAGGGTGAATGGGTCCTAGACCTATTTTCCAAGATGTTAAGTGTCAAGGGTAAAATAATAACTAGATGCATTTGTTCAATGCTTGCAATTTCTCAGAAAATGATAAAATAGGCCTCAAAATGCATAAATGCAAAGGTCACTAAAATAGGTCCAAACTAAGTGTTAAATTTTACTATCACCTATAAGGGAGTGAAAAATTTGATTCTACACTATCTAACATGCCTTAGTTGTGCCTTGATAAAGCAATTAAACCTATATAGATGAAATTATCCAAAGACAATCCTTACTTGTCTCTAAAAAACCGCCCTCTAGGAAGGAATCCTAATTTTTTTTTTTTTAAATGTTGTTTCCTCAGACCCCTTCCATTGTTGAAAAGCGGTTAAATTCTTCCTCTCAAAAAAGGAAAATCATGTAAAACCCTAATATTTTTAAAAGGATGAATTTGGTTCCCTCAATGAGTAATGGGGTGAAGGTTAATGTTATTAAGATTCTTGATAAAGGGGATATTGGTCAATAGTGTGATATAATTGGTGGGATGGGCAAGAGATGTTCTGCATGTTTAGCCAAAGTGGGTGACCAAAAAAAAGGTAAGGATTAAAATGGTAAAAAGTTATCCTTCAATCAGATAGTCAAGGAGTGCTTAGATGAAGAATACCTTCCTTATTCTAAGGAGGAAAATTAGGATAACAACATGCATGAGGTTGAAGAGTAGGATGCCCATGAGGATGAGGATGATAACAGTGAGGAGGAAGAGGTCAAAGATATCAAAATAAATGAGATAAATACTAGAAATGAGGAATATGTGAATGGGATTGAAAGGGGTCAAAAATGTGAGAATTTTGATAATAATGAAGAGAGGGAGAGCTCAAAGAAAGATGAAGAGATTGATCTCGTGTCTCTTAAAAAGGTAAAATTTAGATAAAGGACTTGCAAGGTTAGGTTAATTATATTGATTCAAATAGCAATAGAGACTTCCTGAGGGATAAGATAACAAACTTGGATAATGCTATCAACTACACCATAAAGATATCAAGTTTCCACAATCCATCATGCTATTCTCATGTGTTTCTAGTTTTTGTTGTGTTAATATTTTTTCCATCAAATACTAACACAATCAAAGCCAGAAACAAAAGAGAATAGCTACACCATATCTATCACTAAAGTTATAATGAAACATGCAATGTTTGGAATAGTCACAAGTGAATCAAAGTTGAGGAAGCTGAAATGAAAAATGAGAAAGAATCAAGAAGATGAGACCCTAAGGAAGGATACCATAGGTGACTCTAAGACTATCTTGAAGAAAAATATTGACATGTTTTTGATTGGTTAAGCAAGGAAAAGGGCCCTGAACTGAACCATTAGTACATCATGAAAAGAATAGCAGGTGGTAAGAAACAACAAAAATAGGAATCCCACCAAACTTTTCCCCTTCCACAAACAAAATGCTTAACCAATTCCCATATGATCAAACATAGTAGTTCTATCATAGGAATCAAAAAACCTTAACCTAGCATCAATAGCATCCTTCCCTATCCATCTAAAGTACTTATAAACATCTATCATAGTTTCCCTACTTAAAATATAAAAAAAATTGTAGATATTTAAGTTCTAGCACCCACAACCATAGCTAGTAACAACAGTCCTAGAAAACACAATAGATATATGAAGCACCCAAGCTATGCATCCTCAATCAACCTCCATGCATTCATCAAATCTTCAATAGTTCCACTCACTGTTGCCTTCAACTCCATCTTGCCAACCAAGTCCTCGCCATCACCCACTAGTTTTTTCTTTTGTTGCTTTGTTATTTTTACCATATGAGAAACAATAGCCATAACAACCTTCTTCATGACAACAACCACCGAACACACATTCTTAACCTCTTTTTCTAGTGTTTTAATTCTATTTTCTTTTTCTTTTTCTTCCATACCTTTCTCCAGAACCTGCAATCTTTCCTTGATTATACCCTTCACCATATTTTTGAGGGCTTGAAGTTTGTTTTCCTCCACCTTCTCATGTATCCTCTTTTCTAGGATTTGCATCCTCTCCTCTAGTATTTTAATCCTCATATTCCCATCATCATCAACCTTGTCTTCCTCTTTGCTAGTATTTTCATCCCTCTCTTGATTTTCCATTACATTTCCTTCCTCATCCTCCTAAGCCATCTCATGATGTGACTCCTCCTCCTTTTCTTCATCACCATTACCATCCTCGCTTTCCACATCCAATTCCTCCTCTTCAGTTGAGTCTCCACCTAGACTATCAAGAATTTCTTCAATTGAGGAATCATTCTCCTCTTCTTCTTTCTTTTTGAAACTCTCAAGCAGACTTTGGGTACTTTTTTCCTCAGGGCTCTATGAATTTTTCTTACTAGGAGGACTAGGAGCTTATTAATGGGGAGCTTATTGTTGTGATATGTTCTCTTTTTTTTGTTTTTTGTTTTTTTTTTTTCTGGCATGTGTGCCTATTTCTTTCTATATTGTGAGCTCTTTATGTATTAATGTTTTTTAGGCTTGCAAGCCTTCTTAACTGCTGGTGGTTCAGTCAGTTAGGTTAGTAGATCTTTTTATTTTTTCTCTCATTGTTTTGTCATCCATTCAAATTAGATCCCTTTCCCTTATTGTCTAATAAAGAACATAGAATGTTTCATAACTAAATACATAAGATTAAAAATCAACTGATAAGCAAAAAGGGCACACAATATAAGCTAAGTGAAGGGCTAGGCTATACAAGCCTAAAGAAACTGAAATACACAATATAATGAGAGGGGATTGAATCAATAGATACAAATAATTACAATAATTATAGAAGCCTTCACAACTACTTTATATATTTTCAACAGGAAGAGCACTGAACCATACAAGAAAGTAAGTAAAGAAAATAAAGCACAACATAATATAACACAACACCAAATTTTATGTGGAAATCCAAGATGGGAAAAACCATGGTGAGAAATTCTCACAAGTAGGATTATAACAAGTGAATTTTATGATGTGATGTAGGCACCAACCTATCAGAGACACCAAGCTACAGGAGACACCAATCCCTATCGAAACAATACAATACGTAGAACACCAATCCTACCAAAATAGAAATAATGGTAGATTTGAAATTTAACTCCTACATGCACCAGCAGACATGCTAATACTAGAACTCACAATTTTGCTGCATACCTTCCATTCATTACATAGTTGTACATCCCACTACATTACTTTCACTGTAACCATCAATAAATTTGGTAAATTTACTCACACCCAGATTATTATGTAATGTATCTGAACATTTGAAATATATACATGACACTACATTAACACTTTCCTATGTTAGCCAAGGATCTTCACCAACCTAGACAACATAGGGTGGACCTAAATTCAAATTAAGTGAAACACGTAATAAAACTTTACACCTTGTGCAGCCATGAGAACCTTAAACAATTCTTATCCTTAGTCCACACACTTGAATTGAATTCTACATGCTTGTAGCTATTACCACACAAACCTTGAACTTTGAATAGCTTTATGGAACTTATGATATTTCAAACTCTTTGCACACTAAGTTGTGTCATTGAAAACTATGGAAATTGATAGAACTAGTGTAAGCATACTCTCCTACCAAACTACAGGGCTACACCACATTTCTAAAAGAAATACCACCCATATTATGTAATCTATCTATCCAAAATATATCCTTTCATACCACCATACTCATGCTAACTTCATACCTGAAACGGTATAATAAATTTATTAACTATCTAAAGGTAGCCACACCTCAACAAGGCTTGCTTCATGATACTTGAATATATTAGACAATATACACACTATCAAACAACATGCTTACTGAACCTTGAGATAACTAATAATATTTGTAGTACAATCCTCTTCATTTTGACAACCTTAACATCTGATAGCCTTGACACACTTTTATAACCATTTCCAAACATAATTACATGTTGACATTAGTTTGACATCAATGACTACCTATGTTCAACAATCTCCCCCTTTGTCATTGATGCTCAACAATCTCCCCCTTTTTTATTGATGGCAAACAAAAAAATGTAGGGACCATAAAAAGCACTCCTGATGAATAAGTTTGAATGATTTTGTGGTGTAGCATTTACTCCCCTTATGAAAGATAGGGAATTTTGAATTTAGCATCTCCCTAATTAAGCCTTTTGAGCATAATTTCTCCCATTATTCTTTCTTTAAAGTAATTCAACATTTTTAGCAAACTTTTCCCCCTTTTACATCAATGGAAAAGGATCAAAATCCTTTATCCTCCTGACAAGTATATTGCAACATCTATAACCCTATTTTTGGATAGACTTCCCTTGAGTCCATGCATCACAACTTCTAAAAAAACTCTGCAAGAGCACCAACTCTTCTTGTGGAAAGGAGACCAAGCTCCCCTTCATCCTGTACTTTCCTCTCGAATCAAGAGGAGGAAGTCAAAAATCCCAACTTCTACCAAAGAAACTCAAATGTCTCCTTAGGAAATGTGTTACACCCTTAATTTTATTGAATATCAAGTTATGAATAGTCAACTTGTGGCTATCACTAACTCCTAATTAAGTCATGTTATCATCATTATATTATTATTTATTTGGTTAGTTGGACTAGAGCTTATATAGGGTTATCTAAGTTAGCCTAGGTGATATCCTAGGCATAAATAGGTATATATAGGAGGTTGCGAGCCTTATTTGATCATCATGTTGAGTATTGTGTTCTTATTGAAGACTATTGGAGGTATCATATTATTATTAAGTATTTATAGTATTTTTTATATTATATTATTCTTGTGCAAGTTCTTTCATTACAAGTGGTATCAGAGCATGATCTTGGCACCCTAGAGACAAGGCATTTTTTCAATTTTGGAGGTGATTTTGGGAAGAGAATATCTTTTAGATTTTGGATTTATTTTATTGTATTTTATTTTTTTATTTTTATTTTATTTTTATGATTTTTAAAGGGTTTTTGAAGACCATATTGAAGAAGATATAGTCCATATTTCAAGGGAATTGAAGTAAAACTGAGTGAATTAATGCAGAATTATGGTTTCTACACAATATATTTGGAAGGTGTATATCTCTCAAATCTTGCCAAATTAGAGCCTAAATTGTAGTGGGTTTTTGAAAAAATAATAGAGGAGCCTACAGTTCAAAAATTGGAGAATTGAAGTATAAATAGGAAAGTTATTACAAAATTAGGTTTTCCAACAAATTCATTCTCAAGGCTGCAAATCTACTAATTTCTTGGATTTTTTTTGGGTAAGTTGTATTTTTCTCCTAGTAAGTTACAATAAAAGTTTTAGATAAATTAAATTTAATATGTGTGATTTATTTGAAAATTATTGGTTCCCATCATGATAGTGTCAACAACAAGGGGCAAAAAGATTTTTTTCACACCAAGGAAAACCCCTAATAAGGATGAGGCAACAATAGAGGATATTAATCCAACTGAGGAAATTATTAAGGTGAATAAAGACATTTACTCAATGAAAATGGATATGTGTGACCTAAGAGGAGATATATCAGACATATGAAGCATGTTAAGTGCTTATATGAATGAAACAAGGAAGGAGTTCTCAAGAAATGAAGGTAAAACTTCTAGGTTAGCTAATCTTGAGCCAAATGTTAATACTCCTATGGGATCTAGGAATTTAATTATAAAGGTGGATATATGCAAGTTTGATGGCAAGGATCCTCTAACATGGATAAACCAAATGGAGAATTTTTTTGAAGTGCATCAAGTCCCAAATGGAAAAAAGGTCACAATGGTTTCCATATATCTAGAACTAGATCAATTCATTGGGTATCATTGGCTTTGTACTCATAGAAGGAAAAATGGTCTCATTGTCTCATGGTCAGTGTTTACGGAGGAACTCCAAGCACAATATAGCAATAGTGTGACAAAAAAATTCTTCAACCAACTTGCTAAACTTCAACAAACAAGATTAGTTAAGGACTATATATAGCATTCCAAAATCTATCCTTAAGAGTAGATACAATTATAGAGAACTTGAATGATTTATTCTTCGGTGGTCTCAAGGATCACATTCAACATGAGGTACACATGTTTAGCTCTAGCTCAACATCTAAGTCTTTTATCTTAGCACACACGGTAGAGAAGTATTTGATTCCTAGTAAGAAAGGGACTAATGAGATAGGAGAGAAAGGATACTCAACACCTTCTCTTGCTCAACCTACTGAGTTGATTCCACAAAAAAATGAGAAGAGAGAAAAATGCTTGTGTTTAAAATGTGATAGAAAATATAGTCCAAGACATAAATGTAGTAAAAATAAATTATTCTATATTGAAGGTTTGAGTGAGGAAGAAGAGGAACCAATATTAGAAGGTGATAAGGAGTCAGAGGATGAATCATAGGATCTCCAACCAAACATTTCTTGTCATGCACTCTTAGGTTTTAGCACCCCACAAAATCTCAAGTTAGTGGGTTTCTTAAAGAAGAAGAAAGTAATAGTGTTGATTGACTCAAGTAGCACACATAATTTCATCAACAAAAATTTAGCTACTCATCTAAATTGTTTTATATATCCAAATCCAAAGTTTCAAGTATTGATTGTAGATGGTGGTATAATTAGTTATTTTGGAAAGTGTCATAGCATTAAATTATCCATGGGATATTATCACCTTGATAGCTTAATGTATGCTATCTCCATGGGTGCAATAGATATTGTTTTTGGAGTATAATAGCTTACTACTTTGGGAACAATTGAGATGAACTTACAAGAACTATTCATGACATATCAATCAAAAGGAAAGATAATAAAAATAAGAGGGTTGAAGGAAAATTTCCCATAAAAGGTAAGCTCTCATCAAATGCAAAAAAATATTAAGGGATTTGATGGTTTTGTGGCCCAGTTAAGTTCATTAGAAGTCACTCAATCAAATGCTCTCCCCATCCAAATTTACAAGAAATAGTTGATCTTCATTTATGGTCCTTGGAGATAATCCTAAAGGACCTTCTCCTAAGAGGGATTGTGATCATACCATACAATTAGTTCCAAGGAGAAAACCACCAACAACAAAGATACATCCATATTTTTGTGTATCTTATTTGAAAAAGGTAATTGGGCATAATATCCCTATGCAAGAAATATACCAAAGATTGATGAAGAAGGAAGAATTATATTGGAACAAAATTTTAGTTGCCAAAAAATCCAAAAGAAGCTAAGGAATAGAAAACTCATCCAATGGAAGAATTTACCATTTGAAGATGTCACATGGGAGGACGAGGAGTTTATTCAAAAGAATTCACACCTGATTAGCATTGAGGAAGATGCTTCATTGAAGCAAGGGGGAATGTTACACCCTTAATATTAGTGAATATTAGGTTATGAATAGTTGGCTTGTGGCTATCTTAACTCCTAATTAAGTCATGTTATCATTATTATATTATTATTTAGTTTGTTAAGTCGGCCTAGGGCTTATATAGGGTTATCTAAGTCAGACTGGGTGATATCCTAGAAATAAATAGGTACATGTATACACCTAAAAATGGTATGGATAATCTAATTAATTAAATACGATTTATTTGATTAATTAACCTTTAATTCCTCTACTATTAAATAAATAGAAATATTTATTTATATAGTTCATATTAAATTCTTCAATCTTTATCATATTATTTTATCTTAATTAAATAAATGAATTCCATTTTGTTTTATTTAATTATCATAATCAAATTCTTCTACTATTAAATAAATAGAAATATTTATTTATTTAGTTCACGGTTAATTCTTCTATCTTTAATTCTATTCTTTCCTCTTAATTAAATAAACAGTTTTTAGTTTGTTTTATTTAATTTTCATTATTAAATTCCTCTATTAATTATCTTCCATCACATCATCCCATCTAAATTAAATAAACAAGTTTAATACTTTTCTTTTATTTAATTATCTTATTTTCTTATAATCTTTATCTAATAAACATAGACTTCTATAGTTTTGTTTTATTGAATTAAATATCCTCTCTTTCCTAAATTGAATAAATCCAAAAATTCAATTAAAAGATATTCTACAGCTATTTCCTCTTATCACTCAAAAATTGTGCACCTACCAAATTAAATATTATATGTCTAATTTAGTTTATCTCAACCTTCATGGGAAATTTTGGAGACAAATTGGAGACAAATTTACAGGTGAACTTCTTCATCTTCTTACTTTGATTCTTCCTATCATCTAGCCAAATGTTTTTTTGGGAAGGAACAATCTCCATAATCAGCTCAAGCTTCTTCATCCTTCACCATTGAATTCTTTAGATCAAATCCAGACCTTTGCTTTTCCTCCCATTCACAAATGTGCTACCAGGAATCTATAAATACAACCTCATCCTACAGGAAAAGTATCCCAACTTTGTGCAAATTTACTCTATAGAAATACCAATTGAGCAATCAAGCATCTTAGCAATAGCAATGCCATTTAGCAATTTAGCAATCATAGAATTTTAGAATCAATATCATGGTTGCATCATAGTTTACTATAGTTTCTTTTATCAAGTTTTGTGTCAATTTAGATTACAGTAGCCTCATCATTATCATTTAACAATTATCATATAAGAGTAGATTATTGCATTTAGCAACATCTCATTCTCTAGATTGGTATTTTAACATTCATAATGCTTACAAAATCTAAGAGCCCTGTGACTTAAAAAATATTTAGAGATAGAGAGCAATATGATGCTTTCAAGAGTTTTCCTATGTTATTTAGATTAATTATTGTTGATTCTCTTGATATAACGTCTTATTAAGAAGTGTTGTTTGTTATTTTACTCATTACTTATTCCACACTTACATTTTGGCACCCACCGTGGGGCTTCTAACCCCATTATTTTACATATTTTTTTGGAAAGTGTCTATGTAGGCTTCTGATGTGTTTCTTTTAGCATGATCGAGAGATTTAACAATTCATACAATAGATACTTTAGCGCATCCAAAGACTATTCCAGTGCATCCACTAGATATTTTGGCACATCTAATGACTATTCTGGTGCATCTATGGTTTCTGTTTCACCGGTCAAGGAGTTTTTCTTTTGGCACATTGATCTAATCTTTTAGTGCATCCACTAATTTATTTAGCGCATTGAACTGTTATTTTAGCATTGTTAGTTGATAGATTTGTCCTTTGAAAATAAATGCAGGAAGTGACTCAAATCACCCAGAAAGAAGAACAAAAAAGAACTAACAGTTGGAGAAGTTGTCATTAGATTGACAATTTTCCTCTAAATTTTAGAGGTACAACTCTAAACTCATAAGATATATAATGAATGGAAAATATGGGGTACGCTTTTAACCAGAAAGCAGAAAGGAAATTAACACCTACCCATAACCATGAAAGTAGATGCAAAAGATTTAAATTCAATATTAAGTGAATGCAGATAATTGATACAAAGCCCCCTTTTCTCACACCCACAAATGATACTCAAGAAAAGAATGAGAAAAAATTTCTCCCTTTACTAGATGAATTATTTTGAATTCAAAGATTTAGAAATAAATACACATACAGCTTAACATAATGGAATTAATACTGGAAAGTAATTGCAAAGACTCAAAGTTCATTGAAAATTTAAAGAAAACATCAGAAAATGTAAAGATTTTCAACATTTTCTTTATTTCTCCAATATCAAAAATGTGAGCACAAAGACTCCACAATCTGTACAACTATGAGGAAAGGAAATTAAACTACCTTTCTTTCTCCCCAAATATTAGGAAAAGATCTATCTATATTCTATATCCCTGTATATCTTTATCTTGCCTCCTTCCCCCCCTTTTAGATAACTTGGAAGCCTATATATATGCACCCTAAAATTGTCACATTACAAAAGTAACAGTCTTGAAAATGACCAACAATAACTGTTTAAAGAAAGACATTATTATTCCCTAACATGAAAAGATTCCATGAATGCCACTAAAGCACCGACAGTGTCAAAATTCTATACATCTCCAATTGCATTTCCATAACCAAAATTTTTAATTTAGCATGCTCCTCTTCTTCATCTAAAACCTGGATAGTCCTACAATACTCTGCATAGTTGGTTTTCTCCTTCCAAGCCAGTGAACATAGCTGAGAGATGATGTCAAATTGTTCTTCTTCAGGCCAATTCACATCAAGATGAAGCACAGGAACAATTTCATCTTCACATTCCATGACATCACCTATAAGTAGCATTTTGAGAAGACTCTGAAATCAAAAATTCTGCCAACTTTCTTTACATGCAAACCTATTTAACTTTGGCAGTGGAAAGTGGTAATTTATTCACTAAGCAAAATGTGTCAAGTAGTTTTGCTAACTTCCTAATTTAAGAGCTATCTTTTTGGGAGATTTCTAAAGATTACATTTAAATTTCCATTGTCATCTCAAGAGGTTAGAGAAGACGTTTCTTAAAGGCGTTGTACACTTCATTAAATTCACTGACACTTTGAAAATAGTACATCCAGTCGAGATCGCCCCATCGCTACAAACTAGAACTTTATAACCATGAGTTGAGAGTTCCAGAGTTTCTAGAACTTCTAATATCCTAATAACATAGAACATCCCTTCCAAAGGTTTACAAAGATCAGGTAGTTCCTAAACCTTAAAACTTAGTGACTTGGTTTAGGAATTTAATAAGACTGTGATAGTTATGAAACTTGATGGAGCCACGACTTGAATAGGTTACCACATAAGGATGTTTTTTTAAACAACTTGTATTGAAATAAAATTTTAAGGGGGTAACAAGTGTGTTTACTATCTATTTTGGCACATCTAACCATTATTGTGGTGCATCTAATTACTTTTGTATAATTTCAAAATTCTGAAATCTAATCTCTATTTTCTATGTTCCAAGTACAAAATACGCTTGTCAAAGACCGTTGCTGGAAAAAATATGCGGTCAAAGTTAAAATTCTCATAAATTACTAATGATGTTTGTATGGATTTATTTCACTTTGGTTAAGACTTGGGAAAGGAAAAAATATGGGTGCCCTCTAGGGGGTGATAAGGTTGTGTGGGATGACATAGTTGCAAGTTGTGGTTGTGATATTCTAAGTGACCTACTTGAGATAGAAAGGTGCTTGAACTATTTGTATTTGTGTGAAAACCTGTAGAAATTGAAAGAATTGAACCACATTCTAGAACACTCACTACATGTTTAATACATAGATTTCTAAAACAACTGTTTACAATTTGGCTTATGTGTGTGAAGTTATCTTTCAAATTTATCATCCAATTAGATCAAAAAATTTAGAGATTTATTAGAAAAATAACCTGTCAAAATGTTCATGGTTCAAAAAATTACACCCTGAAATCAATCCTTTTATTTAAAGAAACTAGAACAAATGGAAAAAACTATGAACATACTGACAACTTCCAATTTAGCACATACATAGTCTATTTTATCACATCCACCCAATATTTTAGCACATTTGTTGTCCAAATAGCATATACAATCACTATTTTAGTGCATCTAATTTATCTTATAGTGCTTTTGCAGTTTATCCCCATCATTTACCAACACCCTAATTTACCATTATCTTAGTGCATCCACAGTTTTTTTTTGGTCCATATACCCTGTTTGATAGTGCATACACCATATCTTTTAGTGCAACCACAGTTTGCTTTAGTGCATCTGCACTTTGCTATAGCACATCCACAGAACAAGAAAACAAAGAGCTATTTGAAACCCCTATCAAACTATAGACATCATAACTCAAATTTTTGTTAGAACAAAAACAAAAATTCTTAGTCCAAACAATGTCTTAAACCTAGAAAAATAAGATTTTTCAAGTCAAACTTTATAAAATTAAACCAAGATCTTGCAACCTTAAATTGTCTAAATCAGCAAACATAAAATTCTAGATTATTATGTTAACTTTCTTTATCAGTATTTTGTCATCCTACAATCATGAAATGAAACACAATAATCTGATTTTAACTTAGTCTCATCAATAGAATTTATCATTCTATTAAACTTAAGTTAATATCCTTGACACTCATCCAAAAAGATCAAAGTTTAGTGAGAATAACAAACAATTGTATGCCAATTTTGATGAGGTTACACAGATAGAAACTTAGAGAAAAATAAATTGAAACACTAAACACCATGACTGAAGAAAATCCCTTTCATAGATTCCACCAAAATGATACAAATGAAATAACCCAAGAGGACATCCAAACAACACAAAAAGATCCCAGTTTCCATAAATTTATGGAAAAAGTCTTAGAACAAGATATGGAAAAATACCTTTTGATGCTAGCTAAACTAGGTGCAAAACTTCCAAAAGATTTTGATATCAATTGATTAAAAGAAGCAGCTGTGAGAACTGAAACTAAACCAAAAAACACAAATCAAGTGGTGGCACTAACACATCAAATGCAAAAAATGCAACAACTTCAAGATATGCAAAAAGGAACCACGAAAAGGTACTCATTACAAGAAATTTATCCTTATCCTTTTGATCCAAGTGTGGACATGATACAATTTCCTAGACATTGTGAATTCCCAAAATACAAGTACAATGGTAAAACAAATCCAATTGACCATGTGAGGGAATTCAGAACCATGAGTTTAGAATTTGCATAGGAGGAAACTTATCTAATGAGGTTATTTCCAAGGAGCTTAGGAGGTAAATGTATGGAATCGTTCTCTAAACTACAACCAGGAATTTGAACTTTTGAGGAACTAGTCAATAGGTTTATCTCACAATTTTCCTTTAATATTCAACATAAGGTAACAATAAAAGACCTTTAGAACATGAAAAAAAGAAAAGTGAAACATTCCTCTCATTTCTACAATGATGGCAAAGGTTTTTTGCTAGATATCCTCATTCTATACTAGGAGAAGAAAAGATGGAACTATTCATTGACAACCTAACTGATGATATGAGCTATAGGCTTGAACTACAATGCCCACCTACATTTGAGAAAGTGATTGAAAATGGGCTCAAGATCGAAGAAGCCTTGATCAAAAGAGGGGTGATAAAACATTACAATGAAGGATCAAATAATAAAAACTCCTCAAATCACTATGGCAACAATGTTAAACCTAAGTTTTTGCAAAAGAATAGAAATACAGGAAACAATGATGCTACAAATAACACACAAAATACAAAACTAGTATTTAATTTGATGAAAACTACTACAAAGACCAATCAAAATAATGACCAAAAAATAAATCGAAGTGTCAATCAAAACAAAAATCCAGAAAATGGAGAATCTAAACCACAATCATATCAAAGACCATCAAATCAATGAAGATTCACACCATTGGGACAAACACTAGAATCAACAATGAGAGTAGTTATTGCAAATGAACTTATCACCTTACCTAAAGCAAGCAATTGGGAACCAAAAGTAAAACAATCTTGGTGGAATGATGCTGACTATAGTAACTTTCATAACAAAAAGGACATAAAACAAATGATTGTATGCAATTGAAACATCTAGTACAAGATTTGATTGATAGCAAGAAAGTATTTGTAGAAGGACATCAAATGAACAATGATTGCAATGCATTTAAAAATCCTTTGCCAAATTATGAAAAGGGAGAATCTTCTTCTGCAAATAGTAAAGGTAAAAATGTGAACAACATTTATGACAACACTATTCATTGTAATTTTGAGGTTGAGAAGAATGGCATCAAAGATAATCAAACTAATAATGATGGAATCAATGACATCATGTCACTAAACATGATCCTGAACATAGACACATCCAACAATCAGATCAATGTCATAAAAATTAGGGAAAAGAAAGAGTACCAATTGGTCAACATGACAACAAGGGGGAAATCCAAGGTAATATTGAAAGGATTTACATCTAAAATCACTGCCCCCCCTTCAAATCAATACAACATAGTTGATCAACTATAGAAAATACCAGCACAGATATCAATATTAGAACTCCTTAAAATCTCACCATCCCATAAGGAGGTTTTGGAACAAGCTCTTGTAGCCACCACAATACCCAATAATCTAGATGTTTTTCAATTTCAAGCTATGGTGAGACATTAAACCACGCCTCATTGTCTATCATTTTTTGAACAAGACAATGTATCACTTAATCATCCACACAATGCAACCCTTCATATTGAAGTATTAATCAATAAACATCATGTTAAACATGTCCTAATAGATGGTGGACTAGTAAAAAACATTTTCACTTTAAAATTGATCTATACACTAGGTTATTCTGATAATGCTATTGATGCTAGAAGGAAAAAAACAATAAAAAGCCTATTATGAAGAAGAGAGATCCTCCAAAAGATTGATTGTGTTTCCTATTCAAGTAGGACCAGTTGTGAAGAATATAGTTTTCCAAGTGCTAGAAAAAGAGATGACATATAACATACTCTTGGGACGTCCATGGATTCACGAAATGCAAGCAGTCCCCTCAACTTATCATTAGTGTTTAAAGTTTCATGTTAATGGACAAGAAGTCACTATTTCAGCTGATTACAACAATCCCCAATATTGTAATAGGCTTAAAATGACACAAGACACTTTTGTGCCCCATAATAGGGAGGAAAGCACTTCTAGTTCATCTAATAGTGAAAAGTAATTAAAAATTGTATCTAAGTGGGTTGAGAAAAAGGACTACTCAAAAGATACAAGTGTTGTTGATTACACTCTATGAAACAATGAGGGTCAACTGAATTCTCTATCACAACAATTTCAAGAAAAGATCTAGTTAATGGACAACACATGGGAGAATATTCCATTGGACAATCATTATGTCTTTCACAACTACTACCATCTCCAAGATCATATGGACAACCATCAACAATAACACAACAATCATCACAACCTACCACTATTTTTGATAATAGATTTGTGAAGGTAGGTACTTTATAAAATGAATCTAAAGATAAGGCCATCCTCAATTGGCTCTACAAAGATGAGGAAACATCTTCATCAGCAAATATTAGCATAAAGATAGATCAATATGGCAAGGGAAAAAAATATTGGAGAAAATAGGGTATGAAGGATAGGGACCTATTGGTAAAAGAAAAGAAGGCATTGTATAACCCATCCAACCTCTCACACTTCAGCCAAAGGACAAAAAATGACCAGGTTATACAAGGGAAACAAAAGAGGAAACCACTCATGAAGTTTTTGAAAGGATCCTTCAAATGAGGGATAGCTCTGAAATGGATTCTAATGAGTATGAGTGGGATTCTTTATTAAAAATATCATACAAGGACATAGAAGTTGATGTTATAAAAGAGTATGCACCCACACGTGAGGAGGGAAAATTTTTAAGGACTAGAACCCTTGTATTTGGATCACAAAATATCAATGACTCAAGTGAGGATGAAAAAATATCGAGTGAGATAGATGACTTGGATGAGAGTAATATCATAGACTTTGACATCACCACTAGAAATTTTGACAACATTGCTATAGGAACCCTCAGTGTCGTTGACCCTAGCCAATCTGATGACTTTTTGCCTTTAATACATCCTAAACTTATTGACTAGGAACCAACTAAACCTATTGGTGTACCTATCTTTGTGAATGATGATGCTATCCTTAATTTCCTTTGTAGTGACACACCTGACACAAGTTCTACTCATAAATCTCATAATGATACTTTGAATCAGGAGGGTCTCAAATCTTCCAGTCACAAAATTGAAAATAGGAATAATGGATCTAATGGTGAAAACCATTCAATGGCAGCATTAGATCTTGAAAAAGTAAAAATAAAGAATGCATATGATGGTGAAAACCTTTCCAAGGAACCGAAAGATGGAAGATTTGACACCCTTCTAGAACATTATCATGAAAGATCATCAGTACTAGTGGATCCTACACAATCTATCAAACTGGGCACCACAAAAAAAGTAAAAACTCTACATTTGGAAACTTCTATGACGGAACAAGAAAAGCTTGAATTCATCAAGTTCTTCAAGGACAAACACATTAACTTTGCTTGATCTTACTCTGATATGCTAGGGGGTTAGATCCAGATCTTTTGATGCATTATTTATCTCTACCATTTGGGATAAAAATGTTAAAGAAAAAACTAAGGAAAATGCATTCGTATATCGCCTTGTTGGTAAAGGCAGAGTTGAAAAAGTTGTTAGATGTAGGATTTATCAGATCTATTGATTACATTGAGTGGATTTCTAATATTGTAATTATTTCTAAACCAGATAACAGTATCAAAATATGTATTGATTTCAAATATTTGAACAAGGCATGCCCAAAGGATGATTTTCCTTTACCAAACATTGACATTATTGTAGACTTAATAGCTGGACACACCATGTTATCATTAATGGATGGATTTTCAAGCTACAACCAAATCAAGATAATGCCAGAAGACCAGGAGAAGACTGCATTCACATGTCCATAGGGCACATTTTGCTGGAATGTCATTCCCTTTGGGTTGAAAAATGCAAGGGACACATATCAACGGGCAATTACCACTATCTTCCATGACATGATGTATACCTTTATGGAAGATTATGTGGATGATATAATAGCAAAGTCATATACTAGAGAATGACATCTAGAGATCCTAGATAGAATCTTTACCAGGCTGGAGAAGTTCAATGTTAGATAAAATCCTAAGAAATGTGTGTTTGGGGTTACATCAGCAAAGCTCCTAGGATACATAGTGTTAAAAAAGTGTATCAAAGTAGATTCTGCTAAGGTCAAGGCTATAATGGAAATTTCTCCACCAAATAATATCATTCAACTACGGTCTCTACAAGGCAGGCTATAATCAATTAGGAGATTTATCTCCCAATTAGCAAAAAACCAAATAATATCAGTCAACTACAGTCTCTACAGGGTAGGCTACAATCAATCAAGAGATTTATCTCCCAATTAACAAAAAAAAGTCATCCATTCAATCACTTGCTACATAAGAATGTCTCGTTCAAATGGGATCAAGGGTGTGAAACAAGTTTCAATAAAATAAAATAATACCTAATGTCACCACCCATACTCATGCCACCTATAGACGATAGACCATTATCACTATACATTGCAACAACTAAGATTTTTGTAGGTGCTTTATTAGCATAGGAAGATCCTGCTAGAAAGGAATAAGCTATTTATTATATCTGTAGGACCCTAAATGGTTATGAAATAAATTACACCTTCATCAAGAAATCTTGTTTGGTGATGGTATTTTCTACCCAGCAGTTGCGTCATTACATGTTGACCCACATAGTTAGGCTCATAGCAAATATTGATTTGTTAAAATATCTACTCAGCAAAGCTTCCCTAATAGGTAGATTGGCCAAGTGGGTCATGATCTTAAGTGAATTTGAAATTTAGTATGTAGATCAAAGATCCATTGAGGGTTAGGTATTATAAAATCACTTAGCTGAAACTTTGCTACTAGATAATCATCCAATGAGCATTAAATTTCCTAATGCAGACATTCTTACTATGACCACACAACAATGGTTGCTTTATTTTGATGGGTCATTCATGCAACGTGGATCAAGTGCGAGAATTATGTTTGTTACACCTCAAGCATATAGCATCCCAAAGTCATATAGACTCATGTTTCCATTCACAAATAATGTGGTGGAATATGAGGCATTAATCACTAGCATAAAAGTGGCAATTGAATGGAAGATCACATAGTTACAAGTATATGGAGATTCACAACTAGTCATTTATCAAGTAAATGATGAATATCAAACCAAAGATGAGAATTTGATGCCATATAAGAGCATGGTGGATGATCTCAAAAATTACTTTCTAGAGATCAAATTTGAATAGATTCCAATGGTAGAAAACAAGGTTGTTGATGCAATGGTGACAATTGCTTCTCTATTGTAGATTTCATAAAAGTGAGGTCGTTATGAGTTTATGGTAGAACAAGTGTCTAATCCTGCATATGATAATCCTAAATCTCAAACCATATGCTATATAGTTAACATTGAATCCTCAATCTATGGAAAGACCTATGCTTACCTAAAAGAAAATATCCTCCCTCTCAATCTTTCCCAAAACCAAAAATGAAATTTCATTCACCAAACCACACGACATACCTTAATTGCAGACATACTTTACCATCAAGGTATAGATGGTACTCTTCTACGGTGTCTAGAACATAACGAATCTAAGACAGACTTGTGTGAGGTTCATGAAGGTATTTGTGGAACTCATTCAAGTAGACTAACTCTAGCAAAGAAACTCCTCCATTTGTGGTATTACTGGTCGAATATGGAGGAGTTTTTTCAATTTGTTAAGTGTCAGAAATGTCAAATCCATGGTAACCTAATCCATGCGCTAGCACAAGAATTGCAACCATTTACTTTAACATGGCCCTTTTGTTAGTGGGGACTAGACCTAGTAGGAAAGATTAATCCCTCTTCATCCAATGGACACAAATTCATAATCACATCAACAAAGTAATTTACAAAGTGGATAGAAGTGGTTCCCTTAACAAAAATCACTGGAAAGCAGATTTCTTCTTTCATTCTAAATTACCTCATTTGTTGGTATGGCATACCTCAGTCCATTGTCATAGACATTGGTAGACCTTTTAAGAACCAAGATGTCTAGTAATTGTGTGAAAGGTTTCATATCCAACATCATTTTTCAACACTATACTATCCTCAAGGAAATGGCCAAGCAGAGGCCTCCAACAAAACAATTCTAAAAATTCTAGAGAAAATTATCAATGATGTTGGATGTGATTGACATAGTCAACTAAACCCTACTTTGTGGGAATACCGAACCAACATCAGAACACCTATAGGAGCTACACCATATTCCTTGGTATATGGATCAAAGGCCATCCTACCTATTGAGGTGGAAATACCATCACTCCATGTATCACTAAAGGGTATTATTATAGATGAGAATTATAGAGTGTCCAGAATTCAAGAACTGAATTTTTTGGATGAACGTTGTCAACAAGTTATAAACCATTTGAAGGAATACCAATAGAGAATTTCCAAAAGCTACAATCACAGGGTAAAACCTAGAATCTTTCAGGTTGGTCTCTTGGTTCTAAAGGAAACGCCTAGAAATCAACAGGACAGGGAAAAGAAAGGAAAATTTGAACCTAACTGGCTAGGTCCCTATGTTGTCACATCATTCTATGGATCTGGGGCCTATCAACTATCTACACTTGAAGGGGATTTGTTCGATGAACCTATCAACAATATCCATCTCAAAAATTTCTACACCTAAATCACCTAGTGCATAGTTCAAGTCCTAGAAAATGGCCACCTTGATGTAAACCTAGAAAACAGACGTCTTGGTGATGGAAAAATACAAAAAAAGACAAAAAAGACAAAAATACAAAAAAATCAAAAAAGGGGAATTTTTTTTTTAAAGTGAAAAATAGAAAATACAAAAAAATCATAAAGTCTAAAAAAGTGCAATAAAAACATGTAGTGAAAACCTAGAAATAGGTGCTACTTGTTATTTAAACTAGTGGTTCCATCTATTGGAGACATGTCATGGTCATTCACTTTCACCATCATTTTCATCCATGTACATAATATGGAAATGTTGTCATGTCTCACCCTAGCTTGGGGGAAAAATCCTGAACTCACTAGGGGCAATAAACTTGAGCTTAAATAAATAGGAAAACAACACTATGGCAACACAACAAACATAGTGAGCATAGTGGAACCTAACATTGAACATACATCGAACACAAGAAAACATTTCAGTTAAATCAACCATCCATATCAAACGCTAAAATCAAATCAAGACAACTTTAGGTGGATGATATTCTTTTGAATCATGATTTTATCGCTTTAAGCTTGAATGTTCAAATGTTGTACTTTGATTATTATTATCATTTATTTGGAGCAACTCGATGATGTATTGAACTAGAGAATCTAGGAAGGAGAATGGTATTTACTTTGCATGTTATCTGTGAGTTAATCATTATTATTATGTGAATTTTTCACTAGCCGTGCTCTATAAAGTATCACTGATGGCATTCAAAATTTGCATAGGAAAGTGATTGATTCTTGTCTATTTATGAAAGAAATGCTCAGCTCATTGTGGTTTAATTATACTTAGATGCTTGTGTTCACTTGCAATATCAAAAATCATGAAAGTAGTACTTAGCCCACCATGGTCTAAATTATACCATTGATTCTTGCACTCACTTAATTTGGATATACACATCATCATATAATTTGGATATACACATCATCATGCATCTATTGATTCATTTAAGTACTACATACATCATGCATCCATACATCATCATTATTCACATAATCACATTTAACCATCATAGATAGAGCATCATAAAACATAGCATATAATCATGATCACTAAATGCATCCATAACAGTATCATATAGATCATCACATGACATATAGAACATAGAAATTAAATGCATCCATCATAGAACCATATAGAACACATATAGATCAATCAATTGGCCACATATCATATAGATCTCCAAAATCATAATGTCAATTATACAATGATGTCTCAAAATGTAAGGAGATACAACATCAAAAAGGGTTGTAAATCAAAACCAAAGTATACATCATGTCTCGAAATATATCAAAAAGTGCAATCAAGCGGCTATGTGTCGCTAGCCCCAGAAGGTTTTGACATCTCTAGACCGGTACCTCTCCCACTAGATGTACTAGGATCTCTCGGATCTCTCCATGGAGGTTGTGTCACACCTGTGCTAACATTCCTAGATGGAATCTTGCCAGATTAAGACCAGACATAACCCACTCTCTACTCAGAGGGAATGACATCATGGTACCGACCTCTAGAGTACTCTACCTCTTGACCTACATGGAGAACCTCTCTCATATAATCTGATATAGAAGTATCATCAGCCAATCTATGTAACCTCTTGGTTGTCAATTGAGCTTGCTCTACAACTCATCTAGTTGCCAATGAGGAAATTTGTGCCTAAGTAGCTCCCAACTATCCATGTACCTGAGCAAGAGTTTTTGCATGAGACTGGGCATGTGTCTACATCTGGGTCTATGTCTAAACCAATAAACCTTGTGCCTATATCAACTACCCATGTAAGGTCTATACCTGCACTTGTAAACTCATATTCTATGTTTGCTAATGTTAAGAAGGTACACCAATCTGAACACGCTGCTCTACAAGGGCTACCAATGATCGCCTCTTACGAGGCACCATATAATTCTAAACATCTAAGGCTAGACCCAACCCACCTGCACCTAACTCACCTACACTACAACCTCCTCCATCATCACCATCACCATCTCCTTCCTCATCTCGATCTCCCTCATCATCATTGCTACTCTCCTCCTCACCACTACTCTCAACTTCCTCCTCCATCTCGCCACCCTCTTCTCTCCTCCATCGATGACCCTAGGCAACATCAACCTCCTCCTCGCCAAGTAGCATCACTGGCTCATCGAGAACAAAAATATGTAGAAAAAGATGTAGATCTAGATACTCTGCATAATCCGCCATAATAGGTGCCTCGATAATCTCAGGACGGATCCTCCAAACTAGATGTTGTAGACCTTGGAACTCCTAAACAACAAAATAATATGAAAGATAGGGTCCCCACTCTATGGAACCTATCTGGCATTGAGCATAATGGGAAACACTGTAGGGAATTCCCTGTACAATACCATACTACCTAAGCACCCTCCTGAACAAAAATATCTCCAACACCCAACGAGTCTGATCAATCAACAACATCAACTAACAGAGGTATGGCAACTAAATATCATCATCATCCCAGTGCTCACTATCTAAATAGGGGCACCATGTCACATCCTCTACATCGTCCAACACTCTCCTCTAATGCTCAAACTTACCTAGTCTAGGCTGAGTAAGTTGACCTACGCATATATGCACATATGGCCTCATGGTGGGTTGTTGTCTCACCATCACTAGACATGTAACAACTATATGCTTCCATGCCCACACCTATAGTAGTGTAATGTCAGAAGACAAGCTGCCACCTCAGAGGTAGACAACCTGATCTAAATCATGGTAAAGATAGGAAAGCATACACATGCCCCAGGAATGATATCACATACCATGAACAATCATGCTCTCCAATACACGACCCCAACCAATAGAAAGTCCCTTTGAGATGCGATTAGGACAAAGGAACCCTCCAATGAAACCAACAAGAACTGAAGGTAGGGTGGCATAGGAATCCACCATCTCACACCATGGAATCTCATATCTACAAATAGTATCATCCTGGAACACTCTACATAGAGCATCGGTCCCACCCTGCTATGAAGAATCATATACTACAATATCACCAACAACGGGTATCCTCATAATCCACCAAACATCCTCAAGAGTGACTGTCATCTCGCCAGTAAGAAGTGTTAGTGTAATTAATATTTAATTACACTTGCATAACTTTACTTAGGTAATATTTTAATTCCTAGGTTAATTATTGTCATCCTTATCTTGTTGAGCTATCTTGTTGCTCAAGATAAGATTAGGGTTATGCATACAATGCTTTTATAAAGCAAATCATCTCATGTAATTATGAATTCTTGAATAATATTATTTGCACATCTTCATGAAATAGCTTTTCTTTTTATGATTTTCTCTTATGTGGAAGGTTTTTTCATTTGCATGTCTAATCTTGGTTTCTAACATAGTATCAGAGCCTTGATATGCAGCCACTTCTCCAATTTTCAGATATTTTTAGTTCAAAGTACATTTGGGGTTCCTCAAGGGATGTAACCTTGAGCATTTTTTTGGTGCATTCTAGAGAAAAACATGCGTCACCATCGCATTCGCAGCACCCCAAAACCCTAAGATCACCTATTGTTTTGCTCAAATCCGAGCAGTTGCAACAAAAGGAAAAAATATTTTAGAGGCGTGCAAATCCGTACATATTTGAGTGCCTCATTTTGCATGCACGCAAGTTTAGGGCATCATTCTGGGTTTTCAAAAAAAAAATCCATAGATCAAAAAAAATTATATTTAGGTTTTTTTCAATTCTTTTACCTGCAAAAAAATTTAAAAAAATTATTAGGTATTTTTTAAAACAATCAAATTACAAAAAAAAAATATGCAAAAGCTTTTTTTTTAAGAACATTTCAAGGCTTTAAAATCCTGCGGCTATAGGGTACATCATACCCTACCACGGTAGGTCTGTAGGCCTGCCAACAGCAAGGTGGCATTGGCCTCTTCGGCCGGCCTTCCACCATAACCAACAGTTAATCTATACTGTCGATGGGTTTTCAACTCGATAGTCTCCTCAGTCACGACTAGAATCTTGAAGATTCCTGGTGAATTTCACAACAAAATCTGACATGTGCAAACAAATCTAGTGGTGGCGAAACCAAGACAAGCTGAGAATATTCCCTCAAAATTTAGGCAACTGGCAAATTTTTCTGCCGAAGTTTTTTTTTTCAGTCTGTATGACAACTGTCAATTTTTTGTTACAAGGGAGCACTTTTTTGCTATGACAGCCAAATGGCCATAAAATTTAACCTCATCAAGTGTTGATATTAGCATGATTTCAGCAATCGTATGACCCTCTTTGCCCCCTCCCAGCCCTGATTTTCCTTCAAGGAGCAGTTTTTTTCTTTTTGGCATAACTTGGGCATATGGTATTGAAATTGGGAAAACGACATATCGATGAAAAGTTGGTTCTAAGCACTATCCTATGGTGTAGTTTCTTTTTAGTACTTTTCTATTTAGCTACTTTTATTTCTATTTTATGTTAGATGCTCATTTATGGCTTTTGAGCTCATAACGTTTTGCCAGGATCTCTAATTTTTTCCTTCTTTGCAGCATTGGAAAGGTATTGAGGAGCTTTATGTTGTTGTCCATACACTTTTTCCCTGTATTTGTCCCAGGTTGATCGTTATTCCAGATTTGTCCTGATGGGTGTTTTGGAGATTACTTGGATGTTTTGGCAGTTGGGAGGGTGAAACTTGAATATTTGCACTTCATTTCAGTACCACATCATTTTATTTTTTGTTTATGCACATTAGCATTCTCTCCTTTTACAATCGTTGGGTTATTGTAATAAATGAACTAAGATAAAGTTCCATCAAGTGGGTTTCTTACATAATAATCTAATTAGAGTGTGCATGCACTTTGATCTCATCTTGATTTTTTGACAAATCACATTGGTTATATCTAGTTTCTTAGTTTCTTTTGGCCACATCTTGCTCTAGATTGACACATATCAAATTCACATATGTTCACACTTCAGGTTGAGAGATCATGGTTCTTGATCCACATTGGTTCAGATCCATCTTAGTTTGAGGGCCATGTTTTTATGGTTAATGTTCCAGAGTCTTTATGGTACTTGTTCCCAGGGAAGAGTTTTAGTCTCAGTTTGGTATCGGCATCGAGACACATGATTTCTAGATTTTGTCATCTACTATTGTTTCACAGATTCTAGGGTTGTTCCATTTTGTGAGTTTTCCAATGTTTTGTGGCATCGGGTCTGTTGTTGCATTATTATGATTCTGCTTTGGTTTCTTATAAACAAAATTATCTTTCCTTGCTTGTTGGATTGCGGTTTCAGTGTTACTCCACAGTGTTCTTCTAGTGCTTCTTTGTAGTAGTCATCTCATTGTAGGGGGGTTTTGACCCACTGGGTTTTCCTTCTCTACCTCATTATTACATTTGTACATGGGTACCTGATCAAGTCTTGTTGTCAGGACCCATTCATGCTTTCTTGCTTCATCTTAGTTTTAGGTGTGTGCTTTTTTAGTATCCCTAAGTTGCACTTGTGGGGGAATGTTAGTGTAATTAATATTTAATTACACTTGCATAACTTTACTTAGGTAATATTTTAATTTCTAGTTTAATTATTGTCATCCTTATCTTGTTGCTCAAGATAAGATTATAGTTATGCATATGTTGCTTTTATAAAGAAAATCATCTCATGTAATTATGAATTCTTGAACAATATCATTTGCACATCTTCATGCAATAGCTTCACTTTTTTTATTGTCTCTTTTATGGAATTTTTTGGCTTGCATGTCTGATCTTGGTTTCTAATAGGAAGGTGGAAGGTATTATGCTCACTATGCCACCTCTTTGTTAGGGTTGTTAGGAGACCCCAATTAATCCTAATTTTGGGCACATCTAATAGAGAGGACAAACCACAACGCATAATGGCTATCTTCTCAGGTTGCACTAGCTACAATATCAAATCAAACATCCTAGGGAACCGCTCTCGAATATATAAGTTCCTCAAAGACTCTTATCATCACGAAATGTTCAAAGTCAGTACTTTGTCAAATCATCAAACATCAATCAACCTATCAAATATAAACAGCTCTTGTGAGACTTTCATTAAATCTCACAAGCAAATATCATTGAACCTCACCTATCAAGAGGTCAATCATCAATCTTAAAATTGTACCTCACCTATCATGAGATTTATCAAAAAAACTATAATTATTCCTCACCTATTATGAGGTTAATTATCATCAATCAATCATTAGACCTCACCTATCATGAGGTTGAACATCATCTCCTCTATTGATATCATCAATCATATCAAATCAAACGGCTGACATGATACGAAATTGACAAAATCAAGGACAAAATTGAAAAATTACATCATTTTGACTTGAATGCACTAAAATAGTGTTTTCATGTGCCACAACATTCAATGCGCCATTAGAACACCTCAATGCACTAAAACAGGTGATCAATGCGCTAGAACATTGTATGCACCATTTCAGAGGTTCAATGCGCAACTTCAGGCAATCAGTGCACTATATCATCAGATGCGCCATTTCATCTAATGGATGTGCTACAAAATCTAACCTATGCATTGAACAAACCTATGCGCTACTTTACCCTATAGATGTGCTACACTTTTTGACATATGTGCTAAAACTCAAATGTGTTATTTCATCCTACCTACGTGCTACAACATTTAACCTATGCGTTATTCTAGTCAATGTGCTAAAATAATAATTGTATGCGCTAAAAGAATTTTAAAATTTTAAAACCAAAAAGAAAACATGCAAAAGAGGAAAAACATGAAAAACAAGGAGGTTCACGTGTACATACCAGAGGTCCATAAGCATTTGGGTGGTTGTTTCGACACACGCACTCAAAACGGTGAGTGTGGTATTGGATTGACATTTTTCTCCAAATTGCTCTCACTCCAAATTTTCAAACTCCAAATGCACAAATGAATTCAAATTCACCCCATTTTAACTTTTTAAAGGGTAATTAAGGGTATTTTGGTGGGATTAAGTTATTTTATTTATTGGAGGCTTAATTCAAATTCATCACAAGGGCATCTTTCAAAATGTTTGTCAAGAGATAAATTATTTCATCATCAAATCATTAGAAAATAATTGAAAATTTTGAAAAATCCCAAAAAAATTAAAAATTCATTAATTTATCTCCCAAAGGGGCATATATCCGTCATCACCTAAAAATCAACATCTAGGGCATACTAAAAAAAAATTTCATCGATACTAGCAGTAGCAGTAAAATTTTCTATGAAGCAATGCATAAACATATCACTTCAAAGAGGAGAAAATTTATACACCTAAAACTGGTCTGGATAATCTAATTAATTAAATACAATTTATTTGATTAATTAACCTTCAATTCCTCTACTATTAAATAAATAGAACTATTTATTTATATAGTTAATATTAAATTCTTAAATCTTTATCATATTATTTTGTCCTAATTAAATAAACGAATTTCACTTTGTTTTATTTAATTATCATAATCAAATTCTTCTACTATTAAATAAATAGAAATATTTATTTATTTAGTTCACAATTAGTTCTTCTATCTTTAATTCTATTATTTCCTCTTAATTAAATAAACAAATTTTACTTTGTTTTATTTAATTTTCATTATTAAATTCCTCTATTAATTATCTTCCATCACATCATCCCATCTAAATTAAATAAACAAGTTGAATACTTTTCTTTTATTTAATTATCTTATTTTCTTCTAATATTTATTTAATAAACATAGACTTCTATAGTTTTGTTTTGTTGAATTAAATATCCTCGCTTTCCTAAATTGAATAAATCCAAAAATTCAATTAAAAGATATTCTACAGTTATTTCCTCTTATCACTCAAAAATTGTGCACCTACCAAATTAGATATTATATGTCTAATTTAATTTATCTCAACCTTCAAGGACGATTTTGGAGACAAATTGGAAACAAATTTACAGGTGAACTTCTTCATCTTCTTCCTTTGATTCTTCCTATCATCTGGCCAAATGTATTTGTGGGGAGGAACAATCTCCATAATCAGCTCAGGCTTCTTCATCCTTCACCATTGAATTCTTCAAATCAAATCTAGACCTTTGCTTTGCTGCCCCTTCACAAATGTGTTGTCGGGAATCTATAAATACAGCTTCATTCTACAAGAAAGGGATCCCAACTTTGTGCAAACTTACTATGCATAAATACCAATTGAGCAATCAAGCATCTTAGCAATAGCAATATCATTTAGTAATATCAATCATAGCATTTTAGAATCAATATCATGGCTATGTCATAGATTACTATAGCTTCATTTATCAAGTTTCATGTCAATTTATATTATAGTAGCTTCATCATTATCATTTAACAATCATCATATAAGAGTAGATTATTGCATTTAGTAGCATTTCATTCTCTAGATTGGTATTTTAACAGTCATAATGCTTACAAAATCTAAGAGCCCTGTGACTTAACAAATCTTTGGAGATAGAGAGCAATATGACGCTTTCAAGAGTTTTTCTGTGTTAATTAGATTAATTATTGTTGATTCTCTTGATATAATGTATTATTAAGAAGTGTTTTTTGTTATTTTACTTGTAATTAGGAAAATATTTTCAAGTTAATTGCAAATAATATAATAACTTAAATCCATAACAACAATAGTAAATCCCTAACAACAATAGAGCACAGTGAAAATAAGAAGCATAAGAATAGTGAAACAACATCACCTCTATCTGATCTTAGGACCTTGATTTTCCTTCTGGTCTCATTCTCCACTATAGCATTAAATTATTTTAACTTCTCAAAATCTTTTGATTTCTCCTTTAGATATGTAATCTAAGTCATCCTAGTGTAATCATTAATCAACACCATGAAATATGTCTCCTTGTGGACTCTTAGTCCTCATTGGTATCTATATATATCAAATCCAATGGATTTAATGTAGAATACTCCTTAGAAGGATTTTTTTTTTTGTCAGCTTCCCTTCATGACATGGCTTGCAACTAATTGATTGAGGTTTCTTGATTCTTGTAACATAACCATTATTCTACCCATTGGTTTTTACCATGTTTTAACCCACAAGTGAACAAATATAGGAATAAAAAAAATATTTTCTAATTAATAAAAATATGCACATTTGAAATAACCTCATTCCAAAATTTCTCATTGCTTTACAATGAAACATTATAAAAACCTAAGTAATGATTCCATATTACATAATTTCATGTGAAGATAACATTTCACATATATAAATTCCATAGAGATGGATACACTAAAACATGCATAGCTTCTATGAGCTTACTAGAAATAGATATACAAATGGTCCAAATGCCCTTTCTTAAATCTTGGTTGCCAATTGATGAGGAGAAGCATCACTCAAGTTATTTTATACCAACCACATACTTACTACAGTCCCTCACACATCTACCTAATTGGTCAGATGATCCTACCCTTTGATGAAGAGATTGGTTAGGTAACCTCATAATAATATTCTCCCCTAAGCTTGGTGTTGTGTCCTACATATCTAGAGCTACTATATAGTTGCTACAACCTATATGTATGAAAATCATTGTCTAGTATGTAAACCTGGATCACGGTGAACTGACAGTGTAAATAGTGGCAACTTACACTACTTTTCCAATGTATTCATCACCTAGTACTTTGAGTGGATGTCACATGCTCACCCACCTTCCTAGCTCAATTTGGATTTGACCATTCATATTCTATGCATAGATTACCCCCTTTTCCATGGATTATCTTAACCCCAAGAATAACCTATTAACAACTCATGTTAAGAAGAAAGTGATGATATAGCATCTTGACTAACTAGGTTACACCCTTTCCCATGGATTATCTTAACTCTAGGAATAACCAAATTAACCATACGAGTATTCATATTGTTACAACATTAAATGACTCTATTTCAAAAGTACAATCTCAACAAATAATGTTTTCATTGAAAAAGTATGATCTCATCAAGAAATGATCTCATCTCAAAATTATGAACTCAACAATTAATGACCTCAATCAAAAGAATAATCTCATCAATAAATGACTCCATTCAAGAGTATAGTCTCAAAAATAAATCGATTATAATAAAAAGTACAATCAACAATCAAATGATCAACTAGATCATATAGGTTAATCCCAACCTATTTGCTTCAATCAATAATCAAATAAACAACCCTACCAAATAGGTTATTCCAAACCTAAGGTTTCAATCAAAGGTGATGTAATGATCAAGTGATCTTATAAAACTTCTCTTTTGATATACCTCAAATATTCACATGTTTATAATGATGACTACATTTTTATATAATTTGAAGGACATTATCAACTTGTGAGGAGTTGGTGCTTCTGCACCCATAGTCCTCTTCACAATATAGTTTTGGGTTACTAAAATGTGAGTCATCTTTTAGGATCTCATGAATAGGAATAGACTCTTAACCAAATAAGAAAACAACATAACCAAAAATTACATTTATCAACTATACTATTGAATATTAATATAACCATCAAGTTTATACCCTGCCCCTAGGGATAAGACTATCTTCTTAGTATCAAGGAGAAATGAGTAATCAATCAAGTATGTACTATCAACATAGTTTGAATGAGATCATGACCTAGCAATGATGAAATTTCCATCATGACACCTATTGTGCACTTTTCGTACACATGCCCCACCAGAGGTGAGGACCTTTTTGCTTGCTTCGTTTGATCTCTTCTCCTTTAGGGTTTGGTTTCTTGCAATTTTGTCTTTGCTTCACCTTGAAATTTAGTTTCTTATTTGCACTTGAGGTGTCTTTTGCAACATCATGATCATAGTCTAGCCCTTAGAAGTTTTCCTCAACTCAAAATTTCACCCAAGGGCTAAAATTGACTAAGTGAGGGAGAGGTCCAAAAAATTTGAGCTACCTCAAATTCCCTGAAAACCAATTTTGAGGTGAATTTTCAACATCACTTGTAAATATTTTTTACACTAGTGGATAGAGGACAAAAAATTAGGCAGGTTTCTTTTTTAACTTTTCAAAAATTCCTTCTAGAAAAAAGTTATGAAGTTTAGGGGATTTTGACCTAGCTTGGATTTCGGGTAATCCAAGCTACCTCAAATTTTTCAAAATTTCTTTTTGGAAAAATCCAAGCCCCCTCAAAATCCTGAAATTTTCCAAAATGGAAAACTTTTCCCAAAATAATCTTTTTTTTCAAAAATGGAATTTATTTCTAAAACGTAATGCTTTTTTTTCAAAAATGAAAATTTCCAAAAGTGGTAAATTTTTGAAATTTCGAGAAATCCAAGCTACCTCGGATTTTCCAAAAGGATCAGGCATCAGGTAATCTGAGCTACTTTAGATTTTCTAGAAGGATTAAGCATCGAGTAATCCGAGCTACCTTGGATTTTCTGAAATTTCCCTTTTTGGAAAAATCCAAGCCCCCTCAAAATCTTGAAATTTTCCAAAAATGGAATTTTTTCCCAAAATGATTTTTTTTTCAAAATGGAAAATTTTCCGAAATGCAATTTTTTTTCAAAACCAGATTTTTTTGAAATATTAAAATGTTCCCAAAAATGAAATTCTTGAAATGGAAAAAATTTTGAAAATAAAAAATAAAAACAAAAATTTCCAAAAATGGAAAGTTTTCTTAAAAGGCCAAAATTTTCATGTTTAATTTGGATATTTTATGGATTGAATTTTTAACATGTGAGCTACTAATGATGATATCTATTTTTCAGGATTAAAAAAATCAAAAGGGGGACTTGCATATGGATTTGTGCCAAGAGGGAAATCTAGAAGAGTTCAACTCAAATATTAAATGTGAGGCCTGCATAAGAATTTGTGTCCCTAGTTGTATACCAATTGGAGAGGTGCCTTTAAAAGGAAAGACATGTTAAGCTATATTTATTCTCCAATGAAGATTTTCTCAAAATTGATGTCATTGGTCCATAATGTAACTAAATGCAATTAATTGGATAATGATGTACCGTTGATGTAGGAGCATCCAGTGGTGTAAGGGCAATCTTGCATCACCCTAAAATAGTTAAATTTCAAGTTTCTCATTTTTTACATGTTTTTACATTTTTTGATACCCTTTTCGTCATAATAAAATTCTCAATTTACGATTTTTATTTTCTATTCCTGGGTTGAAAGATATTGCAGTTTTAGTTTCCCAGATTTGCACCTAAAAATCTTCTGAGTTAGATTTGAGGCACTTAGAGTTCCCAGAATGGCCCCAAAACTTGCTGAAATTGGCATAGTGGATTTCGAGCATGTTATTGACTTTGAGACCTTTCCAACGGTTCAAACGGTTTGCGAATCAGAGTCTCGGATCAAAAGTTATGGCCCCGGGAAGTTGGTGCACTTTCTAGAAGATATAATTGCAAATGTTCTTTTGAAATTTGAACTTCAATTTGTAATTTTTCGGTGCCAAAGTGCCTAAACTCAAATTTGAATGTTGTTTTGGCTCCAAAATAAAGAGAAGCTCTATTTATGGGCGGGTTTCTAATTTTTGGGTAACTTTTTGGGGGACAAGCTTGCATATTGCGAAAGGGTGATTCTGTAGCTTTTTGTAACTTGCATGTGTTGTAGAACTTGGGGATTTGAGATCCTCTGCATGTAAGAAGTTCCATTTTTTGAATAATAAAATTATTCTCTTGTTTGTGGGTTATTTTCTAAGTCTCGGGCTACGCCCTCATCAAGTGGTATCAGAGTGGGTTTTCTTGAGCATGTGAAAAAATCGCCGATCGTGAGGCAGTTTGCACCAGGACCGTGGTTGTGGGTCGAGGTCAAGAAAGATGCCTCCCAGAGTGATGCTTGGTAGGCATGGTGGTGCCAGAGGTGGTCGAAATGTTGGTGGAAGAGATACACTAACAGCCCTCCAAAGATAGATTGATGCGTTACAAGAGCAGTTGAGAAGAGGGTTAAACCCGAGGGAGGAAAGTGAGGATGAAGGAGAGGAAGAAGAAGCAATTGATCAAGACCAAATGCAGCTAATAAGGGCCATTTTGAAGATCAGGAAAAGACCCAGAGCAGAAGTTCCCAGTTACTGGAAGTCTGAACCCAGAAGAGTTGATCGACTGGATCAACGAGCTAGAAGAATATTTTGAGTATGAGGAAATAGAGGACCCAGATTCGGTTAAGTTTACAAAAATGAAGCTAAAGGGCCATGTCAGTATTTGGTGAAAAGAGGTCTAGTTGCAAATAAATTGAAGAGGAAAAGGAAATATCACCAGATGGGATCGCATGGTAGAGAAACTGAAGAAGCAGTTCATACCAGTGGACTACGAGTTAGATCTGTTGAAGAAATTGCAAGGGTTGAAGTAAGGAAGCAGATTTGTGAGAATATACTGAAGATTTTCACAAGATAATCATCAGAATTGGCCACACAGAGGCCAATAAGAAGAAGGTAGCCCGATATCTTAATGGGTTACGACCGAGCATTCAGGAGGAGTTAAACCTAGTCAAAATGACCACCATTGAGGATGTGTATTAGTTTGCTCTGAAGGTGGAAGAGAAGCTGAACAAAAGATTTGATGGCAAGCAAAAAGGATAAGGAGGTTAAAGTGGAAGGGGCAGTGGAAGACCTTCAGGAAGCCGAAATGATGATGAAAAGAAAAGTGAAGATGTGGGTACCAGCTGAAGTCAAAGGAATGACAACTTCTACTACCCTCATGATCAAAACAATGGTGATCAAAGAGGTAGAGGACGAGGGAGATATGGACAAGGATCTAGAAGAGGTGGTTTCAAAGGAATGTGTTTTTAGTGTGGTGAAGAAGGGCATCGAGCCTATGAATGCCCACAACACCAAGGAAGGGCAAACAAAAGGCCAGAAGGTCATGGAAGGGTTGCACATGCAGATGAGGAGGCCCAATTTGAACATTCAGGTGATGTTGAAAGGGGAGAAGCCCTAGTGATTAGGAGAGCCCTGGTGACTGAGGAAAAGGAACCAAAATAGAGGAAGAATCTGTTTGTGAAGGAAAATGTTTTGATGTCATTATTAACGGTGGGAGCATTGATAATCTGGTGTCAGAACAGATGGTCACAAAGTTGAAGGTGAAGAGGGAAAGGCACCCACATCCGTATCAGATTGCCTGGTTGCAGAAATACCACAAAGTTTTGGTCAATGAGCAATGCCTAGTAAAGTTCAAGATTGGGAGCTACCATGATGAGGTACTCTGTGATATCATCCCCATGGATGATGTCACATGTTGTTGGGGAGGCCGTGGCAGTTTGATAGGTGAGCTATACATGATGGCCATGCAAACACTTATTCCTTGACAAAGGATGGGGTTCGTCACAAGTTGAAACCCCTGAAGGAGACCGAAGAAAAGGTATGCAGTAGTGCTAGAATTTGTTATGTAGATGGAAAAAAAAAATAGAAGGTATGAAGCATGAGCGTGTGTGTTATGCATTGATTCCTAGAGTGAGTAAGGAGGATAGTGAGAAGGTTCCAGAAGAAGTTTCTGGGATGTTGGATGAGTTTCAGGATATTGTTTCTGATAATGTACCTGAGGGTTTACCACCAATAAGGAAGATCAGTCATCAGATTGACTTGATTCCTGGAGCCAGTTTCCAAATAAGGCAGCTCATAGAATGACTCCAGCAGAAAATGAGGAGTTGAACAGACATTCAAGAGTTGTTGAGAAAGGGTTGATATAGGAGAGTTTGAGTCCATGTGCAGTACCTGCAGTACTAGCACCAAAGAAGGATGGGGAGTGGAGGATGTGTACAGATTCCTCGAGTCATAAACAAGATAACAATCAAGTACAGATTTCCCCTGCCAAGGATGGATGACTTGATGGACTGTTTGAGTGGAGCTCAGATTTCACAAAGATTGATCTGAAGAGTGGATATCACCAGATCCGGATTCAAGAGGGAGATGAATGGAAGACTGCCTTCAAGACCAAAGAGGGCCTGTACGAGTGGTTACCATGCATTTTGGGCTAACCAATGCACTAAGCACATTCATGCGGCTCATGAACAAGGTACTAAAAGAATTTTTGGGAAGTTTTGTTATTGTGTATTTAGATGATATTTTGATTTTCAGTAAGACGTTGGATGAGCATCGATGCATATTTAGAGAGCCTTTGAGAAGTTAAGAGAAACTATTGATTAATCTGAAGAAGTGTAGTTTTGTGAAGAGGGGAGTTAGTGTACTTGGTGTTTGTTGTCTCAGTAGAAGGTCTCAAGATGGACCCAGAGAAGGTGAAGGCTATTCTGGAATGGCCTACCCAAGAACTACCGGTGAGATCTTTCCATGGTTTGGCTAGTTTTTATAGAAAGTTCATTAGAAACTTCAGTAGTATTTGTGGACCCCTGACTGAAACAATGAGAGGGGATAGAAAAGAATTCAAGTGGAGTAGTGGAGCAGCAAAAAGTTTTGAACTGTTGAAGCAGAAGGTGACAGAGCAACCTGTTCTAGCCTCTCCCGTGATTTCAAATCAAGGTGTTTCAGGTGGATTGTGATGTCAGCTGGTTGTGCCATTGAGCAGTGTTGAGCCAAGAAGGTAAGCCCATTGCCTATTTTAGTGAAAAGTTAAATGATGCCAAGAGAAAGTATTATGTATATGATCAGAATTTTATGCAATAGTTCAAGCATTAAAGAAATAGAGACATTATTTGTTGTCGGATGAAATTTTTCTATATAATCGATCATCAAGCCTTGCGACCTAAATAGTTAGGAAAATTAAATCGAGGCATATGAAATGGTAGAGTTTTTGCAGAGTTATACCTTTGTTTTGAAACATAGTAGTGGGAAGTCAAATAGGGTTGCAGATGCCTTAAGTAGGAGGCATACATTGATGACAAAGATGCAGATTGAAGTGGTTGGGTTTAATGAACTCAAGACATGTATGCAGAAGATCCTAATTTTGCAGAGGCTTGAAAGCTTCGAAAGGAACCCGCAATGGACGACAAGGTGGCTGGATTTCATAATCTAGGATGGCATGTTATTTAAGGGAAGTCAATTGTGTATCCCAAGGAGTTCCATGAGAGAGAACCTGATAAAGGAGAAGCATAGTGGAGGAATGGTAGGACATTTTGGTCGGGATAAGACCATTGCCATTATCAGTGAGCATTATTATTGGCCTCAGTTGTCACAGGATGTGAAGATGTTTGTACAAAGTTGCAAGGTATATCAAATGGCTAAAGGAGTGAGTCAGAATACAGGATTATATCAGCCCTTACCTGTACCAGAGAGGCCGTGGGAGGATATAAGTATGGACTTTGTTCTTGGTTTGCCAAGGACACAATGAGGGAATGATTAAGTCTTTGTGGTGGTTGATAGGTTTTTGAATATGACACATTTCATTCCATGTCAAAAGACCCATGATGCAGTCCACATTGTTGACTTGTTCTTCAAAGAGGTGGTGAGGCTACATGGTCTGCCAAAGAGTATTATTTTAGATCATGACACCAAATTTGTGGGGTACTTTTGGAGGACCTTGTGGAAGAAGCTGAAGATAGAGTTGAAGTTTAGTTCGCACACCAACAGATGGGCGATGTGAGGTTTAATGTGAGTCTAGGTAACCTCTGAGATGTTTGGTAGGAGATAAACCCAAGGGATGGGACTTGATCTTACCCCAGAATTTTTTACAACAATTCTATCAATAGAAGCATTGGTATATCATCGTCCCATTGTGTATGGAGGTAGCCCTAGAACAGCCCGAATTGAGGAAGATGGACCAAGAGAAGAAAATAAGTGTTGAAGTTGAAGATTTTGTAGAACACATCAAGGATATACATGAGAAGGTAAGAGAACATATTAACAAGATGAATATGCAATATAAGGCTAAGGCAGATCAGAAAAGGAGGAATAAGGAGTTTCAGACTGGTGATGAAGTAATGGTCCACTTGAGGAAAGAAAGGTTTCCTGTGGGAACCTATAACAAATTGAAGATGAAGAAATTCGGTCCCTATAATATTTTTGAAGAAGCATGATTCAGAGAATGCATATGAGGTAGAGTTGCCTAATGGAATCAACATTTCCCCTATGTTCAACATTTCAGATTTGATAGAGTATCATGAAGGTGGAATGGAGGAAGCACCAGTAATAGGGTAGTATGGCATTCCAACATCTACTTCAAAAAGGGAGGAGATTGAAGCAATCTTGGATAGTCATGTGGGAAGGAGTACCAGAAATAGGCAGTATGAAGAATATCTAGTGAAATGGAGAGGAAGGCATGTGGAAGATTCATCCTGGCTATCTAAGGCAGTAGTTGACTAGTTGGGTTTTCCTCAACCATCTAAGACGTGACAGGTCACTTCTCAAATTACCCTAGGTGTCTGATGCAAGAGCATCCAGTGGTGTAAGGGCAATCTTACATCACCCAAAAATAGTTAAATTTCAAGTTTCTCATTTTTTAGATGTTTTTACATTTTTTGATACCCTTTTCATCATAATGAAATTCTCAATTTATGGTTTTTATTTTCTATTCTTGGGTTGAAAGATATTACAGTTTTAGTTTCCCATATTTGCACCTGAAAATCTTTCGAGTTAGATTTGAGGCACTTATATTTCCCAGAATGGCCCCAAAACTTTCCAAAATTGGCATAGCAGATTTCAAGCGCGTTATTGACTTCGAGACCTTTCCAACGGTTCAAACAGTTCGCGAATCAGAGTCCCGGATCAAAAGTTATGGCCCCGGGAACTTGGTGCACTTTCTAGAAGATACAATTGCAAATGTTCTTTTGAAATTTGAACTTCAAGTTGTAATTTTTCGGCGCCAAACCGTCTAAACTCAAATTTGAATGTTGTTTTGGCTCCAAACTAAAGAGGAGCTCTATTTATGGGCGGGTTTCTAATTTTTGGGTAACTTTTTGGGGGATAAGCTCGCATATTGCGAAAGGGTGATTCTATAGCTTTCTGTAACTTGCATGTGTTGTAGAACTTGGGGATTTGAGATCCTCTGCATGTAAGAAGCTTCATTTTTTGAATACTAAAATTATTCTCTTGTTTGTGGGTTATTTTCTAAGTCTCATGTTGTACCCTCATCAACCATGAGCTCCCAAATTAAATGTAACAACTTGATACTTCTAGAAGTGCAATTATAGCCATTGGATGAATTAAATCCTAGCCATTGGTTCAAAATTTAATTTTCTATATAAGGCCAATGCCTTCTCATTTGTAAGGGTTAGACTAGGTTAGTATAGCTAATTAGAAGCTATAGAAAGTTAGAATTGGCTAAGTTAGAAGTTAGATTCTAGAAGATCATAGTTGTAGGAGAGAAGAGAGATTGGAAATTGTTATGTAATGTTGGAGAAGTTAATGCAATTGAATTGTTGATTTTGCAAGCTTTTTGTTACACTTTGACAGTTTATGTTTTCTTGTTCTTGATTCTCAGATGTTAGATGTTAATTTTTAGTTCTTTCATAATAATGGTGAAATGTTAATGATGTTGATTGATCTTCAGTCCATAATTTTAGCAATTTTTTGATTGTAAGTTGTGTAAAGTTAGTCTGGGCCTTATTTTGTGCTAAGTTCAATTGTGGATGCTTGTTTACATTGTGCGAGTTGGTGGGTATGTGAATGAATATTCATAGTTTGAAAATATTTAGTTTCCTTAAGAGATTGCACGATTTTTGAGGAGTTGTGGGCTTCTCCTTGATCAAGTAGAGATTGGTTTTATTGGGGATCTGTCCATTTGCAACATTCATCATTGTTGTGATTGATCTTAAGAGTTAGTTTAGAATCTCTTTCAATCCTTTCTCTTTTTCTCTTTCTTTATATCTTGGTTAGTTTTAGGATTGAAAGTATCACCATATTGTTACATATGATGAAAGTACACTTCTAGCATTGTTCATTTGTAAGGCCCCTTGTGATTACCAACATTTTCAAATTATCTCCGAGTTGTTTATGCATTGTCAAGACTTGACATTAGAGACCTTGGGGTTATCTCTTGAGGCTTGTTGATGGAGATTTACCTTTCAAGAGAGATAGGATACTTATATTGTGTCTAAGTTGTTGATATGAAAAAAACACCATCAATAGATTGGCTCTAGAGGGAGGGTTGAACGAGGTGACATAGTTGGAAGTTGAATGAGCCTTCATGTTGAAAATCTAAGATATGATAGATCTCTAAATTTGAAAGTACAAGATTTGAGTCTAGATGGAAAAGCAGCCTTATGCCTTCATTATGGGAACAATCTTCAGATTGATTTTCTTCAACTATGTGAGTCTTTAGATAAGAGATTGGATCTTTGGAACCATAAGGGTTTGCACCACTATGCATCATCAGACAAGTGCAGAATCCACAATACTTGTATACACATTGAGTTTGAATGCTTAGACTTTTTGGGTAAAATCGAGAGAATTTTGCAAATGGGTATTTTCATACAAAACCTACCTAAACCACTAGCCTCCACAGATTTAGAGTTTATTGATGTTACAATTGAGGCATTTACACAGATAGTTGAAGATCAACTTGGTGGTGGTAAGTGCTTGCAAGATTTCATTTCATCTAAATGGAGTAGAGTTCATAATGTAACCCATTTGGAGTTCACTTGTCGTTCATGTGTGGACATCATCATTAAAGTTGGAAGATACCTAGAGTGGAAAGAAAAGTTAGACAAGCAATGCACTATAGAGAAGCCAACAAATTTTGAATCCAAAGATGATGTTGTAGCTGATGTTGAGGTGGCTTTGGAAGGGACTAATTATAAGGAAGATGAATCTAAGGCATTAGATTTAATAGAGGAACATTTAAGTGAAGAGCTACCTATAAAGATCAAGGAGGATGTTCTTACAGAGGTTAGTCAGATTTCTAAAAATACAGTGGAGGATGAGCTATAAGAGAAAGGAGTTACCATACAAGCACCTCCCATCCAGGATGAAAATCCAATACAGACTAGATATGAAGATTTTTTTGCCAGAATTATAAAAGATTGGTCAAGCCTGAAGTACATTGCCTACCTAGAGGTTCGTTGTTGTTACTAGCTTGGTGCAAGATACATGAGGAAGAGAATTCTGAATTCACACGCTTCCAGTGCCAAGCAGCCATAAAAAATGTGGAAGAACAAGTGCAACTGCTACAACATACAAGGGATACATATAAAGATACATCAAACAAGTCTCCAATGGAAGAATTTCAACAAGTTGCTAATGAATGTCTTGAAGAACATGAGGAAGCACTTAATGGAGTGGTCAATATTATTGATAGTTATGATCAAGAATCTAAACCAGTGCCAACAAAAGATGAATTTAGGGAGTCTTCTCATTTATCAAATTTTGTTTTTCCTCAATCTATTGATGAACTGCACAATGAAAATTCACATCTTTTATGCATTAAGGGTGAGGAAGCTAATGTAGTTTATACTGATGTGTAAGAAAACATGAATGATGTTGGAAATAGTAATATTACGGTCATAATTGATGGGCTTGATCAAACTATTGTAAGTGAAAATATGTTTAAAGGCCATTCTGTGATGCTTCTTAATGAACATCCTATTGAGGAATTCGTTGTGCATGATGAAGCTTCTACATTCTCATCATTGATATCTTAGGAAGAAACAAAAATAGGTGAAAGGTTTCATGATGTTAATTCTAAGTTTGTTCAATCTCAATTTCACCTTGGATTGCTTATTGATAACTCTAATTTTTTTTTACATATTTTGAACGTGAGAGGAATGTTGCATCATTAGTGGAGACCTCTTGATAATACTAGGATAAACTCTTCATAGTTGAGGAATGATGAATACAACACTCATTCTACAAAATTACAAAACCAGGTTGTTTCTTTCCTTACTGTACATTTTGTGGCTTATCAATTTGACTATGTAGATTTGGGAAAGAAAACTTGCATATGGATTGATCATGGTATCAACTAGTTGCCTCAGTTGTTGATTATTCCTATTGATAAGGTTGAGTTTGAATGTTGCATTATTGAGCCTTATTTTGTTGAATATAAATATGAGTTTACATTCTTGAGGACTGTAACAATCACCTTACTACTTATTCATGCACTAAAAATCCAAATAGGTGTGGACCTTAGTTTTCCCTATTTGACCATGATTCATTTTGAGTCTCTTTGTACATAGATTTGATTTGAATAAATGTAGCTTGCTCTGCTTTTCTTTTGCTTTAGTCTATTTTTGTTTTCTTTAGGATAGATTGCTTTAGGATTAGTTTGCTTTGGTTTCTTTTTCTTTGCTTTTGCTTTCTACTTTTGGTTAGTTTAGGTCTACTTTAGTTTAGATGGCTTTGGTTTTACGTTGCTTCTCTAATTCGAGGTCCCTCTTCTTTTGTTGGGGATATTTTCATTTGTACAACAACCCTTTTATTATCTTGGACTATTTTGAGTATTTCATTGGTGGAATTTAATCATGTGTCTTGAATGGATGGTCAATATTCTCTGCTAGTATCAAGTGGTCTGAATGTTTGATTTTTAAAGAGGATGGGTCATTGGTCTAATTTGAACCTAAAATATTCTGAAATATTATATCTTTCATACACCTTAAGAATCTTAAGGTTGCAATAGGGTCCTTGTTGGGTCTTGTTAGGTGAAAAATCCTAAAATTCTACTTCAACGCCACTGTGATTCTCAGCCTTGAGTGTGAGTTTTAATGCTTACAAGTTGAAGTAAAATAGGTTAAGAGAATATCAGAAAAGAAAAGAAAAGAAAAGGAAAATATTGAAAATTAAAAACAAGAATTCAACTTATCAGGAGTATCTAAATATCTCTACTGGGGCTATGGACGCCTGGCTAGCAATAGAGCTATGTTCGGGAGAGTCACAACGATAACCTCGTCGAGGCTATGGATGCCTAACTGGAAGTGAGACTCTATCTATGTTGCTTTTAAAGTTAGAATTTTTTACATAGCCTAACTTGATTGAGTTTGGTTCCTGCAACAACCGAGGAAGGAAAATGAACTCACTTGCACACACTGGGATTTTTAGGTTATGGAAGGTTTGGTCTACCTTTGGTCTTGATTCTTTAATCTTGCATTTTGATTTGTTTTCCTAATAGGGAGATTGAAACTAGAGATTCTCGATTCATGATTCCTATTCATCATCAAAATGCTCTAGAGCATTTTCCTAGTAGGAGTCACCATTTTTTGTGCACTTTTCACACACATGCCCCACCGAAGGCAAGGACCCTCTTTTTGCTTGCTTCGTTTGATCTCTTCTCCTTTAGGGTTTGGTTTCTTGCAATTTTAGCTTTGCTTCACCTTGAAATTAAATGTATTATTTTCACTTGAGGTGTCTTTTGCAACATCATGATCATAGTCTAGCTCTTAAAAATTTGTCTCAACTCAGAGTTTCACCCAAATTGACTAAGTTACAGAGAGGTACGAAAAAATTTGACTTACCTCGGATTCCTTGAAAACCAATTTTGAGGTGGATTTTCAACATCACTTGTAAATCTTTTTTGTACCAGTGAATAGAGGACGAAAAATTAGGCTAGGTTACTTTTTGATCTTTTCAAAAATTCCTTCTAGAAAAAAAGTTGTGAAGTTTAGGGGATTTTGACCTAGCTTGGATTTCAAGTAATTCGAGCTACCTCTGATTTTCCAAACTTTCCTTTTTTGGAAAAATTCAAGCCCCCCTCAAAATCGTGAAATTTTCCAAAATGAATTTTTTTCCCAAAATATTTTTTTTTTTCAAAATGTAATTTTTTTTTCAAAAATGAAAAATTTCCAAAAGTGGTAAATTTTTGAAATTTCAGGAAATCCAAGCTACCTCGGATTTTCTGGAAGGATCAAGCATTGGGTAATCCAAGCTACCTTGGATTTTCCGAAAGGATTAAGCATCAGGTAATCCGAGCTACCTCAGATTTTTTGAAATTTCCTTTTTTGGAAAAATCCAAACCCCCCTCAAAATCTCGAAATTTTTCAAAAATGGAAATTTCTTCCCAAAATGATTTTTTTTTCAAAATGGAAATTTTTCCAAATGTAATTTTCAAAAATGGAAAATTTCCAAATTTTAAAATGTTCCCAAAATGAAATTCTTGAAATGGGAAAATTTTGAAAATAAAAAAAAATCCAAAAATGGAAAGTTTTCTTAAAAGTCCAAATTTTTTTTTAGTTTAATTTGGATATTTTATGGATTTGATTTTTAGCATGTGAGCTACTAATGATGATATCTATTTTTCAGGATTCAACAAATCAAAAGGTGGACTTCCATGTGGATTCGTGCCAAGAGGGAGATTTGGAAGAGTTCAACTCAAATATTAAATGTGGGGCCTACACAAGAATCCATGCCACCAGCTGTATACCAATTGGAGAGGTGCCTTTAACAAGGAAAGACATGTGAAGCTGTATTTATTCTCCAATAAGGATTTTCTCAAAATTGATGTCATTGGGCCATAATACATAACTAAATGCAATTGATTAGATGATGATGTACCATGAGCTCTCAAATTAAATGTAATAGCTTGATGCTTCTAGAAGTGCAATTGTAGCCATTGGATGAATTAAATCCTGACCACTAGTTCAAAATGTAATTATCTATATAAGGCCAATGCCTTCTCATTTGTAAGGGTTAGACTAGGTTGGAATAGTTGATTAGAAGCTATAGAAAGCCAAAATTGGCTAAGTTGGAAGTTAGATTCTGCAAGATCATAGTTGTAGAAGAGAAGAGAGACTAGAAATTGTTATGTAATTTTGGATAAGTTAATGCAATTGGATTGTTGATTTGGCAAGCTTTGTGTTACACTTTGATAGTTTATGGTTTCTTGTTATTGATTCTCAAATGTTAGATGTTAGTTTTTAGTTCTTTCATGATAATGGTGAAATGTTAATGATGTTGATCAATCTAGATGGTCTATAATTTTAGCAATTTGTTGATTGTAAGTTGTTGTGTAAAGTTAGTCTGGGCTTTATTTTGTGCTAAGTTCAACTGCAGATGCTTGTTTACATTGTGCGAGTTGGTGGGTATGTGAATGAATATTCATAGTTTGAAAATGTTTAGTTTCCTTAAGAGATTACACCATTTTTATAGAGTTGTGGGCTTGTCCTTGATCAAGTAGAGATTGGTTTTATTGGGGATCTCTCCATTTGCAACATTCATCATTGTTATGATTTATCTTAGGAGTTATTTTATAATCTCTTTTAACCCTTTCTCTTATTATATTTCTTTATATCTGGGTTAGTTTTAGGATTGAAAGCATCACCATATTGTTACATCTGATGAAAGTACACTTCCAACATTATTCATTTGTAAGGCCCCTTGTGATTACCAGCATTTTCACATTATCTCTGAGTTGTTTATGCATTGTTAAGACCTGACATTAGAGACCTTGGGGTTATCTCTTGAAGCTTGTTGATAGAGATTTACCTTTCAAGAGAGATAGGATACTTGTATTCTGTCTAAGTTGTGCAAAAAACACCATCAACACCACCTTTCTCATTATATTAGTAACCTCGTTGTTCACAAAGGATTACTTAGCATTATAAGCTAACAAATCACTTCAATGTAATACAATTATAGTCTTCACATTCTAAGCATCTATAAAATCTTAACTAATATAGTACATAGTAACAACTTAAACACTCACAATCCAATATATAGATTATATGCATATATCCTAATAACGGGATTCACTAAGAACTAGACTCATCAAGAATATTTCATACTTATTCATAGAAGAATATAATCAATTTCATAATAAAGCAACTAGAATCGCTTTCAAATCACTTCTTTCCAAGAAAGACATACAAAATCATATAATCATTTCACACATAAAATACATAATGGAGTAGAAATTAGCATTCCTATATTTAAAAAGATCTAATTAACAAATTTGGTTTCCTAGCTCAGCCTTCCTAATATCAGCTTTCAACTCCTTCAATAGTCAACCTATCACTGAACTTTATCTTCCCTTGACAAACTCTCAATTATGCAAATGCTCAAACCTCTCTATTTCTCTCTCAAAGCTGTCACAAAATACTTAACTCATAAATTTAACAAAATAACAACTTAGAAAATAAAAAACAAGAATGCATAATGCATCCCAAAAGATGGTGAAAGCTCCTTTATTTACACTAAATCTTGAGCACTCAATGACTATAAACAATCTCATGTTTCTACCACTTCTCATGCCAATGAATTGACTCAACTTAACAAGAAGAAAGGCGGAAAATTTAAAATAATTACTCAATGCATATGCACAGCCATCCACCCTTCTCTACATGATAGCAAGGTTTCTCACTTAGAAAAGAAAGGTTTATGGTTTCCTATATCAACTTACTTTATCTATCTTTCCTTTTGACTCATTCTCCCATTCATTTTATACGTTATATGTTGGAAGAAAGATGCATAACATAATTATTATTGTACATGCAATTACTCATCATGGCACCACATTACCCATACACCCCTATCATTATGTTTTCTATTTGAAGACCAAGCTAGAATATTATACTCACATTTTAACTTCCACTCAGTAAGATATTTGACTAAATCTTAATAAGTTGAGTTTGTAGCTTCTAAATCGGTTTACATTTACTCCAAGTGCTATGTTAATTTGTTGTCTTTTGCATAATTAAATAGTACTTTAAATTTGTATTCAATTTCATTAATTAATGTGCTAGCTTATCTTCAATGCACTATATCATATGCTAAGTGTTATATCATACACGGTGCACTATTTCAATGCCACGTTGCGCACTATGTAAACATTTCAAGCACTATGAAATATAGTATATATTTACATATATATCACAATATATATATATATATATATATATATCTCACCTATATGATTATAAAATTCACTATTCACCATTTGAATACATATCCATATATTTACATATTCCACATAATATATATGTGTGTGTGTGTCTGTAAATAATATGTTTCCATTAACATATTATATATATATATATATATATATATATATATATATATATATATATCATTACCTTGGTATTTGCTTTTAAACACATATAATCACAATCCCATCAATCAACACATATGAATGCATTATATATATATACAAGTCGCATTTGTCCAAATGATACTCCCATGCATATGGGTTATTTGTTCATGAGCATGCATAGGTATGTCTACCTACAATACCTGTGCACACATATACTCACATGTATGATTTATCATGGATGTGTACATAAATACATATAAATTCAATGTGTATACCTCATTGATTATCATATACAAAATATGAACATATAAAGAAAAAATTCCACTTGACATAAAGACTCAATCACATAGCTCCAAAAAAAAGCATTCAAACACTAAAACCACATACTAGTGTAGTGTCAAAAAATGTATCCCGTTGCATTTTCACACTTTTTTTGGGCCCTCCTAATTAAATTGAGCTTAATTATGCCTTAATAATACCTATTATGCATCTACAAGCTTGTTAAATTATATTTTTTGAAGGGGAAACCTGACAATAATTAATGCCTAAACATAATGCTTTACCTTGAGCAATGTGTGTTCCAAGAATAGGGACCTAGGACCCATTTACCATGAATGAATGGGTCCTCCTTAGGCCTTTGAACCTTGTGGACACTGTAAATGGATGCTTCACTTCCTTGTCCACAAAATGGGTACAAGGAAAGGGATCCAATTTCATAACATTCACATTCAAGAACACCTTAGAGATCTCAACCCAATGAAGGATGTGAGAGATCTGACTATAAGGGATCCTTGGAGATGATGGAGACAAGAAATGGGTTCACCACCAAGTGTAAACTTAGAAAATACTTTTTTTTGAAAACACAGTGTGATATGCAAACTAATACTAAATGACCTAAGAATGCAAATATAATATCACAAAAGCTATTAAAATAGACATGTACACCTAGCAACTTGTTGGAGATGGAATGGAGCTCTGGAATCCTGAAAAACTTGTTGTTGATGTTTACTGGGACTCGTACGCCACGTTGGGTGAATCAGTCTAGTTTCAAGAAAAATGTGTTGGAGCAAGTTTCGGTCAAAAGGGTACTCAGATCTACAAAAATCTTGTTTGGGCCTAGGTAGTGGGACTCATTCACCAATAGTGGTAAATTAGTCCACTTCTGCTTTTCTAGAAATTTCAAAGTGGATTTTATAGCTCTCGGTCTGCTTTGTTCTTCTTGATACAAGTTCGGGTTTGAAATTGCCAAACTCAACCTATAGTCCTTCTTTAAGGCTTGTTTGCAACTTTGAAAACTTGATGAAAACTTTTCCAATATTTCTCTTTGAAAAATCTACAATCTAGACCAAACCCTAGCAATAAGGTGTTGCAAACATGTAAGTATTGGCTCCAATGGATGAGGACTTGGAATCTAACTTGATATTGATAGATATTGAATGAAATTTTTGCTTGAATCACACAATCCTACATCACAAATATTAGCTCTATAACAAGATGATGGAAACAATCTTTGACATGATGAATGATACTTAAAAAATGCTCTCAATTGCTTGATAATCTACCCTTGAAATTCCTTGAATGCTCTTGTGAATGCTCAAATGTTCTTTTGAACTCTTGAATGCTTGATCAAACTTTCTAGGTATGAAAATGAGGGAGAGAAGCTTGTATTTATCCTCAATTATGCAATAATTCTCAAAATTACAACACTATAGGCCGACCTTAGATCTTGGAGAATAAAAACCTACCAAAATTTTGGATTAAATTTGAATTTTGAGTTAAAAGGTACTCATTCACCACCCTGGGCAAATGGGTCCCACATAATGGGACTCATTTTCCCATAATGGTGAATGAGTCCCACCTTAGGATTTTTAAGGTGGAGTTTCCGGATTTTGATATTTTAAATGATATTTTTCAAGATTATTCTAAAAAATACACATAAATAAGGCCTTTGGATGCAAAATGGCGTCAATTAAATCATAAGAAAGCCCAATTATTAATTAAAATCCTAGGAAAGTGTCAAAGTGTGTTACAACACTTTCAAATAAGGCTTGGTAAATGATGTAAAGAGGTTATTTAGGTGAAATACATTAACAAGACCCTAGAAAAGTGTGAAAGTTTGTTACAACACTTTACAACACTTAGTTAAGGTACCATTTGAATCCTTTTAGCTCACAAGGGCCCAAGACCTAATGTGAATGTTTTATCCACATTACAACATTAAATCAAGGCAATATTAAGACAAAATCACAAGGAGGGCCCAAACGAGTCAAAAAAGGTAGAAGGGTTACTTTTTCGATGACCACAAAAACCTAAATTTAAATTATGTTTTTGGGGTTATTTTAATGTCCCTGAATTCATATTTTGATGTTCGCTTGTAATGTTTAATCTTCAGGAAATTAAGGATACATACATATAAATACAAGGTTATTTTATCAAATCAAGATGAAGAAGTTTCCTAAGTCTCCTAAGTTTTTAAGAGAATTCAAGAGTAGAATTATCAAGGATTTATTGCAACATTCAAGATCTCAAGCATCATGTCAAATTCTTCTTACATTATGCATGTTTTTGGAGCTAACATTGTGATTTAGGTTTCAAAGATCAAGTGAAAGCATTCAATCATTATTTAAAGCATCAATATCTGCATCCATTGAAGCCACTTCATGCAAGTTGTAGACCTTCCAAGATCTCCATTACCAAGGTTTATTCAAGGGTTTGTTGAATTGCAACATAGAATTGTTCATTCATCATTCCTCTAATGTTTTCATTATTTAATTTTAAGGTGTAATTACTAGAATGGGGTTTGACCAAGCAAAACCCCCATTCACCAAAAAAAAATTAATTTTTCCCTCTTATGTTTATGTTGTAGATCTTAGGTTGAAGATAGATTGAAGACCTCTTGAAGAGAAAGATTGGAAAATTTGATGTCAGATCACATAATCTCACCTACATATCTAATTTTTGACATTCTGACACTGAAACTTGAAGAATATGGAAGTGTCGGTCCATAAGAACAAAGGCTCTCAAAAGCTGAGTAAAATCCCTCACAAAAGACCCATTCACCCATGGGCGAATGAGTCCCAGTTTTCCTCCTAAAAATTTCTTTTTGTGATAGGTACACCACTCAGACCTTCTCAAATCTATAGAAAGTTTTTTGTTTTTATCTATCATATGGTTTATATTGTTTTTGCAAGTTTGAATTGGCATAATAAGGTTTATTTTCTATATTTAGTTCTTCTCCCAAAATTGTTGTTTAGCCCTGTACCCCCATCCTCGGTCATAAGGAAATCTGGAGGTTCTCACATTGAGTTGATTCACCTAAGGGTTGTTAGTCAATTCTTTGTGGGGATCTTATTTCCTAATGAATGTCGAAGATTAGGTCCATCATACTCCACTTTCCCTACATCCACATATTTGATGGCTCACCTAATTTTCATCATTTCTTTTGGTGAACCCAACATTCTTACACAATAGATTTTCTAAAATTGGAGTCCATTTCATTTTTAGGTCTATATTTGCATTCTTTTGCATTTAGTTTGCATTTTTAGCTCTCAAAATTGCATTAGTTCATTTGTAGTTTAGAGTATTAAAGTACATTTTCAAATAATTAAAAATCTAAAATTTCATTAAAATATGCATATTGTGACATCCATTTTTCATATTGGATTCATAACATTGCATGTTTAATCACTTAAATCAAAAAATTGCATCTCAAATTACATCATTTTGCACTTGCATTTAGATCTAATTTTCCAAAATTTTGAAACTATAACTCAGTATTTTCAACTAGAACCTGAAAGTACAAACATTAACTTAGAAATCTATAACTTGATTTTTCAAAACCCTGAAGGAAGACCCATTCGCCCATGGGTGAATGAGTCCTTGATCAGGGATTTTCTAAATTTCTAGGTATTAAAAACCCTCTTTCTACATTATGTGTTTCTGCAATCAATTTCCTATTTTAGTTTCCATAATTTTTATCATCTGACATTGTTCATATTAAGGTTAATTGGTCAAATTTAGTGCATTGTTTGAGCTCAAAATTGCATTTAAAAAGATATCATTTTCAAGCTTTTTCATAGTATAATAAAAAAATTATCTCATTTGAAATATAGAAATTGTTATCTCCTTTTACATATTTGCATTACATTGCTTATTTTCACTCGTTCTTTGCATTTTATTTACTTCCTATCTTCCATCTTGGGTGCACACTAGGTTTGGTGAAACTTGTGTGAGCTTCACAACTTGGTGTCTTATTTTCAATACTATAGTGATACATAGCTTAGACTCATGACATCCCATGCTTCTACATCCCCCATGGATCTTGAGTTCTCTAGCTCTTTCACTCATAGTGTTGACACTAGCAAACCCTTCATGGACCATACCTTTGACACTTCATTTCCTATGACTTCCTTACCAACAACCAACGTTACTAATATTGAATCAATGGTTTCCCATGTCCCTCAAGAAAACCTAAGAAAAATGGATGAATAATTTGAGAAATTACAAACCTTTATGAGTTTTAATTGCATTTCTAGTATTATGGTTCCCCCATATAATTTGTTTTTATCCTTGGTTACATCATTAAACATCACATGAGAAATAAAGAGATTAACCTAATACATACTACAGTCAAATTCATTGAAGTTCAACCTCATAAGGGCCAAACCAAAATGCCTCTTGACATTGCTTTCTCATCTAAAGACATAATTAAACATACATTTGATGGTC
>VDFB02000017.1:449352414-449438160 GCA_007258455.2 Sequoia sempervirens
TAATAAAACTTTACACCTTGTGCAGCCATGAGAACCTTAAACAATTCTTATCCTTAGTCCACACACTTGAATTGAATTCTACATGCTTGTAGCTATTACCACACAAACCTTGAACTTTGAATAGCTTTATGGAACTTATGATATTTCAAACTCTTTGCACACTAAGTTGTGTCATTAAAAACTATGGAAATTGATATAACTAGTGTAAGCATACTCTCCTACCAAACTGTAGGGCTACACCACATTTCTAAAAGAAATACCACCCATATTATGTAATCTATCTATCCAAGATATATCCTTTCATACCACCATACTCATGCTAACTTCATACCTGAAACGGTATAATAAATTTATTAACTATCTAAAGGTAGCCACACCTCAACAAGGCTTGCTTCATGATACTTGAATATATTAGACAATATACACACTATCAAACAACATTCTTACTGAACCTTGAGATAACTAATAATATTTGTAGTACAATCCTCTTCATTTTGACAACCTTAACATCTGATAGCCTTGACACACTTTTATAACCATTTCCAAACATAATTACATGTTGACATTAGTTTGACATCAATGTCTACCTATGTTCAACAATCTCCCCCTTTGTCATTGATGCTCAACAATCTCCCCCTTTTTTATTGATGGCAAACAAAAAAATGTAGGGACCATAAAAAGCACTCCTGATGAATAAGTTTGAATGATTTTGTGGTGTAGCATTTACTCCCCTTATGAAAGATAGGGAATTTTGAATTTAGCATCTCCCTAATTAAGCCTTTTGAGCATAATTTCTCCCATTATTCTTTCTTTAAAGTAATTCAACATTTTTAGCAAACTTTTCCCCCTTTTACATCAATGGAAAAGGATCAAAATCCTTTATCCTCCTGACAAGTATATTGCAACATCTATAACCCTATTTTTGGATAGACTTCCCTTGAGTCCATGCATCACAACTTCTAAAAAAACTCTGCAAGAGCACCAACTCTTCTTGTGGAAAGGAGACCAAGCTCCCCTTCATCCTGTACTTTCCTCTCGAATCAAGAGGAGGAAGTCAAAAATCCCAACTTCTACCAAAGAAACTCAAATGTCTCCTTAGGAAATGTGTTACACCCTTAATTTTATTGAATATCAAGTTATGAATAGTCAACTTGTGGCTATCACTAACTCCTAATTAAGTCATGTTATCATCATTATATTATTATTTATTTGGTTAGTTGGACTAGAGCTTATATAGGGTTATCTAAGTTAGCCTAGGTGATATCCTAGGCATAAATAGGTATATATAGGAGGTTGTGAGCCTTATTTGATCATCATGTTGAGTATTGTGTTCTTATTGAAGACTATTGGAGGTATCATATTATTATTAAGTATTTATAGTATTTTTTCTATTATATTATTCTTGTGCAAGTTCTTTCATTACAAGTGGTATCAGAGCATGATCTTGGCACCCTAGAGACAAGGCATTTTTTCAATTTTGGAGGTGATTTTGGGAAGAGAATATCTTTAGATTTTGGATTTATTTTATTGTATTTTATTTTTATTTTTTTATTTTTTTTTAATGATTTTTAAAGGGTTTTTGAAGACCATATTGAAGAAGATATAGTCCATATTTCAAAGGAATTGAAGTAAAACTAAGTGAATTAATGCAAAATTATGGTTTCTACACAATATATTTGGAAGGTGTATATCTCTCAAATCTTGCCAAATTAGAGCCTAAATTGTAGTGGGTTTTTGAAAAAATAATAGAGGAGCCTACAGTTCAAAAATTGGAGAATTGAAGTATAAATAGGAAAGTTATTACAAAATTAGGTTTTCCAACAAATTCATTCTCAAGGCTGCAAATCTACTAATTTCTTGGATTTTTTTTGGGTAAGTTGTATTTTTCTCCTAGTAAGTTACAATAAAAGTTTTAGATAAATTAAATTTAATATGTGTGATTTATTTGAAAATTATTGGTTCCCATCATGATAGTGTCAGCAACAAGGGGCAAAAAGAATTTTTTCACACCAAGGAAAACCCCTAATAAGGATGAGGCAACAATAGAGGATATTAATCCAACTGAGGAAATTATTAAGGTGAATAAAGACATTTACTCAATGAAAATGGATATGTGTGACCTAAGAGGAGATATATCAGACATATGAAGCATGTTAAGTGCTTATATGAATGAAACAAGGAAGGAGTTCTCAAGAAATGAAGGTAAAACTTCTAGGTTAGCTAATCTTGAGCCAAATGTTAATACTCCTATGGGATCTAGGAATTTAATTATAAAGGTGGATATATGCAAGTTTGATGGCAAGGATCCTCTAACATGGATAAACCAAATGGAGAATTTTTTTGAAGTGCATCAAGTCCCAAATGGAAAAAAGGTCACAATGGTTTCCATATATCTAGAACTAGATCAATTCATTGGGTATCATTGGCTTTGTACTCATAGAAGGAAAAATGGTCTCATTGTCTCATGGTCAGTGTTTACGGAGGAACTCCAAGCACAATATAGCAATAGTGTGACAAAAAAATTCTTCAACCAACTTGCTAAACTTCAACAAACAAGATTAGTTAAGGACTATATATAGCATTCCAAAATCTATCCTTAAGAGTAGATACAATTATAGAGAACTTGAATGATTTATTCTTCGGTGGTCTCAAGGATCACATTCAACATGAGGTACACATGTTTAGCTCTAGCTCAACATCTAAGTCTTTTATCTTAGCACACACGGTAGAGAAGTATTTGATTCCTAGTAAGAAAGGGACTAATGAGATAGGAGAGAAAGGATACTCAACACCTTCTCTTGCTCAACCTACTGAGTTGATTCCACAAAAAAATGAGAAGAGAGAAAAATGCTTGTGTTTAAAATGTGATAGAAAATATAGTCCAAGACATAAATGTAGTAAAAATAAATTATTCTATATTGAAGGTTTGAGTGAGGAAGAAGAGGAACCAATATTAGAAGGTGATAAGGAGTCAGAGGATGAATCATAGGATCTCCAACCAAACATTTCTTGTCATGCACTCTTAGGTTTTAGCACCCCACAAAATCTCAAGTTAGTGGGTTTCTTAAAGAAGAAGAAAGTAATAGTGTTGATTGACTCAAGTAGCACACATAATTTCATCAACAAAAATTTAGCTACTCATCTAAATTGTTTTATATATCCAAATCCAAAGTTTCAAGTATTGATTGTAGATGGTGGTATAATTAGTTATTTTGGAAAGTGTCATAGCATTAAATTATCCATGGGATATTATCACCTTGATAGCTTAATGTATGCTATCTCCATGGGTGCAATAGATATTGTTTTTGGAGTATAATAGCTTACTACTTTGGGAACAATTGAGATGAACTTACAAGAACTATTCATGACATATCAATCAAAAGGAAAGATAATAAAAATAAGAGGGTTGAAGGAAAATTTCCCATAAAAGGTAAGCTCTCATCAAATGCAAAAAAATATTAAGGGATTTGATGGTTTTGTGGCCCAGTTAAGTTCATTAGAAGTCACTCAATCAAATGCTCTCCCCATCCAAATTTACAAGAAATAGTTGATCTTCATTTATGGTCCTTGGAGATAATCCTAAAGGACCTTCTCCTAAGAGGGATTGTGATCATACCATACAATTAGTTCCAAGGAGAAAACCACCAACAACAAAGATACATCCATATTTTTGTGTATCTTATTTGAAAAAGGTAATTGGGCATAATATCCCTATGCAAGAAATATACCAAAGATTGATGAAGAAGGAAGAATTATATTGGAACAAAATTTTAGTTGCCAAAAAATCCAAAAGAAGCTAAGGAATAGAAAACTCATCCAATGGAAGAATTTACCATTTGAAGATGTCACATGGGAGGACGAGGAGTTTATTCAAAAGAATTCACACCTGATTAGCATTGAGGAAGATGCTTCATTGAAGCAAGGGGGAATGTTACACCCTTAATATTAGTGAATATTAGGTTATGAATAGTTGGCTTGTGGCTATCTTAACTCCTAATTAAGTCATGTTATCATTATTATATTATTATTTAGTTTGTTAAGTCGGCCTAGGGCTTATATAGGGTTATCTAAGTCAGACTGGGTGATATCCTAGAAATAAATAGGTACATGTATACACCTAAAAATGGTATGGATAATCTAATTAATTAAATACGATTTATTTGATTAATTAACCTTTAATTCCTCTACTATTAAATAAATAGAAATATTTATTTATATAGTTCATATTAAATTCTTCAATCTTTATCATATTATTTTATCTTAATTAAATAAATGAATTCCATTTTGTTTTATTTAATTATCATAATCAAATTCTTCTACTATTAAATAAATAGAAATATTTATTTATTTAGTTCACGGTTAATTCTTCTATCTTTAATTCTATTCTTTCCTCTTAATTAAATAAACAGTTTTTAGTTTGTTTTATTTAATTTTCATTATTAAATTCCTCTATTAATTATCTTCCATCACATCATCCCATCTAAATTAAATAAACAAGTTTAATACTTTTCTTTTATTTAATTATCTTATTTTCTTATAATCTTTATCTAATAAACATAGACTTCTATAGTTTTGTTTTATTGAATTAAATATCCTCTCTTTCCTAAATTGAATAAATCCAAAAATTCAATTAAAAGATATTCTACAGCTATTTCCTCTTATCACTCAAAAATTGTGCACCTACCAAATTAAATATTATATGTCTAATTTAGTTTATCTCAACCTTCATGGGAAATTTTGGAGACAAATTGGAGACAAATTTACAGGTGAACTTCTTCATCTTCTTACTTTGATTCTTCCTAGGATCATCTAGCCAAATGTTTTTGTGGGAAGGAACAATCTCCATAATCAGCTCAAGCTTCTTCATCCTTCACCATTGAATTCTTTAGATCAAATCCAGACCTTTGCTTTTCCTCCCATTCACAAATGTGCTACTAGGAATCTATAAATACAACCTCATTCTACAGGAAAAGTATCCCAACTTTGTGCAAATTTACTCTATAGAAATACCAATTGAGCAATCAAGCATCTTAGCAATAGCAATGCCATTTAGCAATAGCAATCATAGAATTTTAGAATCAATATCATGGTTGCATCATAGTTTACTATAGCTTCTTTTATCAAGTTTTGTGTCAATTTAGATTACAGTAGCCTCATCATTATCATTTAACAATTATCATATAAGAGTAGATTATTGCATTTAGCAACATCTCATTCTCTAGATTGGCATTTTAACATTCCTAATGCTTACAAAATCTAAGAGCCCTGTGACTTAATAAATCTTTAGAGATAGAGAGCAATATGACGCTTTCAAGAGTTTTCCTATGTTATTTAGATTAATTATTGTTGATTCTCTTGATATAACGTCTTATTAAGAAGTGTTGTTTGTTATTTTACTCATTACTTATTCCACACTTACATTTTGGCACCCACCGTGGGGCTTCTAACCCCATTATTTTACATATTTTTTTGGAAAGTGTCTATGTAGGCTTTTGATGTGTTTCTTTTAGCATGATCGAGAGATTTAACAATTCATACAATAGATACTTTAGCACATCCAAAGACTGTTCCAGTGCATCCACTAGATATTTTGTCACATCTAATGACTATTCTGGTGCATCTATGGTTTCTGTTTCACCGGTCAGGGAGTTTTTCTTTTGGCACATTGATCTAATCTTTTAGTGCATCCACTAATTTATTTAGCTCATTGAACTGTTATTTTAGCATTGTTAGTTGATAGATTTGTCCTTTGAAAATAAATGCAGGAAGTGACTCAAATCACCCAGAAAGAAGAACAAAAAAGAACTAATAGTTGGAGAAGTTGTCATTAGATTGACAATTTTCCTCTGAATTTTAGAGGTACAACTCTAAACTCATAAGATATACAATGAATGGAAAATACGAGGTATGCTTTTAACCAGAAAGCAGAAAGGAAATTAAAACCTACCCATAACCATGAAAGTAGATGCAAAAGATTTAAATTCAATATTAAGTGAATGCAGATAATTGATACAAAGCCCCCTTTTCTCACACCCACAAATGATACTCAAGAAAAGAATGAGAAAAAATTTCTCCCTTTACTAGATGAATTATTTTGAATTCAAAGATTTAGAAATAAATACACATACAGCTTAACATAACGGAATTAATACTGGAAAGTAATTGCAAAGACTCAAAGTTCATTGACAATTTAAAGAAAACATCAGAAAATGTAAAGATTTTCAACATTTTCTTTATTTCTCCAATATCAAAAATGTGAGCACAAAGACTCCACAATCTGTACAACTATGAGGAAAGGAAATTAAACTACCTTTCTTTCTCCCCAAATAGTAGGAAAAGATCTATCTATATTCTATATCCCTATATATCTTTATCTTGCCTCCTTCCCCCCCTTTTAGATAACTTGGAAGCCTATATATATGCACCCTAAAATTGTCACATTACAAAAGTAACAGTCTTGAAAACGACCAACAATAACTGTTTAAAGAAAGACATTATTATTCCCTAACATGAAAAGATTCCATGCATGCCACTAAAGCACCAGCAGTGTCAAAATTCTATACATCTTTAATTGCATTTCCATAACCAAAATTTTTAATTTAGCATGCTCCTCTTCTTCATCTAAAACCTGGATAGTCCTACAATACTCTGCATAGTTGGTTTTCTCCTTCCAAGCCAGTGAACATAGCTGAGAGATGATGTCAAATTGTTCTTCTTCAGGCCAATTCACATCAAGATGAAGCACAGGAACAATTTCATCTTCACATTCCATGACATCACCTATAAGTAGCATTTTGAGAAGACTCTGAAATCAAAAATTATGCCAACTTTCTTTACATGCAAACCTATTTAACTTTGGCAGCGGAAAGTGGTAATTTATTCACTAAGAAAAATGTGTCAAGTAGTTTCGCTAACTTCCTTATTTAAGAGCTATCTTTTCGAGAGATTTCTAAAGATTACATTTAAATTTCCATTGTCATCTCAAGAGGTTAGAGAAGATGTTTCTTAAAGGCGTCGTACACTTTATTAAATTCACTGACACTTTGAAAATAGTACATCCAGTCGAGATCGCCATGTCGCTACAAACTAGAACTTTATAACCATGAGTTGAGAGTTCCAGAGTTTCTAGAACTTCTAATATCCTAATAACACAGAACATCCCTTCCAAAGGTTTACAAAGATCAGGTAGTTCCTAAACCTTAAAACTTAGTGACTTGGTTCAGGAATTTAATAAGACTGTGATAGTTATGAAACTTGATGGAGCCACGACTTGAATAGGTTACCACATAAGGATGTTTTTTTAAACAACTTGTATTGAAATAAAATTTTAAGGGGGTAACAAGTGTGTTTACTATCTGTTTTGGCACATCTAACCACTATTGTGGTGCATCTGATTACTTTTGTATAATTTCAAATTTCTGAAATCTAATCTCTATTTTCTATGTTCCAAGTACAAAATACGCTTGTCAAAGACCGTTGCTGGAAAAAATATGCGGTCAAAGTTAAAATTCTCATAAATTACTAATGATGTTTGTAGGGATTTATTTCACTTTGGTTAAGACTTGGGAAAGGAAAAAATACGGGTGCCCTCTAGGGGGTGATAAGGTTGTGTGGGATGACATAGTTGCAAGTTGTGGGTTGTGATATTCTAAGTGACCTACTTGAGATAGAAAGGTGCTTGAACTATTTGTATTTGTGTGAAAACCTGTAGAAATTGAAAGAATTGAACCACATTCTAGAACACTCACTACATGTTTAATACATAGATTTCTAAAACAACTGTTTACAATTTGGCTTATGTGTGTGAAGTTATCTTTCAAATTTATCATCCAATTAGATCAAAAAATTTAGAGATTTATTAGAAAAATAACTTCTCAAAATGTTCATGGTTCAAAAAATTACACCCTGAAATCAATCCTTTTATTTAAAGAAACTAGAACAAATGGAAAAAACTATGAACATACTGACAACTTCCAATTTAGCACATACATAGTCTATTTTATCACATCCACCCAGTATTTTAGCACATTTGTTGTCCAAATAGCATATACAATCACTATTTTAGTGCATCTAATTTATCTTATAGTGCTTTTGCAGCTTGTCCCTATCATTTACCAACACCCTAATTTACCATTATCTTAGTGCATCCACAGTTTTTTTTTGGTGCATATACCCTGTTTGATAGTGCATACACCATATATTTTAGTGCAACCACAGTTTTCTTTAGTGCATCTGCACTTTGCTATAGCACATCCACAGAACAAGAAAACAAAGAGCTATTTGAAACCCCTATCAAACTATAGACATCATAACTCAAATTTTTGTCAGAACAAAAAAAAAAAATTCTTAGTCCAAACAATGTCTTAAACCTAGAAAAATAAGATTTTTCAAGTCAAACTTTATAAAATTAAACCAAGATCTTGCAACCTTAAATTGTCTAAATCAGCAAACATAAAATTCTGGATTATTATGTTAACTTTCTTTATCAGTATTTTGTCATCCTACAATCACGAAACGAAACACAATAATCTGATTTTAACTTAGTCTCATCAATAGAATTTATCATTCTATTAAACTTAAGTTAATATCCTTGACACTCATCCAAAAAGATCAAATTTTAGTGAGGATAACAAACAATTGTATGCCAATTTTGATGAGGTTACATAGATAGAAACTTAGAGAAAAATAAATTGAAACACTAAACACCATGACTGAAGAAAATCCCTTTCATAGATTCCACCAAAATGATACAAATGAAATAACCCAAGAGGACATCCAAACAACACAAAAAGATCCCAGTTTCCATAAATTTATGGAAAAATTCTTAGAACAAGATATGGAAAAATACCTTTTGATGCTAGCTAAACTAGGTGCAAAAATTCCAAAAGATTTTGATATCAATTGATTAAAAGAAGCACCTGTGAGAACTGAAACTAAACCAAAAAACACAAATCAAGTGGTGGCACTAACACATCAAATGCAAAAAATGCAACAACTTCAAGATATGCAAAAAGGAACCACGAAAAGGTACTCATTACAAGAAATTTATCCTTATCCTTTTGATCCAAGTGTGGACATGATACCATTTCCTAGACATTGTGAATTCCCAAAATACAAGTACAATGGTAAAACAAATCCAATTGACCATGTGAGGGAATTCAGAACCATGAGTTTAGAATTTGCACAGGAGGAAACTTATCTAATGAGGTTATTTCCAAGGAGCTTAGGAGGTAAATGTATGAAATGGTTCTCTAAACTACAACCAAGAATTTGAACTATTGAGGAACTAGTCAATAGGTTTATCTCACAATTTTCCTTTAATATTCAACATAAGGTAACAATAAAAGACCTTTAGAACATGAAAAAAAAGAAAAGTGAAACATTCATCTCATTTCTACAATGATGGCAAAGGTTTTTTGCTAGATATCCTCATTCTATACTAGGAGAAGAAAAGATGGAACTATTCATTGACAACCTAACTGATGATATGAGCTATAGGCTTGAACTACAATGCCCACCTACATTTGAGAAAGTGATTGAAAATGGGCTCAAGATCGAAGAAGCCTTGATCAAAAGAGGGGTGATAAAACATTACAATGAAGGATCAAATAATAAAAACTCCTCAAATCACTATGGCAACAATGTTAAACCTAAGTTTTTGCAAAAGAATAGAAATACAGGAAACAATGATGCTACAAATAACACACAAAATACAAAACTAGTATTTAATTTGATGAAAACTACTACAAAGACCAATCAAAATAATGACCAAAAAATAAATCGAAGTGTCAATCAAAACAAAAATCCAGAAAATGGAGAATCTAAACCACAATCATATCAAAGACCATCAAATCAATGAAGATTCACACCATTGGGACAAACACTAGAATCAACAATGAGAGTAGTTATTGCAAATGAACTTATCACCTTACCTAAAGCAAGCAATTGGGAACCAAAAGTAAAACAATCTTGGTGGAATGATGCTGACTATAGTAACTTTCATAACAAAAAGGACATAAAACAAATGATTGTATGCAATTGAAACATCTAGTACAAGATTTGATTGATAGCAAGAAAGTATTTGTAGAAGGACATCAAATGAACAATGATTGCAATGCATTTAAAAATCCTTTGCCAAATTATGAAAAGGGAGAATCTTCTTCTGCAAATAGTAAAGGTAAAAATGTGAACAACATTTATGACAACACTATTCATTGTAATTTTGAGGTTGAGAAGAATGGAATCAAAGATAATCAAACTAATAATGATGGAATTAATGACATCATGTCACTAAACATGATCCTGAACATAGACACATCCAACAATCAGATCAATGTCATAAAAATTAGGGAAAAGAAAGACTACCAATTGGTCAACATGACAACAAGGGGGAAATCCAAGGTAATATTGAAAGGATTTACATCTAAAATCACTGCCCCCCCTTCAAATCAATACAACATAGTTGATCAACTATAGAAAATACCAGCACAGATATCAATATTAGAACTCCTTAAAATCTCACCATCCCATAAGGAGGTTTTGGAACAAGCTCTTGTAGCCACCACAGTACCCAATAATCTAGATGTTTTTCAATTTCAAGCTATGGTGAGACATTAAACCACGCCTCATTGTCTATCATTTTTTGAACAAGACAATGTATCACTTAATCATCCACACAATGCAACCCTTCATATTGAAGTATTAATCAATAAACATCATGTTAAACATGTCCTAATAGATGGTGGAGCTAGTAAAAAACATTTTCACTTTAAAATTGATCTGTACACTAGGTTATTCTGATAATGCTATTGATGCTAGAAGGAAAAACACAATAAAAAGCCTATTATGAAGAAGAGAGATCCTCCAAAGGATTGATTGTGTTTCCTATTCAAGTAGGACCAGTTGTGAAGAATATAGTTTTCCAAGTGCTAGAAAAAGAGATGACATATAACATACTCTTGGGACGTCCATGGATTCACGAAATGCAAGCAATCCCCTCAACTTATCATTAGTGTTTAAAGTTTCATGTTAATGGACAAGAAGTCACTATTTCAGCTAATTACAATAATCCCCAATATTGTAATAGGCTTAAAATGACACAAGACACTTTTGTGCCCCATAATAGGGAGGAAAGCACTTCTAGTTCATCTAATAGTGAAAAGTAATTAAAAATTGTATCTAAGTGGGTTGAGAAAAAGGACTACTCAAAAGATACAAGTGTTGTTGATTACACTCTATGAAACAATGAGGGTCAACTGAATTCTCTATCACAACAATTTCAAGAAAAGATCTAGTTAATGGACAACGCATGGGAGAATATTCCATTGGACAATCATTATGTCTTTCACAACTACTACCATCTCCAAGATCATATGGACAACCATCAACAATAACACAACAATCATCACAACCTACCACTATTTTTGATAATAGATTTGTGAAGGCAGGTACTTTAGAAAATGAATCTAAAGATAAGGCCATCCTCAATTGGCTCTACAAATATGAGGAAACATCTACATCAGAAAATATTAGCATAAAGATAGATCAATATGGCAAGGGAAAAAAATATTGGAGAAAATAGGGTATGAAGGATAGGGACCTATTGGTAAAAGAAAAGAAGGCATTGTATAACCCATCCAACCTCTCACACTTCAGCCAAAGGACAAAAAATGACCAGGTTATACAAGGGAAACAAAAGAGGAAACCACTCATGAAGTTTTTGAAAGGATCCTTCAAATGAGGGATAGCTCTGAAATGGATTCTAATGAGTATGAGTGGGATTCTTTATTAAAAATATCTTACAAGGACATAGAAGTTAATGTTATAAAAGAGTATGCACCCACACGTGAGGAGGGAAAATTTTTAAGGACTAGAACCCTTGTATTTGGATCACAAAATATCAATGACTCAAGTGAGGATGAAAAAATATCGAGTGAGATAGATGACTTGGATGAGAGTAATATCATAGACTTTGACATCACCACTAGAAATTTTGACAACATTGCTATAGGAACCCTCACTGTCGTTGACCCTAGCCAATCTGATGACTTTTTTCCTTTAATACATCCTAAACTTATTGACTAGGAACCAACTAAACCTATTGATGTACCTATCTTTGTGAATGATGATGCTATCCTTAATTTCCTTTGTAGTGACACACCTAACACAAGTTCTACTCATAAATCTCGTAATGATACTTTGAATCAAGAGGGTCTTAAATCTTCCAGTCACAAAATTGAAAATAGGAATAATGGATCTAATGGTGAAAACCATTCAATGGCAGCATTAGATCTTGAAAAAGTAAAAATAAAGAATGCATATGATGGTGAAAACCTTTCCGAGGAACCGAAAGATGGAAGATTTGACACCCTTCTAGAACATTATCATGAAAGATCATCAGTACTAGTGGATCCTACACAATCTATCAATCTGGGCACCACAAAAAAAGTAAAAAATCTACATTTGGAAACTTCTATGACGGAACAAGAAAAGATTGAATTCATCAAGTTCTTCAAGGACAAACACATTAACTTTGCTTGATCTTACTTTGATATGCTAGGGTTAGATCCAGATCTTCTGATGCATTATTTATCTCTACCATTTGGGATAAAAATGTTAAAGAAAAAACTAAGGAAAATGCATTTGTATATCGCCTTGTTGGTAAAGGCAGAGTTGAAAAAGTTGTTAGATGTAGGATTCATCAGATCTATTGATTACGTTGAGTGGATTTCTAATATTGTAATTATTTCTAAACCAGATAACAGTATCAAAATATGTATTGATTTCAAATATTTGAACAAGGCATGCCCAAAGGATGATTTTCCTTTACCAAACATTGACATTATTGTAGACTTAATAGCTGGACACACCATGTTATCATTAATGGATGGATTTTCAAGCTACAACCAAATCAAGATAACGCCAGAAGATCAGGAGAAGACTACATTCACATGTCCATAGGGCACATTTTGCTGGAATGTCATTCCCTTTGGGTTGAAAAATGCAAGGGACACATATCAACGGGCAATTACCACTATCTTCCATGACATGATGTATACCTTTATGGAAGATTATGTGGATGATATAATAGCAAAGTCATATACTAGAGAATGACATCTAGAGATCCTAGATAGAATCTTTACCAGGCTGGAGAAGTTCAATGTTAGATAAAATCCTAAGAAATGTGTGTTTGGGGTTACATCAGCAAAGCTCCTAGGATACATAGTGTTAAAAAAGTGTATCAAAGTAGATTCTGCTAAGGTCAAGGCTATAATGGAAATTTCTCCACCAAATAATATCATTCAACTACGGTCTCTACAAGGCAGGCTATAATCAATTAGGAGATTTATCTCCCAATTAGCAAAAAACCAAAGAATATCAGTCAACTACAGTCTCTATAGGGTAGGCTACAATCAATCAAGAGATTTATCTCCCAATTAACAAAAAAAAGTCATCCATTCAATCACTTGCTACATAAGAATGTCTCATTCAAATGGGATCAAGGGTGTGAAACAAGTTTCAATAAAATAAAATAATACCTAATGTCACCACCCATACTCATGCCACCTATAGAAGATACACCATTATCACTATACATTGCAACAACTAAGATTTTTGTAGGTGCTTTATTAGCATAGGAAGATCCTGCTAGAAAGGAACAAGCTATTTATTATATCTATAGGACCCTAAATGGTTATGAAATAAATTACACCTTCATCAAGAAATCTTGTTTGGTGATGGTATTTTCTACCCAGCAGTTGCGTCATTACATGTTGACCCACATAGTTAGGCTCATAGCAAATATTGCTTCGTTAAAATATCTACTCAGCAAAGCTTCCCTAATAGGTAGATTGGCCAAGTGGGTCATGATCTTAAGTGAATTTGAAATTTAGTATGTAGATCAAAGATCCATCAAGGGTTAGGTATTTTAAAATCACTTAGCTGAAGCTTTGCTACTAGATAATCATCCAATGAGCCTTAAATTTCCTAATGCAGACATTCTTACTATGACCACACAACAATGGTTGCTTTATTTTGATGGGTCATTCATGCATCGTGGATCAAGTGCGAGAATTATGTTTGTTACACCTCAAGCATATAGCATCCCAAAGTCATATAGACTCGTGTTTCCATTCACAAATAATGTGGTGGAATATGAGGCATTAATCACTAGCATAAAAGTGGCAATTGAATGGAAGATCACATAGTTACAAGTATATGGAGATTCACAACTAGTCATTTATCAAGTAAATGATGAATATCAAACCAAAGATGAGAATTCGATGCCATATAAGAGCATGGTGGATGATCTCAAAAATTACTTTCTAGAGATCAAATTTGAACAGATTCCAATGGTAGAAAACAAGGTTGTTGATGCAATGGTGACAATTGCTTCTCTATTGTAGATTTCATAAAAGTGAGGTCGTTATGAGTTTATGGTAGAACAAGTGTCTAATCCTGCATATGATAATCCTAAATCTCAAACCATATGCTATATAGTTAACATTGAATCCTCAATCTATGGAAAGACCTATGCTTAGCTAAAAGAAAATATCCTCCCTCTCAATCTTTCCCAAAACCAAAAATGCAATTTCATTCACCAAACCGCACGACATACCTTAATTGCAGACATACTTTACCATCAAGGTATAGATGGTACTCTTCTACGGTGTCTAGAACATAACGAATATAAGACAGACTTGCGTGAGGTTCATGAAGGTATTTGTGGAACTCATTCAAGTAGACTAACTCTAACAAAGAAACTCCTCCATTTGTGGTATTACTGGTCGAATATGGAGGAGTTTTTTCAATTTGTTAAAAGGTGTCAAAAATTTCAAATCCATGGTAACCTAATCCATGCACTAGCACAAGAATTGCAACCATTTACTTTAACATGGCCCTTTTGTTAGTGGGGACTAGACCTAGTAGGAAAGATTAATCCCTCTTCATCCAATGGACACAAATTCATAATCACATCAACAAAGTAATTTACAAAGTGGATAGAAGTGGTTCCCTTAACAAAAATCACTGGAAAGCAGATTTCTTCTTTCATTCTAAATTACCTCATTTGTTGGTATGGCATACCTCAGTCCATTGTCATAGACATTGGTAGACATTTTAAGAACCAAGATGTCTAGGAATTGTGTGAAAGGTTTCATATCCAACATCATTTTTCAACACTATACTATCCTCAAGGAAATGGCCAAGCAGAGGCCTCCAACAAAACAATTCTAAAAATTCTAGAGAAAATTATCAATGATGTTGGATGTGATTGACATAGTCAACTAAACCCTACTTTGTGGGAATACCGAACCAACATCAGAACACCTATAGGAGCTACACCATATTCCTTGGTATATGGATCAAAGTCCATCCTACCTATTGAGGTGGAAATACCATCACTCCATGTATCACTAAAGTGTATTATTATAGATGAGAATTATAGAGTGTCCAGAATTCAAGAACTGAATTTTTTGGATGAACGTTGTCAACAAGTTATAAACCATTTGAAGGCATACCAATAGAGAATGTCCAAAAGCTACAATCACAGGGTAAAACCTAGAATCTTTCAGGTTGGTCTCTTGGTTCTAAAGGAAACGCCTAGAAATCAATAGGACAGGGAAAAGAAACGAAAATTTGAACCTAACTGGCTAGGTCCCTATGTTGTCACATCATTCTATGGATCTGGGGCCTATCAACTATCTACACTTGAAGGGGATCTGTTCGATGAACCTATCAACAATATCCATCTCAAAAATTTCTACACCTAAATCACCTAGTGCACAGTTCAAGTCCTAGAAAATGGTCACCTTGATGTAAACCTAGAAAACAGACGTCTTGGTGATGGAAAAATACAAAAAAAGAGAAAAAATACAAAAATACAAAAAAATCAAAAAAGGGGAATTTTTTTTTTTAAAGTGAAAAATACAAAATACAAAAAAATCATAAAGTCTAAAAAAGTGTAATAAAAACATGTAGTGAAAACCTGGAAACAGGTGCTACTTGTTATTTAAACTAGTGGTTCCATCCATTGGAGACATGTCATGGTCATTCACTTTCACCATCATTTTCATCCATGTACATAATATGGCAATGTTGTCATGTCTCACCCTAGCTTGGGGGAAAAATCCTGAACTCACTAGGGGCAATAAACTTGAGCTTAAATAAATAGGAAAACAACACTATGGCAACACAACAAACATAGTGAGCATAGTGGAACCTAACATTGAACATACATCGAACACAAGAAAACATTTCAGTTAAATCAACCATCCATATCAAATGCTAAAATCAAATCAAGACAACTTTAGGTGGATGATATTCTTTTGAATCATGATTTTATCGCTTTAAGCTTGAATGTTCAAATGTTGTACTTTGATTATTATTATCATTTATTTGGAGCAACTTGATGATGTATTGAACTAGAGAATCTAGGAAGGAGAATGGTATTTACTTTGCATGTTATCTGTGAGTTAATCATTATTATTATGTGAATTTTTCACGAGCCGTGCTCTATAAAGTATCACTGATGGCATTCAAAATTTGCATAGGAAAGTGATTGATTCTTGTCTATTTATGAAAGAAATGCTCAGCTCATCGTGGTTTAATTATACTTAGATGCTTGTGTTCACTTGCAATATCAAAAATCATGAAAGTAGTACTTAGGCCACCATGGTCTAAATTATACCATTGATTCTTGCACTCACTTAATTTGGATATACACATCATCATGCATCTATTGATTCATGTAAGTACTACATACATCATGCATCCATACATCATCATTATTCACATAATCACATTTAACCATCATAGATAGAGCATCATAAAACATAGCATATAATCATGATCACTAAATGCATCCATAATAGTATCATATAGATCATCACATGACATATAGAACATAGAAATTAAATGCATCCATCATAGAACCATATAGAACACATATAGATCAATCAATTGGCCACATATCATATAGATCTCCAAAATCATAATGTCAATTATACAATGATGTCTCAAAATGTAAGGAGATACAACATCAAAAAGGGTTGTAAATCAAAACTAAAGTATACATCATGTCTTGAAATATATCAAAAAGTGCAATCAAGCGGCTATGTGTCGCTAGCCCCAGAAGGTTTCGACATCTCTAGACCGGTACCTCTCCCACTAGATGTACTGGGATCTCTCGGATCTCTCCATGGAGGTTGTGTCACACCTGTGCTAACATTCCTAGATGGAATCTTGCCAGATTAAGACTAGACATAACCCACTCTCTACTCAGAGGGAATGACATCATGGTACCGACCTCTGGAGTACTCTACCTCTCGACCTACATGGAGAACCTCTCTCATATAATCTGATATAGAAGTATCATCAGCCAATCTATGTAACCTCTTGGTTGTCAATTGAGCTTGCTCTGCAACTCATCTAGTTGCCAATGAGGAAATTTGTGCCTAAGTAGCTCCCAACTATCCTTGTACCTGAGCAAGAGTTTGTGCATGAGACTGGGCATGTGTCTACATCTGGGTCTATGTCTAAACCAATAAACCTTGTGCCTATATCAACTACCCCTGTAAGGTCTATACCTGCACTTGTAAACTCATATTCTATGTTTGTTAATGTTAAGAAGGTACACCAATCTGAACACGCTGCTCTACAAGGGCTACCAATGATCGCCTCTTACGAGGCACCATATAATTCTAAACATCTAAGGCTAGACCCAACCCACCTGCACCTAACTCACCTACACTACAACCTCCTCCATCATCACCATCACCATCTCCTTCCTCATCTCCATCTCCCTCATCATCATTGCTACTCTCCTCCTCACCACTACTCTCAACTTCCTCCTCCATCTCGCCACCCTCTTCTCTCCTCCATCGATGACCCTAGGCAACATCAACCTCCTCCTCACCAAGTAGCATCACTAGCTCATCGAGAACAAAAATATGTAGAAAAAGATGTAGATCTAGATACTCTGCATAATCCGCCATAATAGGTGCCTCAATAATCTCAGGACGGATCTCCCAAACTAGATGTTGTAGACCTTGGAACTCCTAAACAACAAAATCATATGAAAGATAGGGTCCCCACTCTATGGAACCTATCTGGCATTGAGCATAATGGGAAACACCATAGGGAATTCCCTGTACAATACCATACTACCTAAGCACCCTCCTGAACAAAAATATCTCCAACACCCAATGAGTCTGATCAATCAACAACATCAACTAACAGAGGTATGGAAACTAAATATCATCATCATCCCAGTGCTCACTATCTAAATAGGGGCACCATGTCACATCCTCTACATCGTCCAACACTCTCCTCTAATGCTCAAACTTACCCAGTCTAGGCTGAGTAAGTTGACCTACGTGTAGTGCCCACCCCGTTTCGGTCATCCTTGATGTCAAGTAAGTAGTTGTTAGTAATGTCATGATGATGTGGTGATTTTATTATTTAAATTTAATTTTAAGGTTATGAGGTAACACTAATAATATGTTTGGATTTGATTAATAAAATTAATTTAATTATAAGGTTACCTGTTTCATTTGGAATTAAATAAAGAATTAGATTCAATGATAAACGTCAATTTAATTATCGTTGGGAGTTAGTTATTTAAAATAATCAAATTAAATGAGGAAAGGTAATTATCATTTAATGATTAAATTAATAAATTTAAAAGTGATAAAATATTAAGAGGATTAAATATTAAAATTGTACTTAAGTTTAAATAAATTAGGGTAAAAATATTTATTGAATTATATTTTAATTAAAAGTTAATTATTTATGAAAATTTGTTTTAGTTAAAATTTAGAGTTAATTGGAAGTAATTTAAAATAAAAGAAGTTATTGGTTGAAATTAAATAAAATAAATACATAAAGTAATGATTAATTAAAGTGAGAAAATATTAGAAAGGATTAGATATTAAAATTTTACTTAAGTTTGAATGAAGGTAAAAAAACGAGAAAAGCCAGTAAAAGTTGGTACCTAATTATAATTGATAAGTTAATAATGTTATTATGGTAAGTGATGTGACGAAATAAATTCTAATAAAATATTATTAATGGTTTAAATGAATTAAATAAATCAAACTTGAATATTATAATTAAATAAACAATAAACATGCAAATAAATATTATCTGAAATTCAAGTTTCGGATTGGGGAAGGTGAAAAGTCATTCGGTGGTTGGGAATTCGTTCTTGGTTGGTAACTGACCAAGAAAGAAAATAAGAGGGTGATTTTTCCGAATGCCAAGGGGGACTTTGGGCAAGATAATTGGCAACCTGTGAAGAGAGGGAGGAATTTTACTGAAGGCAATTTCCACGAAGGAAGGAACAAGAAAAGAGATTTCTTTTGAAAAGAAAGAAAGAAGAGGAATTCAAAAGGGAAAGCGACTTCCAGGTTTTCTTTTAAATATTTTCCTTACAAATAGTGAATAGATGTTTTTCCTGTGAAAGATTTCCTTCTTCCTTGAAATCTTTTGTGTGCCAACTTCAAAATTTAGCTGAGTATTTTAAATGTCTTATTTTTCGGGCTGTACAAATTTGTATTTTCCTTCCTTTCATTTTATATATACTTACATAAATATGGTATTCAATATATGTATTTTGAGACTGTAAACTGTCTGTAAATGAACTGTTTCCTGTGACTCTATTCAAACAGTCTAGTTGTGTCATCCATAACATTTTTTTATACAAACTAGTTTGCTGGTAAATTTAAAGGGTTTCTCCAAATTCCAGTTTTCTATTTGCTGTCCAAAAATCTCAAATACCCAGATTATAGTTTTGGCGTTATGCTTAAAATACGAGGCTGCTGTCAAGCTGCTCCCTTATGGTTGCGTTTTGCTGATAATAAATATAATTTATAAAGAGTTAAATTAAATTTTGGTCTGCTAGTATGATAGGTTTTGAGATAAATAGAGAAATAATAAAGATGTTAAGGGTTTATTATAAAATAAGCTGCATTTTGTTAATTATTAAACTTAGTGGTTAAAATAAATTGATTATTAGGGAAGTAATACTTGGAGGGAAATGATTTATTTATATTAAAAGAATTGAATAAATAAAATATAAAATCAATCATAAGTAAAATATTAATTTTATTTAGGTTAAGGTTGTGCTGTGAAGAATTAGATTTTATCCCAGCTAGATAAATGATCTCTTATTTTTAATCAGAAAGTGAAGATATATATATATATATTTGTTTATAATAATTAGGTTGGATATTGTTTGAGGTGAGATATAATTAGAGGATCTTGTTCTGAATAAATAAAGTTATTAATTGTTGGCATGAAATCTTGCCAGGTAGTTAGTCATTAGGTGTTAAGGATGGTGCAGTTAGAATTCTCACATTTGTTACCTTAGGAAGAAACATATGTCCTTTTTGAATATTATTAATCATTGTATCTAAATTAGGATGGAAAGATAGGTTAAAAGTTTTAACGTGAGATTTAAATTAAGGAAAATTATAATATAAAATATATCTTGAATTTTCTTACATGTTCTCTTAATTGGTAATTTAATTTTATAGTATTAATTTCATGATATCTTTTAATTGTTTTATATTCTTTTAGAATGAAATAAATGTTATCTTAATATCTAAACTCCTCGCATGCTTTTAGGATTGGCTAATGGATACTCTTGGCAAATAGGTAGTTGGTTACTTAGAATAAAATATTGCTACAATTACTTGTGAATTATTGTGCCAGGGAATGAATTAGGTAAATAATTAAAGAGAAAATGGTTATTTCGATAGGTTGCTTAGTAAAATATTATTTAACAAAAGATTTTAACGGAATAAACATTATTGAATTAGGTATTTAATTTTGTTGTAGATAAATGAACTGTGTATTTAGTTAAAGTAAATCGATTTATATGGTTAATTAAGTTTTAGGGTTCACTAAAGGAGATAAGTGATTCTACATTTACATAGTTTCTTTTACTTGAAGGTTAATGATAAAGTTATTTTTAAGTGAGGATAAATCCCAGGTTCATAGGTTAATTAATTTAAATGATACTGATTAAATGTTAAATGGTTTTAATTACCTTTTTGTTATCTAATGAGTCTGTGAATGATAATTATTTATCAAACTACTGTGTGAAATAATCCATTAGTGTCGTCACCTTAGTATTATAATAAAGTTGTAAATTATAGAATTGTCATCTTAGTATTACATTTTAAAGTTATAATTAGGATTCGTATTAAACAGTTGATGGAGTTGGTTATCTTATAGATGATATAGTTATTTTAAATATAATTATTTGTCGTAAATACTCTCTTAATTAAATTAAGTGGATATGTTAAAATAAGTGATAAGAACGTTGAAATAATGCCTAAATTAAAGGAATGTCTTTATGGTTATAAGGTGTGAGTGATTGTTGTTTTAAACAAAGTGTTTTGAGTATTGGTTTAAGTGTTATTTAATTGTTTTAAGATGGGTGTTATTTGTGGGATATTTATGGAGATGTCTCAATGGCCTGTTCATTGTAAGTGTTTTAAGATAGTGTTCTTCAAGGTTGATGTGTTTGATGGTTTCCTTGTATGGAATTATTCCTTAAGACTTTGTAATTAATGTGTTTATATTCAGAAAAGGATTTATTTATAGGAGTTAGAAAATTATAATTATTAGGTAGTTAAGTTAGGTATTATGTTATTGAGTAGGTTAGTAAAGTGATTAGAGAGAGAGTTTCCTTATGTTAATAATTTGGGTAACATTGATAGATTAGTTTATTCTCAATTTGATTAGTTTCAAGTGGGATAGTTAACTTAGAAATAATGAAAAGTAGAGTTTTGTATGTTGTTGATGTATGTAGATAATATTGGCGATAAGGATTATTTCTGTTTAGGTGGGAGAATTGATTTATAAGATAAATGGAAGTAAATAAATTTGAAAACTTTAAATAGTTGGGTATTACGATAAAGGCTAGTGAATGATTGTTGATTCGATAAATGTTTTGATTAATTATATTTAGTTAAACAAAGGGTTTATGTAAATGAATAAAATTAGATGATCTTTTCTAAGTCAATTTCCCTCATATTCTTTTAATAGTTGATTTGTGGGGTTTCTATAAGAACAGTTCTAGAAAATACTTGTGATTGATATCAGGATCAAATTGTTGGTTTGAGTGGGTTGATCTTCGAAGGGAGATTGTTGTTATAATGTGTAAATTGGAATATATTTGTGTTTGAAAGAGTATACTTGTGAATAGTGTCTTATGGCTTAAACCATTAGATTTTATTTTCACTTCGTAATATTGTGCTATCCTTAAATGTTGGAAATGATTGATCTTTAAACTAATGTTCTTTTTAAAATGTTTCAAGGTACTTCTTATTGAATGGATTGTGTGGTTTTATGGATTCTTTCAATGTGACTTTTCCTAAGTTGATTTTTGAGTTGGAGTTTTTCTCTCATTTTATTTATGTTGCTATTCGTTGGGAACCAGTATGTGTTCTTTTGTTCTTTACCTAAGTGGCAAATTGGTTAATGTTAACTTTGTCATGATTGATGGTTCTACTTGATGAGTCAAATTGAAAAGTTCTTTGAATTATGGGTATTCCGAGAGGAGAAAATAGAGGTTTCCCTTGGATTCTCGATTTAGTTCGTATCGAAGTTGTTGGTGTTGTTGAGTGGAGTTGTTGATCTTATTTTGGTGTATTTGCTCATTATATTTATATTGGAAATAGTTCTTTGAGGTCTTGCAATTATTGCTGTCAGTTCTTTGATGGGGAAACCCTAGTGTAACTTTATGAGAATCTTCCAGAGGTTTATTTTACTATTGGTTAATGTTCCTCCTTTTATGTGCCCTTGTTGTGGCAAGTGTTTTGGTTTCATGTTTTTGAAAGGGTTGTACGGGAATCATGGAGATTTTGATTATGTATTTATGGCAAGATGGGTAATGCCTTGTATGTTGCTCTGTTGTGATATAATGTTCTTGTTATGTTGTTCAACCCTTGGATTTTGGTTTTTATGTTTTGAGTGTCTAGAGAGAGAGAGTGGCTCTAAGTGGGTGGTCGGTGCACAAAGGGGCACCAGGATAGCCCTCGTTAGAGTGAATTTAATAAGTGATAATTTAAATAATTAACTAGGGGCTGGGTAGAATCACATTAAAAAGATAATTGATGCCTCGTCCGCCGTTTAGTGCTATCACAGGCTAAAGGGGATTGAGAAGGCCGTGGTTGGCAAGATCGTTACCTTGTCTTCATGAAAGGTTAATGATTCCGCATGAGCAACCCTATGGAGCGGAGCCTTGAGATAGGTAGCCTAGATAACCATAGATGGAGGCGGCTCCTAGCGCTCGAGTTGCCTGGATAATCCGTCAGTAGATGGAGGTGGCGCCTTGCGATAGGGTTGCCTGGAGAATCCATGTTAAGCCATGCGATGACACTCTCCTCTAACACTCCTTATTGTGTTACTTCTTTGGAAACCCTCTGGAAGTGGTTCTTTGTCTTGAACTGATGAAACATAGTTGTTTTGAATTGATTTATGGTTTTACCCTATTTGATCTTTGGTGTATTCTTTGGTCTTGTATAAATCTTGTGGATGTTTGGGTTTTGACCTTGTACCCTGGTGGTACTGTGATATGATGTTGTTAGATTGGTTATTGCAATTTGGAATTGTGTCATGTTCATTAATGCAGTTTATTGGAGGTGCTTCATAATCATCCTTTGGTTATTTGGTTACTGGTTATTGCTTTGAATTATGTGATGAGATTTATGACTCTTAGATGTGGTTGATTATGTCATTGTAATTCCTGAGTGTTACGATACCATTGTGTGACGTTGAGTTTTATGGTGCCCTGTTTGGATGTTCTTGGTTGAGGTCTCTTTCTTGTTAGCTCCTAGCACGGGGGGTGGGTCTTCGAACTCACATGGTCAGGTGGAACGTGCTAAGCACCCCATTGGGTCCCCAGTCAAGGATCGAGAGGTGCGGATTGGTGCTGTTGCAGTGACTCCAGAGTTGTATCTGTCTTGGAGCCAGTTATGATATTGTGCATCATGTTATCTTATTGTATGGTTTCCGTTCATGACTGGAAACACTTTTGTATCATTGTACTTCTTGAACATTGTACTGTAATGTAATATTAGCCATGGCAGTTGTTATTCAACTTGTTATGTTAATCATGCATATGATGTATTTGCGTATTCAGATGGTTTCTTATCATTGATCATCATGTATGTGTTATATTTGTTAATGCTTACTTTATATCTTTAGATTTTATTCTTTATGGTTGTTGTATGGATCTAAGTCACGTAATGACTCCTCGTGTACCCCAAGGGATGTATGTGTTAATGAATCTATGAAATTCATGTTATGACTTAATGTGTATTACATGTATGTTATATAAAAAAAAATTTGTGTGGTAATTATTGTGTTGTTGTCCTTTGGGGTTCGCACGGCGGGGCGTTACACTATGCATATATGCACATATGGCCTCATGGCGGGTTGTTGTCTCACCATCACTAGACATGTAACAACTATATGCTTCCATGCCCACACCTATAGTAGTGTAATGTCAGAAGACAAGCTGCCACCTCAGAGGTAGACAACCTGATCTAAATCATGGTAAAGATAGGAAAGCATACACATGCCCCAGGAATGATATCACGTACCGTGAAAAATCATGCTCTCCAATACAAGACCCCAACCAATAGAAAGTCCCTTTGAGATGCGATTAGGACAAAGGAACCCTCCAATAAAACCAACAAGAACTGAAGGTAGGGTGGCATAGGAATCCACCATCTCACACCATGGAATCTCATATCTACAAATAGTATCATCCTAGAACACTCTACATAGAGCATCGGTCCCACCCTGCTCTGAAGAATCATATACTACAATATCACCAACAACGGGTATCCTCATAATCTTCCAAACATCCTCAAGAGTGACTGTCATCTCGCTAGTAAGAAGTGTTAGTGTAATTAATATTTAATTACACTTGCATAACTTTACTTAGGTAATATTTTAATTCCTAGGTTAATTATTTTCATCCTTATCTTGTTGACCTATCTTGTTGCTCAAGATAAGATTAGGGTTATGCATACAATGCTTTTATAAAGCAAATCATCTCATGTAATTATGAATTCTTGAATAATATTATTTGCACATCTTCATGAAATAGCTTTTCTTTTTATGATTTTCTCTTATGTGGAAGGTTTTTTGGTTTGCATGTCTGATCTTGGTTTCTGACATAGTATCAGAGCCTTGATATGCAGCCACTTCTCCAATTTTCAAATATTTTTAGTGCAAAGTACATTTGGGGTTCCTCAAGGGATCTAACCTTGAGCATTTTTTTGGTGCATTCTAGAGAAAAACATGCATCGCCATCGCATTCGCAGCACCCCAAAACCCTAAGATCACCTATTGTTTTGCTCAAATCCGAGCAGTTGCAACAAAAGGAAAAAATATTTTAGAGGCGTGCAAATTCGTACATATTTGAGTGCCTCATTTTGCATGCACGCAAGTATAGGGCATCATTCTGGGTTTTCAAAAAAAAATTCCATAGATCAAAAAAAATTATATTTAGGTTTTTTTCAATTCTTTTACTTGCAAAAAAATTTAAAAAAATTATTAGGTATTTTTTAAAACAATCAAATTACAAAAAAAAAATATGCAAAAAGATTTTTTTTTAAGAACATTTCAAGGCTTTAAAATCCTGCGGCTATAGGGTACATCATACCCTACCACGGTAGGTCCGTAGGCCTGCCAACAGCAAGGTGGCATGGGCCTCTTCTGCCGGCCTTCCACCATAACCGACAGTTAATCTATACCGTCGATGGGTTTTCAACTCGATAGTCTCCTCAGTCACGACTAGAATCTTGAAGATTCCTGGTGAATTTCACAACAAAATCTGACACGTGCAAACAAATCTAGTGGCGGCGAAACCAAGACAAGCTGAGAATATTCCCTCAAAATTTAGGCAACTGGCAAATTTTTCTGCCAAAGTTTTTTTTTTCAGTCTGTATGACAACTGTCAATTTTTTGTTACAAGGGAGCACTTTTTTGCTATGACAGCCAAATGGCCATAAAATTTAACCTCATCAAGTGTTGATATTAGCATGATTTCAGCAATCGTATGACCCTCTTTTCCCCTCCCAGCCCTGATTTTCCTTCAAGGAGCAGTTTTTTCCTTTTTGGCATAACTTGGGCATATGGTATTGAAATTGGGCAAACGATATATTGATGAAAAGTTGGTTCTAAGCACTATCCTATGGTGTAGTTTATTTTTTAGTACTTTTCTATTTAGCTACTTTTATTTCTATTTTATGTTAGATGCTCATTTATGGTTTTTGAGCTCATAACGTTTTGCTAGGATCTCTAATTTTTTCCTTCTTTGCAGCGTTGGAAAGGTATTGAGGAGCTTTATGTTGTTGTCCATACACTTTTTCCCTGTATTTGTCCCAGGTTGATCGTTATTCCAGATTTGTCCTGATGGGTGTTTTGGAGATTACTTAGATGTTTTGGCAGTTGGGAGGGTGAAACTTGAATATTTGCACTTCATTTCAGTACCACATCATTTTATTTTTTGTTTATGCACATTAGCATTCTCTCCTTTTACAATCATTGGGTTATTGTAATAAATGAACTAAGATAAAGTTCCATCAAGTGGGTTTCTTACATAATAATCTAATTAGAGTGTGTATGCACTTTGATCTCATCTTGATTTTTTGACAAATCACATTGGTTATATCTAGTTTCTTAGTTTCTTTTGGCCACATCTTGCTCTAGATTGACACATATCAAATTCACATATGTTCACACTTCAGGTTGAGAGATCATGGTTCTTGATCCACATTGGTTCAGATCCATCTTAGTTTGAGGGCCATGTTTTTATGGTTAATGTTCCAGAGTCTTTATGGTACTTGTTCCCAGGGAAGAGTTTTAGTCTCAGTTGGTATTAGCATTGAGACACACGATTTCTAGACTTTTTCATCTACTATTGCTTCATAGATTCTAGGGTTGTTCCATTTTGTGATTTTTCCAATGTTTTGTGGCATCAGGTCTGTTGTTGCATTATTATGATTCTGCTTTGGTTTCTTATAAACAAAATTATCTTTCCTTGCTTGTTGGATTGTGGTTTCAGTGATACTCCACAGTGTTCTTCTAGTGCTTCTTTGTAGTAGTCATCTCATTGTAGGGGGGTTTTGACCCACTGGGTTTTCCTTCTCTACCTCATTATTACATTTGTACATGGGTACCTGATCAAGTCTTGTTGTCAGGACCCATTCATGCTTTCTTGCTTCATCTTAGTTTTAGGTGTGTGCTTTTTTAGTATCCCTAAGTTGCACTTATGGGGGGATGTTAGTGTAATTAATATTTAATTACACTTGCATAACTTTACTTAGGTAATATTTTAATTTCTAGTTTAATTATTGTCATCCTTATCTTGTTGCTCAAGATAAGATTACGGTTATGCATATGTTGCTTTTATAAAGAAAATCATCTCATGTAATTATGAATTCTTGAACAATATTATTTGCACATCTTCATGCAATAGCTTCGCTTTTTTTATTGTCTCTTTTATGGAATTTTTTGGCTTGCATGTCTGATCTTGGTTTCTAATAGGAAGGTGGAAGGTATTATGCTCACTATGCCACCTCTCTGTTAGGGTTGTTAAGAGACCCCAATTAATCCTAATTTTGGGCACATCTAATAGAGAGGACAAACCACAACGCATAATGGCTATCTTCTCAGGTTGCACTAGCTACAGTATCAAATCAAACGTCCTAGGGAACCGCTCTCAAATATATAAGTTCGTCAAAGACTCTTATCATCACGAAATGTTCAAAGTCAGTACTTTGTCAAATCATCAAACATCAATCAACCTATCAAATATAAACAGCTCTTGTGAGACTTTCATTAAATCTCATGAGAAAATATCATTGAACCTCACCTATCAAGAGGTCAATCATCAATCTTAAAATTGTACCTCACCTATCATGAGATTTATCAAAAAAACTATAATTATTCCTCACCTATTATGAGGTTAATTATCATCAATCAATCATTAGACCTCACCTATCATGAGGTTGAACATCATCTCCTCTATTGATATCATCAATCATATCAAATCAAATGGCTGACATGATACGAAATTGACAAAATCAAGGACAAAATTGAAAAATTACATCATTTTGACTTGAATGCACTAAAACAATGTTTTCATGTGCCACAACATTCAATGCGCCATTAGAACACCTCAATGCACTTAGAAAATAGGTGATCAATGCGCTAGAACATTGTATGCACCATTTCAGAGGTTCAATGCGCAACTTCAGGCAATCAGTGCACTATATCATCAGATGCGCCATTTCATCTAATGGATGCGCTACAAAATCTAACCTATGCATTGAACTAACCTATGCACTACTTTACCCTATAGATGTGCTACACTTTTTGACATATGTGCTAAAACTCAAATGTGTTATTTCATCCTACCTACGTGCTACAACATTTAACCTATGCGTTATTCTAGTCAATGCGCTAAAATAATAATTGTATGCGCTAAAAGAATTTTAAAATTTTAAAACCAAAAAGAAAACATGCAAAAGAGGAAAAACATGAAAAACAAGGAGGTTCACGTGTACATACTAGAGGTCCATAAGCAGTTGGGTGGTTGTTTCGACACACGCACTCAAAACGGTGAGTGTGGTATGGGATTGACATTTTGCTCCAAATTGCTCTCACTCCAAATTTTCAAACTCCAAATGCACAAATGAATTCAAATTCACCCCATTTTAACTTTTTAAAGGGTAATTAAGGGGATTTTGGTGGGATTAAGTTATTTTATTTATTGGAGGCTTAATTCAAATTCATCACAGGGGCATCTTTCAAAATGTTTGTCAAGAGATAAATTATTTCATCATCAAATCATTAGAAAATAATTGAAAATTTTGAAAAATCCCAAAAAAATTAAAAATTCATTAATTTATCTCCCGAAGGGGCATATATCCGTCATCACCTAAAAATCAACATCTAGGGCATACTAAAAAAAAAATTCATCGATACTAGCAGTAGCAGTAAAATTTTCTGTGAAGCAATGCATAAACATATCACTTCAAAGAGGAGAAAATTTATACACCTAAAACTGGTCTGGATAATCTAATTAATTAAATACAATTTATTTGATTAATTAACCTTCAATTCCTCTACTATTAAATAAATAGAACTATTTATTTATATAGTTAATATTAAATTCTTAAATCTTTATCATATTATTTTGTCCTAATTAAATAAACGAATTTCACTTTGTTTTATTTAATTATCATAATCAAATTCTCTACTATTAAATAAATAGAAATATTTATTTATTTAGTTCACAATTAGTTCTTCTATCTTTAATTCTATTATTTCCTCTTAATTAAATAAACAAATTTTACTTTGTTTTATTTAATTTTCATTATTAAATTCCTCTATTAATTATCTTCCATCACATCATCCCATCTAAATTAAATAAACAAGTTGAATACTTTTCTTTTATTTAATTATCTTATTTTCTTCTAATATTTATTTAATAAACATAGACTTCTATAGTTTTGTTTTGTTGAATTAAATATCCCCGCTTTCCTAAATTGAATAAATCCAAAAATTCAATTAAAAGATATTCTACAGTTATTTCCTCTTATCACTCAAAAATTGTGCACCTACCAAATTAGATATTATATGTCTAATTTAATTTATCTCAACCTTCAAGGACGATTTTGGAGACAAATTGGAAACAAATTTACAGGTGAACTTCTTCATCTTCTTCCTTTGATTCTTCCTATCATCTGGCCAAATGTATTTGTGGGGAGGAACAATCTCCATAATCAGCTCAGGCTTCTTCATCCTTCACCATTGAATTCTTCAAATCAAATCTAGACCTTTGCTTTGCTGCCCCTTCACAAATGTGTTGTCGGGAATCTATAAATACAGCTTCATTCTACAAGAAAGGGATCCCAACTTTGTGCAAACTTACTATGCATAAATACCAATTGAGCAATCAAGCATCTTAGCAATAGCAATATCATTTAGTAATATCAATCATAGCATTTTAGAATCAATATCATGGCTATGTCATAGATTACTATAGCTTCATTTATCAAGTTTCATGTCAATTTATATTATAGTAGCTTCATCATTATCATTTAACAATCATCATATAAGAGTAGATTATTGCATTTAGTAGCATTTCATTCTCTAGATTGGTATTTTAACAGTCATAATGCTTACAAAATCTAAGAGCCCTGTGACTTAACAAATCTTTGGAGATAGAGAGCAATATGACGCTTTCAAGAGTTTTTCTGTGTTAATTAGATTAATTATTGTTGATTCTCTTGATATAATGTATTATTAAGAAGTGTTTTTTGTTATTTTACTTGTAATTAGGAAAATATTTTCAAGTTAATTGCAAATAATATAATAACTTAAATCCCTAACAACAATAGTAAATCCCTAACAACAATAGAGCACAGTGAAAATAAGAAGCATAAGAATAGTGAAACAACATCACCTCTATCTGATCTTAGGACCTTGATTTTCCTTCTGGTCTCATTCTCCACTGTAGCATTAAATGATTTTAACTTCTCAAAATCTTTTGATTTCTCCTTTAGATATGTAATCTAAGTCATCCTAGTGTAATCATTAATCAACACCATGAAATATGTCTCCTTGTGGACTCTTAGTCCTCATTGGTATCTATATATATCAAATCCAATGGATTTAATGTAGAATACTCCTTAGAAGGATATTTTGTTTTTGTCAGCTTCCCTTCATGACATGGCTTGCAACTAATTGATTGAGGTTTCTTGATTCTTGTAACATAACCATTATTCTACCCATTGGTTTTTACTATGTTTTAACCCACAAGTGAACAAATATAGGAATTAAAAAAAAAAATCTAATTAATAAAAATATGCACATTTGAAATAACCTCATTCCAAAATTTCTCATTGCTTTACAATGAAACATTATAAAAACCCAAGTAATGATTCCATATTACATAATTTCATGTGAAGATAACATTTCACATTTATAAATTCCATAGAGATGGATACACGAAAACATGCATAGCTTCTATGAGCTTACTAGAAATAGATATACGAATGGTCCAAATGCCCTTTCTTAAATCTTGGTTGCCAATTGATGAGGAGAAGCATCACTCAAGTTATTTTCTACCAACCACATACTTACTACAGTCCCTCACACATCTACCTAATTGGTCAGATGATCCTACCCTTTGATGAAGAGATTGGTTGGGTAACCTCATAATAATATTCTCCCCTAAGCTTGGTGTTGTGTCCTACATATCTAGAGCTACTATATAGTTGCTACAACCTATATGTATGAAAATCATTGTCTAGTATGTAAACCTGGATCACGGTGAATGACAGTGTAAATAGTGGCAACTTACACTACTTTTCCAATGTATTCATCACCTAGTACTTTGAGTGGATGTCACATGCTCACCCACCTTCCTAGCTCAATTTGGATTTGACCATTCATATTCTATGCATAGATTACCCCCTTTTCCATGGATTATCTTAACCCCAAGAATAACCTATTAACAACTCATGTTAAGAAGAAAGTGATGACATAGCATCTTGACTAACTAGGTTACACCCTTTCCCATGGATTATCTTAACTCTAGGAATAACCAAATTAACCATATGAGTATTCATATTGTTACAACATTAAATGACTCTATTTCAAAAGTACAATCTCAACAAATAATGTTTTCATTGAAAAAGTATGATCTCATCAAGAAATGATCTCATCTCAAAATTATGAACTGAACAATTAATGACCTCAATCAAAAGAATAATCTCATCAATAAATGACTCCATTCAAGAGTATAGTATCAAAAATAAATCGATTCTAATAAAAAGTATAATCAACAATCAAATGATCAACTAGATCATATAGGTTAATCCCAACCTATTTGCTTCAATCAATAATCAAATAAACAACCCTACCAAATAGGTTATTCCAAACCTAAGGTTTCAATCAAAGGTGATGTAATGATCAAGTGATCTTATAAAACTTCTCTTTCGATATACCTCAAATATTCACATGTTTATAATGATGACTACATTTTTATATAATTTGAAGGACATTATCAACTTGTGAGGAGTTGGTGCTTCTGCACCCATAGTCCTCTTCACAATATAGTTTTGGGTTACTAAAATGTGAGTCGTCTTTTAGGATCTCATGAATAGGAATAGACTCTTAACCAAATAAGAAAACAACATAACCAAAAATTACATTTATCAACTCTACTATTGAATATTAATATAACCATCAAGTTTATACCCTGCCCCTAGGGATAAGACTCTCTTCTTAGTATCAAGGAGAAATGAGTAATCAATCAAGTATGTACTATCAACATAGTTTGCATGAGATCATGACCTAGCAATGATGAAATTTCCATCATGACACCTATTGTGCACTTTTCGTACACATGCCCCACCAAAGGCGAGGACCTTTTTGCTTGCTTCATTTGATCTCTTCTCCTTTAGGGTTTGGTTTCTTGCAATTTTGTCTTTGCTTCACCTTGAAATTTAGTTTCTTATTTGCACTTGAGGTGTCTTTTGCAACATCATGATCATAGTCTAGCCCTTAGAAGTTTTCCTCAACTCAAAATTTCACCCAAGGGCTAAAATTGACTAAGTGAGGGAGAGGTCCAAAAAATTTGAGCTACCTCAAATTCCCTGAAAACCAATTTTGAGGTGAATTTTCAACATCACTTGTAAATATTTTTTACACTAGTGGATAGAGGACAAAAAATTAGGCAGGTTTCTTTTTTAACTTTTCAAAAATTCCTTCTAGAAAAAAGTTATGAAGTTTAGGGGATTTTGACCTAGCTTGGATTTCGGGTAATCCAAGCTACCTCAAATTTTTCAAAATTTCTTTTTTTGGAAAAATCCAAGCCCCCTCAAAATCCTGAAATTTTCCAAAATGGAAAACTTTTCCCAAAATAATCTTTTTTTTCAAAAATAGAATTTATTTTAAAACGTAATGCTTTCAAAATGAAAATTTCCAAAAGTGGTAAATTTTTGAAATTTTGAGAAATCCAAGCTACCTCGGATTTTCCAAAAGGATCAGGCATCAGGTAATCTGAGCTACTTTAGATTTTCTAGAAGGATTAAGCATCGAGTAATCCGAGCTACCTTGGATTTTCTGAAATTTCCCTTTTTGGAAAAATCCAAGCCCCCTCAAAATCTTGAAATTTTCCAAAAATGGAATTTTTTCCCAAAATGATTTTTTTTTCAAAAATGGAAATTTTCGAAATGCAATTTTTTTTCAAAACCAGATTTTTTGAAATATTAAAATGTTCCCAAAATGAAATTCTTGAAATGGAAAAAATTTGAAAATAAAAAATAAAAACAAAAATTTCCAAAAATGGAAAGTTTTCTTAAAAGGCCAAAATTTTCATGTTTAATTTGGATATTTTATGGATTGAATTTTTAACATGTGAGCTACTAATGATGATATCTATTTTTCAGGATTAAAAAAATCAAAAGGGGGACTTGCATATGGATTTGTGCCAAGAGGAAAATCTAGAAGAGTTCAACTCAAATATTAAATGTGAGGCCTGCATAAGAATTTGTGTCCCTAGTTGTATACCAATTGGAGAGGTGCCTTTAAAAGGAAAGACATGTTAAGCTATATTTATTCTCCAATGAAGATTTTCTCAAAATTGATGTCATTGGTCCATAATGTAACTAAATGCAATTAATTGGATAATGATGTATATCGTTGATGTAGGAGCATCCAGTGGTGTAAGGGCAATCTTGCATCACCCAAAAATAGTTAAATTTCAAGTTTCTCATTTTTTAGATGTTTTTACATTTTTTGATACCCTTTTCATCATAATGAAATTCTCAATTTATGGTTTTTATTTTCTATTCTTGGGTTGAAAGATATTGCAGTTTTAGTTTCCCATATTTGCACCTGAAAATCTTCGAGTTAGATTTGAGGCACTTAGAGTTCCCAGAATGGCCCCAAAACTTGCTGAAATTGGCATAGTGATTTCAAGCGCGTTATTGACTTCGAGACCTTTCCAACGGTTCAAACAGTTCGCGAATCAGAGTCCCGGATCAAAAGTTATGGCCCCGGGAACTTGGTGCACTTTCTAGAAGATACAATTGCAAATGTTCTTTTGAAATTTGAACTTCAAGTTGTAATTTTTCGGCGCCAAACCGCCTAAACTCAAATTTGAATGTTGTTTTGGCTCCAAACTAAAGAGGAGCTCTATTTATGGGCGGGTTTCTAATTTTTGGGTAACTTTTTGGGGGACAAGCTCGCATATTGCGAAAGGGTGATTCTATAGCTTTCTGTAACTTGCATGTGTTGTAGAACTTGGGGATTTGAGATCCTCTGCATGTAAGAAGCTCCATTTTTTGAATAATAAAATTATTCTCTTGTTTGTGGGTTATTTTCTAAGTCTCGTGTTGTACCCTCATCAACCATGAGCTCCCAAATTAAATGTAACAACTTGATACTTCTAGAAGTGCAATTACAGCCATTGGATGAATTAAATCCTAGCCATTGGTTCAAAATTTAATTTTCTATATAAGACCAATGCCTTCTCATTTGTAAGGGTTAGACTAGGTTAGTATAGCTAATTAGAAGCTATAGAAAGTTAGAATTGGCTAAGTTAGAAGTTAGATTCTAGAAGATCATAGTTGTAGGAGAGAAGAGAGATTGGAAATTGTTATGTAATGTTGGAGAAGTTAATGCAATTGAATTGTTGATTTTGCAAGCTTTTTGTTACACTTTGACAGTTTATGTTTTCTTGTTCTTGATTCTCAGATGTTAGATGTTATTTTTTAGTTCTTTCATGATAATGGTGAAATGTTAATGATGTTGATTGATCTTCAGTCCATAATTTTAGCAATTTTTTGATTGTAAGTTGTGTAAAGTTAGTCTGGGCCTTATTTTGTGCTAAGTTCAATTGTGGATGCATGTTTACATTGTGCGAGTTGGTGGGTATGTGAATGAATATTCATAGTTTGAAAATATTTAGTTTCCTTAAGAGATTGCACGATTTTTGAGGAGTTGTGAGCTTCTCCTTGATCAAGTAGAGATTGGTTTTATTGGGGATTTGTCCATTTGCAACATTCATCATTGTTGTGATTGATCTTAAGAGTTAGTTTAGAATCTCTTTCAATCCTTTCTCTTTTTCTCTTTCTTTATATCTTGGTTAGTTTTAGGATTGAAAGTATCACCATATTGTTACATATGATGAAAGTACACTTCTAGCATTGTTCATTTGTAAGGCCCCTTGTGATTACCAACATTTTCAAATTATCTCCGAGTTGTTTATGCATTGTCAAGACTTGACATTAGAGACCTTGGGGTTATCTCTTGAGGCTTGTTGATGGAGATTTACCTTTCAAGAGAGATAGGATACTTATATTGTGTCTAAGTTGTTGATATGAAAAAAACACCATCAATAGATTGGCTCTAGAGGGAGGGTTGAACGAGGTGACATAGTTGGAAGTTGAATGAGCCTTCATGTTGAAAATCTAAGATATGATAGATCTCTAAATTTGAAAGTACAAGATTTGAGTCTAGATGGAAAAGCAGCCTTATGCCTTCATTATGGGAACAATCTTCAGATTGATTTTCTTCAACTATGTGAGTCTTTAGATAAGAGATTGGATCTTTGGAACCATAAGGGTTTGCACCACTATGCATCATCAGACAAGTGTAGAATCCACAATACTTGTATACACATTGAGTTTGAATGCTTAGACTTTTTGGGTAAAATCGAGAGAATTTTGGAAATGGGTATTTTCATACAAAACCTACCTGAACCACTAGCCTCCACAGATTTAGAGTTTATTGATGTTACAATTGAGGCATTTACACAGATAGTTGAAGATCAACTTGGTGGTGGTAAGTGCTTGCAAGATTTCATTTCATCTAAATGGAGTAGAGTTCATAATGTAACCCATTTGGATTTCACTTGTCGTTCATGTGTGGACATCATCATTAAAGTTGGAAGATACCTAGAGTGGAAAGAAAAGTTAGACAAGCAATGCACTATAGAGAAGCCAACAAATTTTGAATCCAAAGATGATGTTGTAGCTGATGTTGAGGTGGCTCTGGAAGGGACTAATTATAAGGAAGATGAATCTAAGGCATTAGATTTAACAGAGGAAAATTTAAGTGAAGAGCTACCTATAAAGATCAAGGAGGATGTTCTTACAGAGGTTAGTCAGATTTCTAAAAATACAGTGGAGGATGAGCTATAAGAGAAAGGAGTTACCATACAAGCACCTCCCATCCAGGATGAAAATCCAATACAGACTAGATATGAATATTTTGTTGCTAGAATTATAAAAGATTGGTCAAGCCTGAAGTACATTGTCTGCCTAGAGGCTCGTTGTTGTTACTAGCTTGGTGCAAGATACATGAGGAAGAGAATTCTGAATTCACACGCTTCCAGTGCCAAGCAGCCATAAAAAAGGTGGAAGAACAAGTGAAACTGCTACAACATACAAGGGATACATAGAAAGATACATCAAACAAGTCTCCAATGGAAGAATTTCAACAAGTTGCTAATGAATGTCTTGAAGAACATGAGGAAGCACTTAATGGAGTGGTCAATATTCTTGATAGTTATGATCAAGAATCTAAACCAGTGCCAACAAAAGATGAATTTAGGGAGTCTTCTCATTTATCAAATTTTGTTTTTCCTCAATCCATTGATGAACTACACAATGAAAATTCACATCTTTTATGCATTAAGGGTGAGGAAGCTAATGTAGTTCATACTGATGTGTAAGAAAACATGAATGATGTTGGAAATAGTAATATTACGGTCATAATTGATGGGCTTGATCAAACTATTGTAAGTGAAAATATGTTTAAAGGCCATTATGTGATGCTTCTTAATGAACATCCTATTGAGGAATTTGTTGTGCATGATGAAGCTTCTACATTCTCATCATTGATATCTTAGGAAGAAACAAAAACAGGTGAAAGGTTCCATGATGTTAATTCTAAGTTTGTTCAATCTCAATTTCACCTTGGATTGCTTATTGATAACTCTAATTTTGTTTTACATATTTTGAATGTGAGAGGAATGTTGCATCATTAGTGGAGACCTCTTGATAATACTAGGATAAACTCTTCACAATTGAGGAATGATGAATACAACACTCATTCTACAAAATTACAAAACCAGGTTGTTTCTTTCCTTACTGTACATTTTGTGGCTTATCAATTTGACTATGTAGATTTGGGAAAGAAAACTTGCATATGGATTGATCATGGTATCAACTAGTTGCCTCAGTTGTTGATTATTCCTATTGATAAGGTTGAGTTTGAATGTTGCATTATTGAGCCTTATTTTGTTGAATATAAATATGAGTTTACATTCTTGAGGACTGTAACAATCACCTTACTACTTATTCATGCACTAAAAATCCAAATAGGTGTGGACCTCAGTTTTCCATATTTGACCATGATTCATTTTGAGTCTCTTTGTACATAGATTTGATTTGAATAAATATAGCTTGCTCTGCTTTTCTTTTGCTTTAGTCTATTTTTGTTTTCTTTAGGATAGATTGCTTTAGGATTAGTTTGCTTTGGTTTGTTTTTCTTTGCTTTTGCTTTCTACTTTTGGTTAGTTTAGGTCTACTTTAGTTTAGATGGCTTTGGTTTTATGTTGCTTCTCTGATTCGAGGTCCCTCTTCTTTTGTTGGGGATATTTTCATTTGTACAACAACCCTTTTATTATCTTGGACTATTTTGAGTATTTCATTGGTGGAATTTAATCATGTGTCTTGAATGGATGGTCAATATTTTTTGCTAGTATCAAGTGGTCTGAATGTTTTATTTTTAAAGAGGATGGGCCATTGGTCTAATTTGAACCTAAAATATTCTGAAATATTATATCTTTCATACACCTTAAGAATCTTAAGGTTGCAATAGGGTCCTTGTTGGGTCTTGTTAGGTGAAAAATCCTAAAATTCTACTTCAATGCCACTGTGATTCTCAGCCTTGAGTGTGAGTTTTAATGCTTACAAGTTGAAGTAAAAGAGGTTAAGAGAATATCAGAAAAGAAAAGAAAAGAAAAGGAAAATATTGAAAATTAAAAACAAGAATTCAACTTATCAGGAGTATCTAAATATCTCTACTTGGGCTATGGACGCCTAGCTAGCAGTAGAGCTATGTTCGAGAGAGTCACAATGATAACCTCATTGAGGCTATGGATGCCTAACTGGAATTGAGACTCTATCTATGTTGCTTTTAAAGTTAGAATTTTTTACATAGCCTAACTTGATTGAGTTTGGTTCCTACAACAACCGAGGGAGGAAAATGAACTCACTTGCACACACTGGGATTTTTAGGTTATGGAAGGTTTGGTCTACCTTTGGTCTTGATTCTTTAATCTTGCATTTTGATTTGTTTTCCTAATAGGGAGATTGAAACTAGAGATTCTCAATTCATGATTCCTATTCATCATCAAAATGCTCTGGAGAATTTTCCTAGTAGGAGTCACCATTTTTTGTGCACTTTTTGCACACATGCCCCACCGAAGGCAAGGACCCTCTTTTTGCTTGCTTCGTTTGATCTCTTCTCCTTTAGGGTTTGGTTTCTTGCAATTTTAGCTTTGCTTCACCTTGAAATTCAATGTATTATTTTCACTTGAGGTGTCTTTTGCAACATCATGATCATAGTCTAGCTCTTAAAAATTTGTCTCAACTCAGAGTTTCACCCAAGGGCTAAAATTGACTAAGTTACAGAGAGGTACGAAATTTTTTGACTTACCTCGGATTCCCTGAAAACCAATTTTGAGGTGGATTTTCAACATCACTTGTAAATATTTTTTGTACCAGTGAATAGAGGACGAAAAATTAGGCTAGGTTACTTTTTGATCTTTTCAAAAATTCCTTCTAGAAAAAAAGTTGTGAAGTTTAGGGGATTTTGACCTAGCTTGGATTTCAAGTAATCCGAGCTACCTCTGATTTTCCAAACTTTCCTTTTTTGGAAAAATTCAAGCCCCCCTCAAAATTGTGAAATTTTCCAAAATGAATTTTTTTCCCAAAATATTTTTTTTCCAAAATGTAATTTTTTTTTCAAAAATGAAAAATTTCCAAAAGTGGTAAATTTTTGAAATTTCAGGAAATCCAAGCTACCTCGGATTTTCTGGAAGGATCAAGCATTGGGTAATCCAAGCTACCTTGGATTTTCCGAAAGGATTAAGCATCAGGTAATCCGAGCTACCTCAGATTTTTTGAAATTTCCTTTTTTGGAAAAATCCAAACCCCCCTCAAAATCTCGAAATTTTTCAAAAATGGAAATTTCTTCCCAAAATGATTTTTTTTTCAAAAATGGAAATTTTTTCCAAATGTAATTTTTTTCAAAATGGAAAATTTCCAAATTTTAAAATGTTCCCAAAAATGAAATTTTGAAATGGGAAAATTTTGAAAATAAAAAAAAATCCAAAAATGGAAAGTTTTCTTAAAAGTCCAAATTTTTTTTTAGTTTAATTTGGATATTTTATGGATTTGATTTTTAGCATGTGAGCTACTAATGATGATATCTATTTTTCAGGATTCAACAAATCAAAAGGTGGACTTCCATGTGGATTCGTGCCAAGAGGGAGATTTGGAAGAGTTCAACTCAAATATTAAATGTGGGGCCTACACAAGAATCCATGCCACCAGCTGTATACCAATTGGAGAGGTGCCTTTAACAAGGAAAGACATGTGAAGCTGTATTTATTCTCCAATAAGGATTTTCTCAAAATTGATGTCATTGGGCCATAATACATAACTAAATGCAATTGATTAGATGATGATGTACCATGAGCTCTCAAATTAAATGTAATAGCTTGATGCTTCTAGAAGTGCAATTGTAGCCATTGGATGAATTAAATCCTGACCACTAGTTCAAAATGTAATTATCTATATAAGGCCAATGCCTTCTCATTTGTAAGGGTTAGACTAGGTTGGAATAGTTGATTAGAAGCTATAGAAAGCCAAAATTGGCTAAGTTGGAAGTTAGATTCTGCAAGATCATAGTTGTAGAAGAGAAGAGAGACTAGAAATTGTTATGTAATTTTGGATAAGTTAATGCAATTGGATTGTTGATTTGGCAAGCTTTGTGTTACACTTTGATAGTTTATGGTTTCTTGTTATTGATTCTCAAATGTTAGATGTTAGTTTTTAGTTCTTTCATGATAATGGTGAAATGTTAATGATGTTGATCAATCTAGATGGTCTATAATTTTAGCAATTTGTTGATTGTAAGTTGTTGTGTAAAGTTAGTCTGGGCTTTATTTTGTGCTAAGTTCAACTGCAGATGCTTGTTTACATTGTGCGAGTTGGTGGGTATGTGAATGAATATTCATAGTTTGAAAATGTTTAGTTTCCTTAAGAGATTACACCATTTTTATAGAGTTGTGGGCTTGTCCTTGATCAAGTAGAGATTGGTTTTATTGGGGATCTCTCCATTTGCAACATTCATCATTGTTATGATTTATCTTAGGAGTTATTTTATAATCTCTTTTAACCCTTTCTCTTATTATATTTCTTTATATCTGGGTTAGTTTTAGGATTGAAAGCATCACCATATTGTTACATCTGATGAAAGTACACTTCCAACATTATTCATTTGTAAGGCCCCTTGTGATTACCAGCATTTTCACATTATCTCTGAGTTGTTTATGCATTGTTAAGACCTGACATTAGAGACCTTGGGGTTATCTCTTGAAGCTTGTTGATAGAGATTTACCTTTCAAGAGAGATAGGATACTTGTATTCTGTCTAAGTTGTGCAAAAAACACCATCAACACCACCTTTCTCATTATATTAGTAACCTCGTTGTTCACAAAGGATTACTTAGCATTATAAGCTAACAAATCACTTCAATGTAATACAATTATAGTCTTCACATTCTAAGCATCTATAAAATCTTAACTAATATAGTACATAGTAACAACTTAAACACTCACAATCCAATATATAGATTATATGCATATATCCTAATAACGGGATTCACTAAGAACTAGACTCATCAAGAATATTTCATACTTATTCATAGAAGAATATAATCAATTTCATAATAAAGCAACTAGAATCGCTTTCAAATCACTTCTTTCCAAGAAAGACATACAAAATCATATAATCATTTCACACATAAAATACATAATGGAGTAGAAATTAGCATTCCTATATTTAAAAAGATCTAATTAACAAATTTGGTTTCCTAGCTCAGCCTTCCTAATATCAGCTTTCAACTCCTTCAATAGTCAACCTATCACTGAACTTTATCTTCCCTTGACAAACTCTCAATTATGCAAATGCTCAAACCTCTCTATTTCTCTCTCAAAGCTGTCACAAAATACTTAACTCATAAATTTAACAAAATAACAACTTAGAAAATAAAAAACAAGAATGCATAATGCATCCCAAAAGATGGTGAAAGCTCCTTTATTTACACTAAATCTTGAGCACTCAATGACTATAAACAATCTCATGTTTCTACCACTTCTCATGCCAATGAATTGACTCAACTTAACAAGAAGAAAGGCGGAAAATTTAAAATAATTACTCAATGCATATGCACAGCCATCCACCCTTCTCTACATGATAGCAAGGTTTCTCACTTAGAAAAGAAAGGTTTATGGTTTCCTATATCAACTTACTTTATCTATCTTTCCTTTTGACTCATTCTCCCATTCATTTTATACGTTATATGTTGGAAGAAAGATGCATAACATAATTATTATTGTACATGCAATTACTCATCATGGCACCACATTACCCATACACCCCTATCATTATGTTTTCTATTTGAAGACCAAGCTAGAATATTATACTCACATTTTAACTTCCACTCAGTAAGATATTTGACTAAATCTTAATAAGTTGAGTTTGTAGCTTCTAAATCGGTTTACATTTACTCCAAGTGCTATGTTAATTTGTTGTCTTTTGCATAATTAAATAGTACTTTAAATTTGTATTCAATTTCATTAATTAATGTGCTAGCTTATCTTCAATGCACTATATCATATGCTAAGTGTTATATCATACACGGTGCACTATTTCAATGCCACGTTGCGCACTATGTAAACATTTCAAGCACTATGAAATATAGTATATATTTACATATATATCACAATATATATATATATATATATATATATCTCACCTATATGATTATAAAATTCACTATTCACCATTTGAATACATATCCATATATTTACATATTCCACATAATATATATGTGTGTGTGTGTCTGTAAATAATATGTTTCCATTAACATATTATATATATATATATATATATATATATATATATATATATATATATCATTACCTTGGTATTTGCTTTTAAACACATATAATCACAATCCCATCAATCAACACATATGAATGCATTATATATATATACAAGTCGCATTTGTCCAAATGATACTCCCATGCATATGGGTTATTTGTTCATGAGCATGCATAGGTATGTCTACCTACAATACCTGTGCACACATATACTCACATGTATGATTTATCATGGATGTGTACATAAATACATATAAATTCAATGTGTATACCTCATTGATTATCATATACAAAATATGAACATATAAAGAAAAAATTCCACTTGACATAAAGACTCAATCACATAGCTCCAAAAAAAAGCATTCAAACACTAAAACCACATACTAGTGTAGTGTCAAAAAATGTATCCCGTTGCATTTTCACACTTTTTTTGGGCCCTCCTAATTAAATTGAGCTTAATTATGCCTTAATAATACCTATTATGCATCTACAAGCTTGTTAAATTATATTTTTTGAAGGGGAAACCTGACAATAATTAATGCCTAAACATAATGCTTTACCTTGAGCAATGTGTGTTCCAAGAATAGGGACCTAGGACCCATTTACCATGAATGAATGGGTCCTCCTTAGGCCTTTGAACCTTGTGGACACTGTAAATGGATGCTTCACTTCCTTGTCCACAAAATGGGTACAAGGAAAGGGATCCAATTTCATAACATTCACATTCAAGAACACCTTAGAGATCTCAACCCAATGAAGGATGTGAGAGATCTGACTATAAGGGATCCTTGGAGATGATGGAGACAAGAAATGGGTTCACCACCAAGTGTAAACTTAGAAAATACTTTTTTTTGAAAACACAGTGTGATATGCAAACTAATACTAAATGACCTAAGAATGCAAATATAATATCACAAAAGCTATTAAAATAGACATGTACACCTAGCAACTTGTTGGAGATGGAATGGAGCTCTGGAATCCTGAAAAACTTGTTGTTGATGTTTACTGGGACTCGTACGCCACGTTGGGTGAATCAGTCTAGTTTCAAGAAAAATGTGTTGGAGCAAGTTTCGGTCAAAAGGGTACTCAGATCTACAAAAATCTTGTTTGGGCCTAGGTAGTGGGACTCATTCACCAATAGTGGTAAATTAGTCCACTTCTGCTTTTCTAGAAATTTCAAAGTGGATTTTATAGCTCTCGGTCTGCTTTGTTCTTCTTGATACAAGTTCGGGTTTGAAATTGCCAAACTCAACCTATAGTCCTTCTTTAAGGCTTGTTTGCAACTTTGAAAACTTGATGAAAACTTTTCCAATATTTCTCTTTGAAAAATCTACAATCTAGACCAAACCCTAGCAATAAGGTGTTGCAAACATGTAAGTATTGGCTCCAATGGATGAGGACTTGGAATCTAACTTGATATTGATAGATATTGAATGAAATTTTTGCTTGAATCACACAATCCTACATCACAAATATTAGCTCTATAACAAGATGATGGAAACAATCTTTGACATGATGAATGATACTTAAAAAATGCTCTCAATTGCTTGATAATCTACCCTTGAAATTCCTTGAATGCTCTTGTGAATGCTCAAATGTTCTTTTGAACTCTTGAATGCTTGATCAAACTTTCTAGGTATGAAAATGAGGGAGAGAAGCTTGTATTTATCCTCAATTATGCAATAATTCTCAAAATTACAACACTATAGGCCGACCTTAGATCTTGGAGAATAAAAACCTACCAAAATTTTGGATTAAATTTGAATTTTGAGTTAAAAGGTACTCATTCACCACCCTGGGCAAATGGGTCCCACATAATGGGACTCATTTTCCCATAATGGTGAATGAGTCCCACCTTAGGATTTTTAAGGTGGAGTTTCCGGATTTTGATATTTTAAATGATATTTTTCAAGATTATTCTAAAAAATACACATAAATAAGGCCTTTGGATGCAAAATGGCGTCAATTAAATCATAAGAAAGCCCAATTATTAATTAAAATCCTAGGAAAGTGTCAAAGTGTGTTACAACACTTTCAAATAAGGCTTGGTAAATGATGTAAAGAGGTTATTTAGGTGAAATACATTAACAAGACCCTAGAAAAGTGTGAAAGTTTGTTACAACACTTTACAACACTTAGTTAAGGTACCATTTGAATCCTTTTAGCTCACAAGGGCCCAAGACCTAATGTGAATGTTTTATCCACATTACAACATTAAATCAAGGCAATATTAAGACAAAATCACAAGGAGGGCCCAAACGAGTCAAAAAAGGTAGAAGGGTTACTTTTTCGATGACCACAAAAACCTAAATTTAAATTATGTTTTTGGGGTTATTTTAATGTCCCTAAATTCATATTTTGATGTTCGCTTGTAATGTTTAATCTTCAGGAAATTAAGGATACATACATATAAATACAAGGTTATTTTATCAGTCAAGATGAAGAAGTTTCCTAAGTCTCCTAAGTTTTCAAGAGAATTCAAGAGTAGAATTATCAAGGATTTATTGCAACATTCAAGATCTCAAGCATCATGTCAAAGTCTTCTTACATTATGCATGTTTTTGGAGCTAACATTGTGATGTAGGTTTCAAAGATCAAGTGAAAGCATTCAATCATTATTTAAAGCATCAATATCTGCATCCATTGAAGCCACTTCATGCAAGTTGTAGACCTTCCAAGATCTCCATTACCAAGGTTTATTCAAGGGTTTGTTGAATTGCAACATAGAATTGTTCATTCATCATTCCTCTAATGTTTTCATTATTTAATTTTAAGGTGTAATTACTAGAATGGGGTTTGACCAAGCAAAACCCCCATTCACCAAAAAAAAATTAATTTTTCCCTCTTATGTTTATGTTGTAGATCTTAGGTTGAAGATAGATTGAAGACCTCTTGAAGAGAAAGATTGGAAAATTTGATGTCAGATCACATAATCTCACCTACAGATCTAATTTTTGACATTCTGACACTGAAACTTGAAGAATATGGAAGTGTCGGTCCATAAGAACAAAGGCTCTCAAAAGCTGAGTAAAATCCCTCACAAAAGACCCATTCACCCATGGGCGAATGAGTCCCAGTTTTCCTCCTAAAAATTTCTTTTGGTGATAGGTACACCACTCAGACCTTCTCAAATCTATAGAAAGTTTTTTGTTTTTATCTATCATATGGTTTATATTGTTTTTGCAAGTTTGAATTGGCATAATAAGGTTTATTTTCTATATTTAGTTCTTCTCCCAAAATTGTTGTTTAGCCCTGTACCCCCATCCTCGGTCATAAGGAAATCTGGAGGTTCTCACATTGAGTTGATTCACCTAAGGGTTGTTAGTCAATTCTTTGTGGGGATCTTATTTCCTAATGAATGTTGAAGATTAGGTCCATCATACTCCACTTTCCCTACATCCACATATTTGATGGCTCACCTAATTTTCATCATTTCTTTTGGTGAACCCAACATTCTTACACTATAGATTTTCTAAAATTGGAGTCCATTTCATTTTTAGGTCTATATTTGCATTCTTTTGCATTTAGTTTGCATTTTTAGCTCTCAAAATTGCATTAGTTCATTTGTAGTTTAGAGTATTAAAGTACATTTTCAAATAATTAAAAATCTAAAATTTCATTAAAATATGCATATTGTGACATCCATTTTGCATATTGGATTCATAACATTGCATGTTTAATCACTTAAATCAAAAAATTGCATCTCAAATTACATCATTTTGCACTTGCATTTAGATCTAATTTTCCAAAATTTTGAAACTATAACTCAGTATTTTCAACCAGAACCTGAAAGTACAAACATTAACTTAGAAATCTATAACTTGATTTTTCAAAACCCTGAAGGAAGACCCATTCGCCCATGGGTGAATGAGTCCTTGATCAGGGATTTTCTAAATTTCTAGGTATTAAAAACCCTCTTTCTACATTATGTGTTTCTGCAATCAATTTCCTATTTTAGTTTCCATAATTTTTATCATCTGACATTGTTCATATTAAGGTTAATTGGTCGAATTTAGTGCATTGTTTGAGCTCAAAATTGCATTTAAAAAGATATCATTTTCAAGCTTTTTCATAGTATAATAAAAAAATTATCTCATTTGAAATCTAGAAATTGTTATCTCCTTTTACATATTTGCATTACATTGCTTATTTTCACTCGTTCTTTACATTTTATTTAGTTCCTATCTTCCATCTTGGGTGCACTCTAGGTTTGGTGAAACTTGTGTGAGCTTCACAACTTGGTGTCTTATTTTCAATACTATAGTGATACATAGCTTAGACTCATGACATCCCATGCTTCTACATCCCCCATGGATCTTGAGTTCTCTAGCTCTTTCACTCATAGTTTTGACACTAGCAAACCCTTCATGGACCATACCTTTGACACTTCATTTCCTATGACTTCCTTACCAACAACCAACGTTACTAATATTGAATCAATGGTTTCCCATGTCCCTCAAGAAAACCTAAGAAAAATGGATGAATAATTTGAGAAATTACAAACCTTTGAGTTTTAATTGCATTTCTAGTATTATGGTTCCCCCATATAAATTTTTTTTATCCTTGGTTACATCATTAAACATCACATGAGAAATAAAGAGATTAATCTAATACATACTACAGTCAAATTCATTGAAGTTCAACCTCATAAGGGCCAAACCAAAATGCCTCTTGACATTGCTTTCTCATCTAAAGACATAATTAAACATACATTTGATGGTCCTCTTTACATAGCTGGAAGAATCAATGATAAGCCTACTAATGTGATATTAATTGATCCTATTTGTGTAGAGAATACGATTGCTGAAGAATTCTTGTTTTTTCATGAGCCTTATCAAGATAATTATGAACAACTAAAATCATGCATCAAAATGCACATGGTTTTTCTTGCACTATGATAGGTTCGATAACTCTTCCTCTAAAAGTTGGACTGAAAAAATTAAGTGTCTCATTCTCCATCATCCCATTGTCAGACCAATTTTATGTGAAGTTAGGCTACCCATGACTTCACTCCATGAATTTTTTCCCATCGATTGTGCATAAATTCTTAAAGTTTTCATTTGGAAATGACATCTTTACTATGCACTATAGTGGCTTTAATCCCATTTGGAACCTATTAAGCATCATGAAGATTTGTTTTTAAAATCCTACCAGAAGTTTAAAGCCACGAGAATAGCTAAATTATCCCTTATTAACATGCTTCAACCCATGATTGATCCACCCATCGTTGACAAAACCATGATTGAACTAAAACCCTTCCAAGTACCCAATACAAACAAAACTATCAAACCTCCACCTATTTCCTATAATATACCAAGAGATATGAGACTCATTGTGCCTCCTAAGATCAACAAGTTTACCAACTTAAAAGAAAGAAGTTGAACAACCTTACATGGTTCCTTCCATTCCTCCCTTATGGGAAGAAAAGAAACTTATGGTTGATAAACCCACTCCTACACAATCACAACTTGAAAATAGAACAAAAAGGAACTGAAATTCTAGAGCATAGGCATAGACATCATGCTATTACTCATATATTACAAACAAAAGATGAATCAACAATTCAAGAAAAGCATGATGAATCTCCACCTTTTCCACAACAAAAATAACAAGAACCTTCCATGGACATTATCATTAGACCTCCTATTGTGATGAGCTTGGATGATGATGATAAGGTTGCTAAAAAATATGAGGAAGTACATAATGAGTTGAATTTATTGTTTTCCTCTCCCATGAGCTTAAATGATAATAGTGATGATCCTCCTAAAATGAGTGACTCACCACATGTTGAATCCGGTAATGCTCCTAGTACAACACTTTTCATTGTCCCTTTGACTAGTCATCCACCTTCTGCACATACTAAATAATATTGGGATGTGGATGACCTACTATAGGTTGACTCACATGTGTCTTACTAGTATTTTTCCTTTGTTTTATTTTCATGTTCTTTGTGTGATTGCACGTGTGTAATGTGATCCCCTGTATCATTTTGTTCAGCATGTATTTATGTCCATTCCTCCATTTGTACCTGCATTCTTCCATATGTCATAAACCTTTATCTTATCTCATCTTATGTTTTCCTTTTGGGTATGATGCAAGGTGTTGAGACATTTAGGTCTCTTCCATGTTGACCCAAAAGCTTTTCTTATTTTCTCTATCTATGTGTCATCCAGGTTCCTTGTTCCATGAGTTATTTGGGGAATGATGACATTTCTGAGCTCTATAATAACATTGTAGCAAAGACATACGGTGACCCTAAATCCATGGATCCCTTATGTGTCATTTTGGGATTTCATTTTAGGTGAAAAACCTCTTCATGACACAACTTCATTTGGAAACATATATTCTTGACATAGGGATTTCCAAATAATCTCACATTTCTTGTTTAGCATTTATCACTGGCTACCTTAAAGTAATTTCTTACAGCATGGTGTTAGCAATTAATTTAAAGTGGGGGCATATATTGGCATTATTTTGACTATAACTCATGTTGTTCCTTAGTGCACTCTTCTTACTTCACGTGATGTGTCCTCTTCTTGGTGTTGTCATTGGGCTTGATGTCCTCCAAGAGTGTGACCTTTCTTAGCATATTGCATACCTCTTAGTGGTGATTCTACACATTGCATTCCCTAAGTTGTGAATCTTTTATCCTTTGACTTGTCCTCTCTTAGAGAAATTAGGCACAATATTCCCTAAGTAGAGACCTTGCATGAACTAAGAAAACCCCCTTTGAACATATCTTATCTTATTTACATTTTTTTATAAGTGTTTAGCATAACACAACTTGCTACCCTTATGAAGCATGAAACTTTTTCAAATGACCACCTAGCATAACACAAATTCCTTGTCTTTGGAGCCATCCTTCTTCATGAGTACCTAGAATAACATAGCTTTCTAGCCTTGTGAATCATGAAGTTCATTTTGTGTGGTGCCTTTCCAAAGTTATCAGGAGGTATAACTTTGGTATGGTTGTTCAATGGGAGCCTAATAAGACTTTCTCATTTTCCACCTTTGTGGGGGCTCACCTAGTGTCTATCAAATTGCACTAGCCCATGTCAGTGTGCATTTTTTTTGCATAGTGAAAATGGGTTTCACTTGTGAATTTTTTTGGAAAAATAGATAAGGCTTTATCCACGTCACATTAGATAAGCAGTCAAGGCTCGATCAACCCTTTTTATTTTTTCTTTCTTTAAGTCTTTGACATTGTATGATTGAGTATCTTGTCTCGCTGCATATATTTTAACATTGGCATGTCTCTCTTTGTGGCTTTGTTGGCTTGCGATGAGATCTTAGATCTTGGGGGCTTGATCATCCTCCTTGATCCTTGCCATCTTATCTTTCCAACAGTTATATAATTAGGCCTCTCTTGATTTTCTACTTTAGTGTGACTTTGTTCTTGTGCTCATCCTCTCACTAAAATGGGATTTAGTGTAGAAAAATATATCCCTTTACATTTTCACACTTTTTTTGGCCCTCCTAATTAAATTAAGCTTAATTATTCCTTAATAATCCCTATTATATATCTACAATCCTATTAAATTACATTTTTCAAAGGGGAAACCTAACAATAATTAATACCTAAACATAACACTTTATCTTGAGCAATGTGTCTTCCAAGAATAGGAACCTAGGACTCATTCGCCTATGCGTGAATGGGTCCTCCCTAGGCCTTTGAACCTAAATTTAAATTGTGTTTTTGGTGGTATTTTAATGTCCCCAAATTCATATTTTGATGTCGGTTTCTAATATATAATTTTTGAGAAATTAAGGATACATACCTATAAATACAAGGTTGTTTTATCAAATCAAGTCTAAGAAGTTTCCTAAATCTCCTAATTTTTCAAGAGCATTTTCACAAGAGAAAATTTTATTATCAAGAGAATTCAAGAGTAGAAATATCAGGGATTTATTGCAGCATTCAATTTCTCAAGCATCATGTCAAATTCTTCTTACATCATGCATATTTGTGCAGCTAACATTGTGATGTAGGTTTCAAAGATCAAGTCAAAGAATTTAAGAATTATTTCAAGCATTAAGATACACATCCATTGAAGCCACTTCATGCAAGTTGTACACCTTCCAAAATCTCCATTACCAAGGTTTATTTAAGGGTTTTTTGAATTGCAATGTAGCATTGTTCATTCGTCATTCTTTTCATGTTTTCATTATTTCATTTCAAGGTTTAATTACCAAAATGGGGTTTAACCAAGTAAAACCCCCATACACCCAAAAAAATAGTTTTTCCCTCTTGTGTTTTTGTTTTATATTTTAGGTTGAAGAAGGATTGAAGACCTCTTGAAGAGAAAGATTGAAAAAAATTTCAAAGTTGTTGTCAAGTCACGAAATCTCACCTACAAATCTAAATTTTGACATTCTAAGACTAAAACTTGGAGAATATGGAAGTGTCGACATAGGACCAAAAGCTCTCAAAAGCTAAGTAAAATGCCTAAAAAAAGACCCATTCACCCATGGGTAAATTATTCCCAATTTTCCTCCCAAAATTTCCTTTTGGTGATAGTACGTGTCACTCAGACCTTCTCAGATCTATAGATTTTTTTTCTTTTATCTATCATATGGTTTATTCGACTATGAGATGGGGTGTAACAATTCTTGACATATCCTAGACCAACCATTTTGAACTAATCTTGACAATATCATCAAAATTTATGTGTCCTAACCTTCTATTCCAAATCCAACTTTCATCCTTTTGTGTAGTGAGATAAAATTTTCCATTTAGCTCACTGAGGTGATAAATATCACTATCTATCTTGCTTCCTTCTCTAATTTTCTCACCAATACTTGATTTTTTGATTTCATAATTGTTAGCACTAAAGGATAATTGGTATCCCTTATCACACATCTGAGTAACACTCAACAAGTTATGTTTTAAACCTTCAACATACAACACTTCATGTGTCTTTGTGTTACCACCATCAAGAATTAAAGTACCCTTATCGGAAATTTTAGCAATAAATTGTTTCCAAGGTTAACTGAACCACTCTAAATTATTTGAAATTCATGAACTTACTTTTGTCTCCAATCATATGACTAGAGAAACAATTGTCAATAATCCACAGGTTCTTCTTTTCCTTCTTAGCATGTAACATTTTTTGAGCAATCATAGACTTCTCATACTTCTCTTCAGGAACCTTCTTCCAGACTTTCTCTAGAACATCACTTCTTCCCTTTTTCTAGAAATGGAGAACTAACAAATTACTTTTGCAATTCCTTGCAATATGTCCAAAATTGTTGTTCTTGAAACAAATAACATTGAAATTAAACAGGGGTGCAAATGCATTATTACTAGAAAAATTATTTCTTCTTATTAGAAATCTTCTACAATCCATAGCCTTATGTCCATACTCATTGCAATTAAAATAATAACTAGAAGAAATAAAAGCTTGACTTAATATTAAATAATCTTGTCTTTCAGATTTCCTCCTTTTGTTATGCACTTGAACATGAATCCATCATTTTAAGTCATACTGACACCACTTTTCATTGTCCTTTATAACTTTAAACTTCCAGAACCTATCACCTCTATAATCACCTTATTAATCTTCTCTAATTTTTCTATCACCTTTTTCTTTTGATTATCAAAATCTACTCTAGTTTTTCCATGTAAAGGTTTCTGACCCTCCAATATTTGATCTAGGGTTTCAATACTTTTACTAAACTTCAACTGCAACTATTGAATTTCCCCATCAAGCTCTTTTCTGGCTACAACAAATTCTACTTCAAGATTCTCACATTCTTTATCTCTTGATAGTAATTTTTTTGTCAAAACTTCTTCAACTCTTTTTATTTCTTTTACTTGAGTCTTTAGTTCAACAATCATCTTTTTAACATTCTTCAAATATTTTTCCATTCTTTCTTTAGATATCACTTCTTTTTCAATTCTAACAATCATCCTTGACTTCTTTTCTAGCCCATAACATGTTCTTCATAAAATTTGCTTCTTCTTCATTTTCTCTGGAACCTATTTTAACATCATCATTAGTATTTTCAAGAGCCATAAATATAGTGTTTCCATTTTCATCACCCAATACATCTTCATCCCTTCTTCAGTGGAATATTCTTCTTCGTCATTAGTGTAGAAACTCCTATGTTTCCTCTAACCTTTGGATCTTCTTTGAAAGGATTCATTCCCATTCTTTTTCTCAACATTGTTAGTATTTTTATAAGGACAATTAGGAAAAAATTTCCAACATCTCCAAAATTGAAACACTTGAAAGGTAATTTACCTTTATATTTACTGGAACCTCTTTGCAACTTTCTAACAAAATTAGCTTCTTCCAAATTTGATCCATAATCAGAATCATGATCAACCTGCTTCAAATATACTCTAAAACCATCTTCTTTCCTTATTGAATGATGCATATTAGGGTGTAGGTTCTCAATCCAATCACAACTCAACAAACTTTTCAACTTGGAAACCCTAACTCAATGTTTTGTTCACAATTCCTTCAAACTTTCTTGTAGCACTCCAAACAATGAATTTTCACCATATTTTTCAAAGAGAGATTCAAACCAAAAAATGAATCACCATTCCTAATACCCTTTATGACCTCTTGCAACATATCAAGTTTGGGGATATACTTGTTTTGTAACAACACCCTCTAAAATTAGCCCTATTTTACAAAGAAACTTCAAGGAAATTTTTTTCCTATTCACAAAATTCCATTCCAAGACTTCGAATAGTTCATATGGGGTCTAAAAATATATATTTCATCAATTGGAACATTCACAATTTCATCTAATATCAAAACCCTACTTCTAACCTACACTCTTAAGCCTAATACATTAAGATATTAGGCTAGGGCTTGATCAAACACTGCCCTACCTCCATCCCTTGCACCTAAGAAATCTAAAAACATGAAAATAAACCTAACTAATGTCATTCCACTAATTTGTAGAGCTTTCCACCAGTGGAATGGTTCAATATTCCACTTTCTCACTTAAACCCTCCTAGTTGGGGTTTTCCTGGCTACTTTTAGTAAATTACCTACCAAATCTTTCAAACTCAATAAAATAAAATGAAACCAAATAAAAATTATAGTTAACTCATCCCTACACTAATTCTAATGGAAATTATCACATTTGCATACTATACGAGACTATACAAAGGTCTATAGTAGAAAAATTCAATAAAAACACAAAAAAAGAGAGGTTTCTTATTGCTTGATCACCAATTATAACTCCAAAACTTTTCCTCAAACTCCTCAAGTCCAATTTAAATGTTTTCCAACCAAAAAAATGGTTCAAACTACTTTTTGAATGACTTGACCATTCACCTTCCAAACATAACAAAAATTGCAAAGTTGTTGATTATAAAATATGACAATTTGTGACACAACCAACCCCACATAACAAAAAAAATATCCATGGTATCAATAGACCTTATTAGATCAAAATTGAACTCAATAACACAAAAAACCTATCATCTAACCCCTTTACATGATCAAATTTAGGTACCCCTACACCATACACCTGGGGAGAACAAAATATCAAGCTCCACTTGAGATTAGATCTTGCACTATGGTACCATGTTTGTTGATGTCTTATTCTATCATCCAAGTGGCACCCTCCACTGGAAGGCCTTTCTACTTCACTAGATACTCATTGTATACTTTATGCCTTGTCTTTTTTGCTTCCTTTCTGTCCAAAATTCTTTCAAGCTTCAATGGCTGACTTGGTGGTAAGTCCTTGAACTAATCTTCATCTAAAACTCTTGATGTACCTATGTCTACACCAAAAATTACAGATCCATTAAAAGGATATAGGTCAGAAACATTGAAAATTGGAGAGATAGCCACTCCAAGAGGGAGTTCTATCTCATAGGAATTTGCTCCAAACTTTTGGACCACCCTACATGTCCCAATCTTCTTCATTTATAACTTTGTGTACTTCCCTTTAGGTAGCTTTTCCTTCCTAAAGTTAGCTAATACCAAGTTCCCCACTTTGAAATGAAGTTCTTGTTGGAATATGGCTTTGGGAGATTTTTTTTTGGTTGCTTGTGTTGTCATTGATGGCAACTGGAGTCAATAGAATGGTCTGCAATTTAGAAGTTGCTCCTACCAACAAGAAAAGTAGAAGATTGTAATCTACCAGCAAAAAGCATGAAGAACAAGGTATCTAGTTGATAAGTTGATATGAATACTTCACTGGATCACTATTTTGTGGTGTGAATCCCTAGGAAAGCTTGTTTAACATGTATGTTATCTTATTGGTAAGTTTTGTGGTGTCACATTAATCGATGTACGAGTTAAGAGATTCGATAGAATGATTTATTGTTTATTCTCTCATTATGGCCAACCTGTTGTGCATAGCATGTCGCAGATGTATGAGGAGCATATGTTTAACTATTTCTTATGTTGGTAAATTTTGGTTTAGGTCCCTACTATAGTCTAGAAAAGTTATGTGGGTACGCATTAATTCTAATTGGTGATTTGAGCCAACATGAGAAAGAGTATTATATTTTGTTTGAATTTGACATATAGTAAAAATCTTGTTAGCGGATATATATATATATATATGCGTGTGTGTGTGTGTGTGTGAGTTCAAATAATTGTTCATGTAGAAGTGTTGAAGTTTGTGAAAGAGTGGTGTGTGTGGATCAAGAAGAGAGGTGTAAGAGCAAAAATGTACAGAATAGTTATATGAGCTAATATCAAATCTGTTTGAGCAGTAGAAGGGTTTTTATATGCAAATCAGAATAGAAGTACGAATTGGACAAAAGGTCTAGAATCTGTTTATGTGCTTCATTGGAACTGAATCCAGACATTTGTAGATGCTATATTCTCAGTTCAACATTTTTCTATAATATCAAATATTTTGTAAGGCAGTGAGCCTTCCCTTTTGAGTAGTGAGCTCTAGGCAGTGTGCCTGAATGTAAATGCATTCCCTTTTGATCATACTTTTAACAGAGTATACTTTGTGGATTAATCTCCACCGTGGTTTTTCCCCTATTAGGGTTTCCACATAAAAATCATGGTGTTATGGTGTTCTTTAATTTATTTGCATGTTTCCTTATGTTTATATGTTGTGAATGCTATTAAAGGTTAAATATTGTTGTTGATAGTTTAAGATCTGATTTCAAATTCAAATATTGTGGAACACGGATTCACCCCCCTCTCATTGTCCCTAGTGTCCAACAGTTCTCTCCTCTTCAAATTTGCATGTTGCTTGTATTTCTCCACACTCTTTCAAATATTCTCCTTAAGTTGTTGATGTATATCCTTCATGGCAACTACAAATTCCTCTCTTTCATCACTCCTCTCCATGCCACTCAAATCTCTAAGTTCAAAGACTCCCATAGGCTTCAATCCATAGACAATTTCAAATGGGATTTTCCCAACACTTCTATTGGTAGAGTCATTATATGCAAACTCAACTTTGGGAAGAACCAAGTCCCATTGCATTGAGTGCTCTTTTTTCAAGCATCTAAGAAGGTTTCCAAGACTCTTATTGACAACTTCAGTCTTCCCATCAGTTTGGGGATGATAGGCAAAGCTAAAGGTCAAATTTGTTCCCAAATTCTTCCAAAGGGTTCCCCACAAATTTACTATCCCTATCTAAGAAAATTTTCAATGGTAAGCCATGAATCCTAACCACCTCCTTGAAAAACAACCATACAATGTATGAGGCATCACTTGTGCATTTACATGGTATAAAATGGGCCATTTTAATAAACTAGTTGACAACAACAAATACACTATGAAAACTTCTCTAATTTTTGGGTAAACCTAATACAAAATCGATGTTGATGGATTCCCATGGCCTATTTGAATTGGAAAAGGCTAGTAAAGACCTATATTTGTACTTGAACCCTTTTCTTTTTGACAAACTACACACTTTTTAACAAATTTTTTGATGTCACTTAACATTTTTGGCCAATGATAATACCTTCTTACCTGCTCAAGTGTTTTATCCACACCAAAGTGACCCCCTAAGCTAACACAATGCTTCTCTTTAATCAAATTAGTCCTCATATAGCATTTAGGAATACATAACTGAGCACCCTTAAACAATAAGCCATCTTGTATCAAGAAATCATAATATTCTTCATGGAAATTGCCATTGAACTAATTACAAACAGCATAAACATGTCCTTGCAATCATCATATCCTTCATACATACCTTTCACGACATCAATACCTACACTTTGGAGTTGAATTTCTTGAACCAATATTACCCTTCTGTGCAAAGCATCTGCCACACCCCTTTTTGTGTTTGATTATAAAGGTGAAGCTTTGAAGGTACTCCACCCACTTCACATGTATGTGGTTGAGTTTGTCTTGGATGTTTAAGAAACTCAAAGCATGATTATCAGTAAAATCAATAAACTCCTTAGGAAGGAGATAGTGTCTCCACTTCTTCAATGATTGTAGCATGGCATACAATTCCAAGTCATAAGAAGAATAATTATTCTTGGCCTCAATAACCTTTTCACTAAAAAATGCTACAGGTCTTCCCTCTTGGCTCAACACTACCCCAATTGCATACCTACTTGCATCACATTCAATTGTGAACACATTATTGAAATTAGGAAATGCTAAGATGGGTTGTTGTGCTATCGTTTGTTTCAAAATTTGAAATATTTTTCCTACCTCATCAAACCACACAAACCTTTTCCTTTTATCCCCTTTGATTGTATCAATAATTGGAGAGAAAATATGACTAAAATTATTCACAAATTTTCTATAAAAGCTAGCTAGGTCATGGAAACTTCTTACATCACTCACTAACTAAAGTTGGAGTAGTCCAATTCAAAATTGCTTCTACCTTGCTTGGGTCCATCTTCAAAGTGCCTTTTGAAATCACAAAACCAAGGTAGACTAACTCCTCCTTCATGAATTCACACTTTTTCAAATTGATCAACTTTTCTTCATTCGGCCTCTTCAACACCATGTCCAAATGTTGCAAGTGTTCCTCTTTAGTCTTACTAAACACAAGAATATGATCCAAGTATACAACTACAAACTTACCTATGAAAGGCTTCAAAACTTCATTCATAGTCTCATGGTGCATTTGAAAATTCAAATGGCATAACAAGCCATTCATACAAACCCTCATTAGTTTTGAAGGAAATTTTCCACTCATCCACTTCTCTTATCCTAACTTGGTGGTAGCCACTTTTAAGGTCAATATTTGAAAAGTAACAAGCCCTTCCTAAGCAGTCCATCAAATCCTCCATTCTTTGTATGGGAAACCTATACCTTATGGTTAAATCTTGTTAATTTCCCTTGAATCAGTACACATTCTCCAATCTCCACCTCTTTTAGGTTCTAACACAATAGGGACAACACATGGACTTAAGCTTTCTCTTATGAGGCATTTATCAAGCAATTATTGTATCTATTTCCTTATCTCTTCATTTTGTATGCAGCCTTATTGGGTTAGTTTTCTCCTGGTATAAAGTCTTATGTGGTGGCTCACATTCCTTATAGGTGGCAAATAACTAGGAAGCTCATCTACAACAATATCTTGGTACTTGTTCAACAAGGCTTGGACTTCCTTAGGCACATTTTCAACCTTGGTTGTTTTCATAACAAATTTAGGTCTAACTATAATTGCATACCCTTGTCCACCTTCTACTTTCATAGTTTTCAACAATTCTTTTTCCCCAACCAAAATGACACTTGAACCAACTTGTGTATCTAGGTTCTCATCTTGCAAAGGAGTGACGATAAATGAAATCCCATCTTTTTCAATCACATATGTATTTTTCTACCCATCATGTTTTTCTTTTTTGTCATATTTGCAAGGTCTTCCTAACAAAACATGACAAACATTCATTGGGATGATGTCACACAATATATTACCTTTATACCCTCCAATATTGAATTCAACCCATGTTTTCTCATTAACTAGGACTTGTTGACCTTTATTCAACCAGGAAACATTTTAAGGTGTGGGGTGTGGGATTCTTTTCATCTTTAACTTTTCAACATCTCTAAAGGAAAAAAAAAATTGTGGAACCAAAATCAACAACTACTTTACAAACTTTACCTTGAGATTTGCAGGTGGTTCTAAACAATGATTTTCTTTGTGGAGGCTCTTTCACCATAGGGATCTTGAGAAATGTTCTCATCATCATATATTCTCCAACTTCTAGAGAAGCATATTGAGAAGGAGAGTTGACACTCACAATCTTCCTCTTACATCAATTGTGTTCTCCTTTCACCACCATGTGATGTAGAAGGTTGTTTCTCTAGGAATTTTTAGGCTTTATGGCCAAATTGATTGCACTGATAGCATCTTCCAGAGAAGGTATTTGACCCTATACCTTGTCCTCCAAATCTGCCTCTACTATTAGATCTCCTACCTCTAAAACCACCTCTTTATCACCACTTGTCTCACCTTGTGATTTTTTTGATTGTCCTCTTCCTCCAAATGTTCCTCTACCCCTAAAATTCTTTCCTCAACCTCTACTTTTTTTTCCTTATCTTTTCAACTTCTCTTCTACCCTAACAACCAATTGAAAGAACTCTTCCACCATTCTAGGGGTGGAAAGACTCATTTCATCTCGGATATTGAACCTTAAACTATTTATATACCTTTCTATCTTCTCAACTTCATCCTCAACATGACCTACTCTAATGCTCAATTTATGAAACTCCTTTGTATAAGCTAAGACATCCATTTCTTTTTGTTTGAGGTTTTGCAACTTCCTAAATGTTTGAATTGCATGGCCACCAAAAAAGAATTAACTCTTTATTTTGGACACCATTATGTCCCATGAATTGATTTTGGATTTTTTCTTCTTCACTCTCTCTTCATACACATAATTCCACTAGGTTAGGGTAGGGCCTTTCAACTTTTTTTTGGAAAACTTCACCCTTTGGTCATCTGTTACCTCTTCATATTCAAAATAGTTTTCAAGTGCGTCAATCCAACCTAGCACTTATTCACTATCTAATTTTCCTCCATACATTGAAAAATCCATCTTCACCTTAGGAGTGTCTCCTTTGACAGCCTTCAACATCTTAACCATCTTCATCTCTTCAGGATCGAACTCTTGCTCATGGGATCCTCCTTGAGGGTTTTCATTCTCACCATCTTCCTCTTCCTCTTGGCCACTCTCATCTATAGTGGTCTTACCTCTTCTTTGTCTTGTTTCAAGTGTTGAAATTCTAGCTAAAAGAGCTTCTTGAGAATCCTTCATCAATCTTATTTCCCTAGCAATGACTGCACTTCCATTTGGAGGCATCTTGTTCCCTTCAAACTGTAACTTTTCCTCAAATGACCAAAACCTATGCTCTTATACCAATTTGATACAAATAAAGGTGGATTTTCTCAATCCAATCACAATTCAACAAACTTTTCAACTTGGAAACCCTAACTCGGTGTTTTGTTTGCAATTCCTTCAAACTTTCTTGTAGCACTCCAAACTGTGAATTTTCACCATATCTTTCAAAGAGAGCTTCAAACCCACAAATGAATCACCATTCATGATACCCTTTATGGCCTTTTGCAACATATAAAATTTGGGGATATACTTGTTTTGTAACAACACCCCCTAAAATTGACTTCTACACTAGAACTAGGTCAAATTAGCCATGTTTTACAAAGAAAGTTCAAGGAAAACTATCTCCCAATCAAAAACTTCCATTCTAGGAATTCGACCAGGTCATATGGGGTCTAAAAGTATATATTTCATCAATTATAATATTCACAAGTTCATCTAATATCAAAACCCTACTTCTAACCTACACTCCTAAGCCTAATATATTGATATATTAGGCTAGGGCTCGATCAAACACTACCCTACCTCCATCCCTTACACCTAAAAACTCTACCAAAATTAAAAGAAACCTAACTAATGCCATTACACCAATTTTTAGAGGTTTCCACTAGTGGAATGGTTCAATATTCCATTTTCTCACTCAAACCCTCCTAGCTAGGGTTTTCCTGGCTCATTTTAGTAAATTGCTTACCAAATCCTTCAAAATAAATAAAATCAAATTAAACCAAATCCAAATTGTAGTTAGCTCATCCCTACACTAGTTCCAATAGAAATTATCACATTTACAAATTGTACGAGGCCGTACAAAGGTCTGTAGCAACAAAATTCAATAAAAACACACAAACAATAGAAGTTTCTTATTGCTTGATCACCAATTACAACTCCAAAACTTTGCCTCAAACTCCTCAAGGCCTATTTAAATTTTTTCCAACCAAAACCAATGATTCAAACTACTTTTTGAATGACTTGACCATTCACCTTCCAAACACAACAAAAATTGCAAAGTTGTTGATGCAACATTTGCAACATTTACAAAATATGATAATTTGTGACACAACTGACCCCACGTGACAAAAAACATTATCCATAGTCTAAATAGACCTTATTACATAAAAATTTAACTCAACAACATAAAAAACCTATCATCTAACCCTTTTACATGATTAAAGCTAGGTGCCCCTACACCATTGAATATTCACTTTCAAATCTCATTTCAAATGCAATTAATGTTCTATGCAACTCAATCATATTCAAAGTATTCATATCTTTAGCTTTCTTAATTTAGCAGAGATTTTAGGATCAAACCTTCTAGGTAAGGATCTAAGAACCTTCTTTACGACAACCTTTGCTTCCAAGATTTCACCAAGACCTCATATATGGTTGTCAACTTCATCAACCCGATTCATGAATGTAGTAATATTCTCATCTTCTTTCATCCTTAGTCCTACAAAATGAGCTCTATAAGTTTGCAACTTTGCTTCTTTCACTTTTTCATCACCTTCATTTAAATAGTTTCCAACTTTTCCCATGTTGCCTTTGTTGTTCTACAGTCAATCGCTTTCACAAATTAGTTGTTATTCAAACCACATAAAATAAAATTTCTAGCCTTAGCATTTAGCTCAAAAACCCTCTTTCTTACCCGATCCCAAGGAGGGATATTTTTAGGAGGCTCATATCCTTTTACAACTGACATCCATATGCCCACTCCTAAATCCATCAAATATGACCCCATCCTAACTTTCTAAAATGCAAAATTATATCCATAAAAAACTGGTACTTTGTTTCTAGAAGAACTTTCCTATGCCATCTCAAATCTACCTTAAATTGTTAAACATTTTTGAAGGAACTCAACTCTGATACAAATTAGAGGGAACACAATCTAATAAGAGGTGGGGTGAATCAATAGATCTGAACAATTACAACAATTCTAGAAACCTTTACAAATAGACTTTATATATTTTCAACATGAAGAGAAATTAACTATACAAGATAGTAACTAAAGCAATCAAAGCATAACACAATATAAGACATAAAACTAGATTTTACATGGAAACCCAAGATGGGAAAAATCACAATGAGAAATTATCACAAGCAAGAATATAATAAGTGAATTTTACAATGTAATGTAGGAACCAACCTACCAAAGACACCGATCCCCAAAAGATTCAATAGCTACCAATTTATAAGAGACACCAATCCATGTCGAAACAATACAATGGGTAGAACACCAATCCTTCCAAAATCATAATGAAAATTTTCAAATTTAACTCCTACATCACCAATAGACACACTGATACTGACACTTACAATTATGTTACATACCTACCATTCATTACACAATTGTACATCCCACTATAGTACTTTCACTATAATCATCAATACATCTGGTACATTTACTCAAACCTAGATGCTCATGCAATGCATCAAAACATTCAAAATATATACATGACACTACATTAACACTCTGCTATGTCGGCTAGGGATTCACAACAACCTAGAAAAAATAGGTTGGACCTAAATTCAAATTACATGAAACATGTAATACTACAGTCCAAACTTATTGTCAAAACAACTTTACACTATGTGTCACCTTGGGAACCTTAAATAGGTCATATCCTCACTCCACACACTTGAATTGAATTTCACATGCTTGTAGCCTTTACTGTACATGCCTCAAACTTTGAATAGGTTGATAAAACTTCTAATATTTCAAACTTCTTGCACATTGATCTTATTGAAGTTGAAAAACCAACTCCATAGAACCCAGAAAGCACCTACAAGAAAATATCCTATCATAAATAGGAGATACAAAAGACACAATGGTGCTCAACAACTACATAAATAATTGATGTAAAAATCACAAATAGATTAATTACAATAATGAAACAATCCTTATGAAGGCAATGCAAACCCTAGGAAGAGATTAAATCAACATGTGACAACTGTCATAATCCCATGGAATGAGATAACATAAGCTAATTTAATAATACAAAAATTAAATCCTAAGTTTAGTTTAAGTGAGTAAAGGGGACTTGTAACAGCCTCCATAGACTAAGACACTGTAAATTAATTCACAAATTACACATAATCACACATATAGAAAGACATGTGTCCAAATGCACAAGAAAAAGATAAAGAATTATATTAACATAATACTATGAAGTACATGTGTTGTTTACAAGGTAAAACATATGGGGGAATTTCCCTTACGAAAGACCTTATGGTCAATAGAAAGACTAAACATTAAACTAAAACTTGAGCCTTCCTAATAGGATCCTTGCAACCCCTGAAACTCCTTCAACCATCTCGAGGGCAAGAACATTGTGGGAGCGCATTTTTTCCCTACCACGAAGTGAATCACTTCCCCAAAATTCTTCAATCCATCAAAGAATACTTGACCCATCACAAGGAAAATTAGCAATGCAATACTGAATAGGAGTAATGGAATATGTGTGTAGCAAATCAAATCAATATCTAATCATATCATGGTCATCAAAATGTTTCAGCAAAACATCATCATGCTTGATGTTTGTACTCATACATAATCAATCATGAAAGTTATATGTTAGTTTACCATATACGTTGCTAAGTCCATCATTTCTCAAAGCAATAAGTAAATCTTTACAAGTACAAGTACGCTAGTCTATAAGCTTGCAAGAAAACCCTTCAATAATCTTTTCATAAATGCATATCAAGGAAGTACATCAAATTCTCGCAAGCAAATTGACATAGTCCAAGCTCTATGTTAGCATGCAAAAAATCACATCTACTTACTCAAGTACAAGCATGTGTAGGAGATATTACTAAAATCATGTTCAATATCCATAGAATTGTATCTTTCCATCAACATAAGAATTTGTAGAATTAATTAAGGTGTATCACATGTATGTACCTATAGGTACATATTTATATATGGATATGTGTACACATTCCTATAAATACAACACTCATATGATCTTTTATAGAGTTTTTGATTGAAGGATGCAATGCATGCATAAACATCATATACATTCACTCAAAGATTTAAGGGAAGTTTGCACATATGTAACCCAAAATACATCTTCCATCAAATGTGGATATTTTCTCAATTATACCATCAATATTTCACTTAAATTTAAGGTGTTGTTTTTTAATATTAGATCATATACTATCTAATCCTTTAAGATACTCCACTCTTAATTGATCCATATAAGAGTCACAAACTCATGAGTTATAAATGATTACTTCAATTCAATCGTTTATTCATATAACTTCTTAGCACTTTAAGAAATCATGTACCATTCACCGATTTGCTAAGGTACCAAAGAGAATGTAAGGACTAAGATTCTCTTGTAGTTTTAATGTAAAATGATGAGATCCTCATGCTGTCAGCCCGAATAGGGTTTATATATAAACTCCTTACCCTATAAATGATTGCTTTCAGAAAATTAAGAATGTAATTTCCTTGATGGAATTTTAATCATATCTTATCTTATTCGAAAAGAGACGGTTTCATATTTCCTACAGGAAATCTGAAATACCAACCTTACTTTTCTTCCTGTGTGTTTGATGAAAGTTGTGTCGATGCCTTGAAGGAAATTTAATATTACGAGATGAGGAAGCTTTCATTATTTTTCAATAAAGAGATTTCTTCTTATCAAGGTGCATGGAAAAAGTGACAAGGAACAAGAATTTAAAACCCATAGAAGAACTTCATATTTGTCACAATGTCTCCTATTGGGAGTTCATTGGTTTAACAGACTATTCTAGCACCTTTTACGGGAATCTAATGCTATCAAGGCTAATAAAATAAGCAATCAATTACTCCCATTTACACCTAGAGGCATGTTGTATGGAATTCGACTCTCAACGTAGAGTAAATATTCCCTTATATTAAATATGGGATTTAACACAATGGTCTTGGATGCTACCATATACAAGGTGAAGGATAAGATGCCTTTACACCTCATCTCCCAAACGGTAGACTTGGAGAATGCTCATTTACTATGCCATTAGAAAGGAAGGAGACTATGGTGAAGGAGATTCAGAAAAAGCATCAGACAGATCAACGCCTAAATCCTTACAAGAAAAGAAAATTGGAGACTGAAGGTAAATGGAGCATTCTGTAGAAACGGGCTTGCATATAGGCAATATTTGTTCAAGAACTTGTATGTTGAGACTCTTTTAGTGCTAATATAGCTTTTTGATTCTACTTTTCTATGTCAATAGTTATCGATATGCAACCTCCAATTTGAATAACTCTATCCTTCCCTTTTTGCTACCAAAGCTAGTAAATGAACACTAAATTCATGAAGCTGATTGAAACAATTTGAGTAATAGACTTGCACTTTTAAAGTTTCATGGAAGAAGAAATGCATGCAAAAATGCGTACACATATGAATTGCATAGAAATGAATAAAGAAAGAGACATACCCAGACTCGCCTCCTAAACATGTGGTGCGACAAAATGCTTAGCAAGTCTTGATAGTAAGTGTAGAGTGCGACGCCATCGATACCTTCCTTCCTCTCCCATGCTATCCTTCCTTCTCATTCTTAGCACCAAAAGGGCCGAAAGCATTCCACAATGGTTCTTTATTGTATTTGCATGCATCGAGAAGAATGGGAGGCCATGCAAGCAACGTACAAGGCTCCACAAATTAGTTCATTGGTTCCATTGAGCCCCTTAAGGAACCATTGAGGGTTGACTATAGATTTTAATAACTTCTATGCAAGCTGAGGAAAAGAAACCCAAACAAAAAGAGCATGGAATACACGAGTCGTTGAATTTGAATCTATTTTTCCTAACGCACTAAGGGTTTCTAACATCCCACTAAAAGCCAGGCGCAATAAGTGCTTAATCCAAGAAGGCACTAGAGGGAACTCCTGAAACGTCTTTAAGAGGAGACAAAACAACAAGCGTGCCACCAAGAGATCCGGTGCCATGCGGTAGTGTATTCACAAGTGAATCCCCAACCAAATAAATCACACATTTGCAAACTGGGGCTTGAGCTATTTTTCAAAAATGTCTCAAGGAAAAAATGCATCCTATCGAATTCTTGATTTGTGTCATCTATGAAAAAAAGGTAGTTGAATCGTTTTGCCAAAATTATCCTCCAACTGTTTCATGCAACCCAACCCCCTTGCACCTTTATGGGTGCTTTCCATTTTAAATGTCAAGAACATGCATGCTCTTGCATAAGGCCAGAGCTCTCACGATCTTCCAGTTTAGCCTTCCATATTCCCCTTCATTTATAAGCACTTAATTAGCTTGTCATTTATTTTCTTCATAATAATGGCATTCATTGCCTTTCTCATTTTTAAATGCATTTTGAAAACTTAGTTTTCAAAATTGCTAAATCTTAATAATTTAACTTATTTACTTTTGACTTATGTTTAAACTGTATTTATTATATTTATTATTACACTAAAAATTTGTAACCCATTCAGTTTCAAATATTTATATATTATACATACAAATACATTTCTTATGGATTTCAAGCGATATATATATATATATATATGTGTGTGTGTGTGTGTATATATATGTGTGTATATATATGTGTATATATATGTGTATATATATATATTTCTTTTAAACTATCTTCATAGATAAATTATACAAAGTAAAGGGATGTGACATGACCTCATTAATTAATCATTATGAATTAATTAATTAGTTGATTTAACCTATTACTCTAACACCCCCCCTTAAGATGATCTTAGGGAGAAGCTAAAATATAAGGAAAAATACATGAAAAGAAAATATGGGTCCCAACAACTAGGCTTGATGAGGCACCCATGTACAACAAAAAATCTCTATAAAGTGGAGAAATGGAGAAAACTTCATGGGAAAAACTCCACTCCAAAAAGAGATGAAAGCATGAATACAAAAACATGTAGGAAGGCCTCATGAAGACCCCCCAAGGACAACTTCCTTCACCCTAAGCATCAACCACAACTGAATATAGCGAGGCGATGCCAAAGTTTTAGTGAAGATTTCAGCAACCCGCTTCTCTGTAGGAATGTACTCCAAGGTGAGAAAGCCATCCTGAATCATCTGTCGAACGAAGTGCATGTGGATCTCAATGTGATTTGTCCTCTAATGCTCCACTAGGTTGCATGAAATGTGGATGGCACTCTAATTGTTGCACCAAAGAATAGTGGGACTATCAAAAGGAAATATAAACTTAGTCATCACCTGAGGAGGCCATAAAACCTCTTGGCTAGCTAAAACTATTGCTCAATACTCAACCTTTGAAGATGATAAACCAATAACATATTGTGCTTCTTACAATACCATGTAATGGGACTAAAACCAATATAGAACACAAATCCAGAAGTGGAGTTCATATCATTGACATCACCAACCCAATTTGAGTTAGTGAAGCCAACAATCTGAGAAGATCTTGATGTATAGTGAGTTCCATAATGAGATGTACCTTGAATATACCTCAAAATACGTTTGGCAACTTACCAATGGATCTCATGAGGATCATGTTAGGACTAAGAGACAAGACCAACTACAAAGGAAAGAATGGGATGGGAATGTGTTAGGTACAAAAAACTACCAACCAACTACATGTATAATGTAGACTCTATTGAAGGAGTAGAACAAGTGGAAGACAATACAACACCTTTAACTAAAATGGTGTGGGGACAAGCTTGCAATCAAGCATGCTAAATCTCTGAATTATATCAAGAGCATACTTCTGCCAAATTATGAAAATCCCATCTAAAGACTGAGTAACCTATAAACCAAGAAAGTAGTGCAAAAGGCTGAGATCTTTCATCTCAAACTGCCCCATCAAAGCTCACTGAACACTTTGAATCATGGAGGATGAGCTAATTATAAGAATTAGATCATCTATATATAGCACTAGAATCAAAAGATCACCCTCATGTCTCTGAATGTACATGGTGGGATCAAAATGACATCTTGTGAAGCCAGAAGAAAGTAAAAAAGAGTCCATATTCTCATTACAAGCTCAAGGGGCTTGTTTGATACCATATGATGAACATCAAAGTCTACAAACTATGAATGAGTCCTTCACAAGCCCTTGAGGTTGCTCCATATAAATATCCTCATGAAGGTTACCATGCAGGAAATAACTCTTCACATCTATTTGAAATATTGTCCAACCCTATGAAGTTGCAAGTGAAAGTACAAGGTCAATAGAATCCATCTTAACAATAGGGTCAAAGGTCTTACAATACTCAATTCTCTCAACCTGAGAAAACCCCTTTACAACAAGATGAGCCTTATACTTATCAATGGAACCATCTACAATAAATTTGGTACGAATGCACCCACTTGCACCCAACCAACTTTCTTCCCTTAGGAAGAGGAACTAGATCCCAAGTATTATTCTTCATCGGTGAAGAATACTCCTCCTCCATGGACCTATCCCACTCACGAGTACCTGTCACATCTAAAAAAATTGAGGATCATCTGAAATGGCATGACTCAAAAGACTCAAACTTGATGTCTGTGAACAAGTATGATGAGTATCTAAAGGATCACCTACCAAAGGTCCATCTACATCAAGAGTATTATGGGCTCACTTGGGTAAAGGTTGAATGTTTGGAGGTGTTGTTGAAGGTGGATCATCGTCATCATCATCCTCAAGAGATAAGGAATCCTCAAGAGATGAAGTGGGAGTAGGCAATGAGGGAGAAGCTAGTGATGGAGACTCCATTAGAGGAAAGCAATCATCAAATTAGACATCTCATCAAAACAAGACCTCTCTAGAATCAGGATCAAATAACCTATATGCCTTAACAACCTCATAGTATCCAACAAATATGAGTGGTTAGCTTTCCTCTTCATAGCTTTCCACTGAGCATCTAGAATGTATGCCCAAGCCTCACTACCAAGACTCAAATGAAGATACATTAGGCTTGACATGGGTCCAAGCCTCCTCAAGATTCATATGTCATGATGCTTTATGAGGCATCTGATTCTAAATGTAATTGGCACAATTCACAACCTCTACCAAGAATGAAGAATCCATATCTCAAGATTGAATCATACAATTTGTCAACTCTTGTAATTTTTTGTTCTTTTCCTAAGCAACACCATTCTGTTGAGGGGTGTAGGGAACTATAAGTTTATTTTGCAAACCATGCTCAATGGAAAGGTTTGTGAAAGCTTGATTAACATAATCCCCCTGTTATATGTGTGTATCCTCCTGATAGAAAGACCAGAGTGCTTCTCCATGAATTCTTTAAAGATCTTGAAAGAATCAAATACATCACTCTTAAGAAAATACACCCATGTAAGCCTAGAGAAGTCATCAATAAATGTGAACACATATTTGGCCCCTGAAAAAGAAGGATTTTGAAAGGAGATAAGCTCACTATGTACCAACTCTAAAGGTGCCTTAGCAAGTGCGACTCTACTCGTAGGAAAAGAATCCTGGTGTTGTTTTCCAAGAACACATCCTCGACAAACAGTGCCATCAGTATAGGAAATCTTAGGGATCCCAAACACTAATGCATGTGTACTCATCTACTAGAGATATTTGTAATTGCCATGACAAAAATTCTCATTCCAAAGCTTACTCATTTAATCCACATGTGCTATGAGAGATGAACTAGAACTATTTGAGCTCTCAAATCCATCAAATCTATATATTCATGATACAAAATCAACACTCTTAGTAGCCACAAAAAGATCAATATCATGAAGGTCTCGAATAACCACATCATATAGTGAGAACTCAACTATCCTACTAGTGTTAGAATGGAAAATTTGATATATTGAGAGAAGGTTGGTGGAAATGTTAGGAACAACAAGTACATTCTAAAGACAAACACCATCCAACTGAACAGAACCTACCTGAACCTAAAACTAAAAGCTAAGTGGAGTCACCAACTACAATCTATGAATTGCCACAATGAGAAAGAGTGGTAACAAAATCCCATGTATGTATCATGTGGTGAGAAGCAATAGAATCAAGTATCCAGGTAGATGTTGAAGGTAAGGCTCGTGCAGAAAGAACATGACCTTTCCCTATATGTGTGGAAGAAGATTGAGGTGTTGAGATGTTATGTTGTTAGATTGCTTCCTCTAAAGCCTCTAATATCTTTCAACATCTAGTAACTAGATGTCACTCCTTGCCACAAAACTGCAAGGATCACCTAATTTCTTCTTTGTCTTGGAGGAAGACTCACCAAAATTAGAAGACTTATTGTGTTTAGGATTAGAATGTGGTTTTTGTTCTAACTTTGGAGGTGGATTGGAGGGATTCTCACCACCTAATGAATATTTCTTAGGCTTTTGTTTCTTCTTCTTTTTTCCCTTAGATGGTTGAGCTACCAAGCCAAGGTTTTTTTAACTTGAAGGAGCATCCAACTAAACCAACTGTGACTACTCTTGTGTCAAATTCCCGTAGAAAACCTCAAAGGTAGGAATGGTAAAATAATTACCAAACTCATCTACAGTAGAGTAAATTGTGGAAGAGAAGACCTAAAATGGGCCTCAAAGCTTAGACAAGATCAAGTAAATGCACTCTATGTTAGTTTTGTTTTCCCCGCAACCCTGAAAAAGTGATATGTGGAATTAAGTTTCACTAGAAAATCCTTAATGGAGAAGGAATTAGGGACCAAAGAAGTCAACTTTTCCTTAATAAAAAGTTCTCTAAACTCATTGATGGTTCTATAGTGTAGAGCTCTTGAAAAAATGCAATTTCACACTTAATTTGGACCTATTTTGGCACTCTTGCATTAATTACCCTTTAAAATCATCACTAATAGGCTCATATGACCCATTATTTTGAATCGTGAGGCTTATTTCACCTATAAATCTCTATCACTTAAAACACAGAAAATCCCAAAAACCCACCTCAAAAAGCTAAGGTGGTCCAACTCATTCGCCACCTTGGGCGAATGAGTCCCATTTGGGGTCATTTTCAATTTTGAGCAAGAAATTCACTAATTTAATTCAAAATTTTGGTGGATGTTGGCCTTTGAGATCTAAATAATGGTCAAGTAGGTGTTAATTCCTATATAAGCAAGTCTTCAAGCCATTTTTATCATTCTAATCATTTTTTACTAGTCAAGCATTTCCAAGAGACAAGTATCAAGATTCTTCAAGCAAACTTTCACAAGAGTATTCAAGTTTCAAAAAAAAGTAAAGTTGAAGTCTAGGAGCAACATCAAAGTGTTTTTGTAGGTCTTCAAGCTCACTTTCATTCAAGATCTAGCATTTTCAAGGGTTGATCATGGTTGTCTATGGTGAATCATGATGGATTCTAGGTTGGGGAGATGCAACTAGCCATCAAGCCAAGCCTAAAGACTCATTTCCTAAGTGATTCCATCCTCCATTATTACTCTACATTCAACCTAAGGAAGGTACAAGCATCATTAGATTTCATTTTGGGGTGATTAGATATCTCCTCAAGTGAGTCATTCATCTTTACATTTCCATTCTTGCATATTAGAATAGGACTGCAACATGTTTCATATTTCTTAGTCTTAGACACACTTAAGGATAGGGTTTGCATGCTTATTTCATTATTTTCCATCAAGGTTTAATTACCAAATTATGGGTTTGACCAAGGAAAACCCCCCATAAGAAAATCAAGTCTATATTCTATTTTGTAGGTGTTCTCGCAAATTTGGATCTGAAACTCAGGTTGGAAGGAAAGAGTAGGTGTTGAAGTGCAGATTAGAATTTTGAATTCCTAAAAAAGAAAAATGGGACTGTTCCCCAAAATAGGCTTTTATGCAAAAATTCATATTTGGGACTGATTCACCCAAAATGGCGAATGAGTCCCAATAGGTCAAAAAGTCAAATTTTCTAGTATTTTAGAGTTGCTTCCAATCACTTCTATATTTCTAGTTGCACACCCTTCATCTTACTACTTTTTTGTTCTATTTCATTGGCATTTCTAGGTCATTTAGTTCAAGTTTGCATTGAATTAGGGTTTTTCATTTCATATTTCATTTCATTCATCTTTCCAAGTCTAAACTTGGTGGTGAACCCCTCATTAGAGCATATCCATCCCCTAGAACAACCCTCTTACAATATTTCTTTCTCTTTTGCACTGAAATCTCAAGGGTTTGTTCTTGAGTGAATGTTAGTGAAAATTTCCCTTTTAGGTCTTAAACCCTAGAAGTGGAATCCAATAATTTTCCACCTTTCATTTTGGTGAACCTACATTTAGAACATTTCATTTTCTGATTTGGAGTACATTATCATCCTAGAATTAGCTTACATTAACATTGCATTTAGGACTTGCATTGGTTAATTTACATTCTAGGGTTTTAATTCTTTCATTAGTGAAAGCTCATGTTTAGCTTGCATTTTTGCATCTCATTCTACTAAAAATCATTCAAAATCTACATTTTCACTTAAGATCTAGGTCATACAGCATACACAATTAAAAAAATAGACTAAAAAATACAAAAAAATATTGAAAAAAATATCTCTTGCGACTCATTTGCCACCTTGGGCAAATCAATGCCAGTGCAAATTTTAGACTGTATTTTACAGAGTTAAATTTTTTGTTTTCAAGTTTATGTTCCTTTTTATTTCTTTTTTGTTTTAGTTTACCTACTTTCTGTTACATTCAAATCATTAGGAGTAGCATAATTTACATTCATTGCAATTGTGGATAGAAGTATATTTTTACACTTTTCATCTTCAACATTTAGATTGGATTACATTAGACATAGATCAGAAAACAAAACCAACAACAAGATCAAAACATCTAAGCCACTTGGAGAAAGTACGGCTATTTGACTATGTCAAATCTCTCTTTCCAAGTTAACCTAATCCTCGAGCCTTTTAGTAGTGATGACTTTGACATGTTAGATGAAGCCCTTGAGGATTTCATCTCACAAAGTGCATCCACTAAGGCTTGTCATGAAAAACCAAAACCAAGAGAAGTTAACGTGATTCAACCTCAACTCATCCTTTACCCACGTTTGCACAAACCTCAACCTAAAAACAATCTTGAATTTACCTGTTATCCACCTAAGAACAATGTTTTTCAGCAATCAAATAATAACACCATTGCTCATACATAGAACACTCGAAACAATCTGCAACCAAGGAAACCAACTCCGGAAACCTTACCTTTTCCTAATCCCATTTTTCCTATTGATCCTTGTTTAACTTCGCATAGTGGGAAGGAGTATGATCTTGTTGAACAACTTAAAAAATCATCCTGCAAAGATATCCCTATGGGACTTAATTCAAAATTCACCTAATTATCACACTTTTCTTCAAACAACCTTAAAAAAATTGTGATCCCTCCTAATACAAATGCAAATGATGTGGCAGCTTTAATACAAGGAATGAATATAGTTAATGTAGACATCACTTTTCATCAAAATGAGTTGCCTCCTTTGGAATTAAGAAAGAAAAATGATGCCTTCATGATAATAGCTAGATTTAATAAAACAAGAATAAAAAGGGCCCTTGTTGATAAGGGCTCAGCCCTTAATGTGTGCATTGTGAAACTTTTAGATCGATTGCACGCATGGTTAAATAAAAAATGGAACTTGACTCCTTATTAATTTAAGGATTTGACAACGTAGGAAAGCAACCACTCGATGTGATTACTTTACCCATTACAGTCAAAAAGGCTACCTTACAAACTCCTATTCATGTTATGCCTCGTGACCTTTCATACAATCTTCTTTTGGGAAGACCATGGATTCATGAGATGCATGCGGTGCCTTCTGTTGAAAAATGAGGTGTTTTCTTAGCTTAATACTCTGTAAAACTTTAATATTTTGATCTAAGTAAGCTTTTTCTTTGTTACATATATTCTTTGTGGGTGATTATCTTGATTAATCCATTTTACTATTGTATAATGTAGATAGAAGTTGATAGAAGAACTATACAGGTTATTAGAAAGATTACACAAGATGTACCGTGGAGAAACCCTTTCGAGAACAAAATCCACCAAGAATTATTCTATTATTCAATCTTTGAATTACAATAGCTTCAATTCTTGCTTGAGAATGCTTCTTCTATCTTTACCAATCTTCTTCACGCCTACAATAACAATTATGAAAACTCTCTTCAACTTGAATGAGATATAGAGACAATATGCAACCTTGTAATCTCCAAAAGGCGATAATTACAATGCACAGGCTCAAGCCTTAAGAAATGTATACCATATTTCTTCAAGTTGAGTTATACCATGAAGACCAAAGCTTAGAATATGTGCTTTACCCATTTGGGCATCTCAAACTAAAGCTAAAACTCATCCTTCACTTCAGTGATAATTACAAAGCTCTTCCTCAAAGATGGTGCCCAAAAGAGGGTCACACTTAATAGAGCCTTCAAAAATATCTTATCATGCATTGGAGTTAATTCCAAGAAAGCATCTTGGGTGCACAAGTTGGCTCCAAGTGATTTCTTGTTAACTAAAACATTTACTCAACACCATTCATGCAAGAATGGTCATCCCCTGTTAACTAGAGGTAGTCCCTACTATCTATCATACAACTCAATGTTATTAGCCATGCATTCCAAGTTAACTGAAGTTAACTAACATACAACTAAAACTAACTGAAGACAACTGAACCATAGCTTAACTAAACTAAACTGATTCTAAATTGAATTGAACTAAACTGAACTGAAATTGAACTAAACTTCATGCATGCAAACATCAAACCATAACTCCTAGGATCTTTACATGCATTCAGAAGTGCTAACTATTACTCTGTATTGTTAACTGAGCACAAGGTGAGTGTCACCTTACCATGTGGGTGCCCCACGTGCCCCCATTATTTAGGAACTCACTATGGACGCCCTCACACGCTCCTTACATTTAGAATTAATTACAAATGTCAATAATCATGATTATTTCATTAAATATTAATCTCATCTTATTCTTAGTGTTGTTGAACACATTCCAAGAATCTAGGAAATACATGAAATAATTAATGTTTAGGATTTACAATTAAATGGCATCCTATTTCCAACATTCTCCCACTTGACATTATACATTGCAATTATTCTAAAGAAGGAATAATAAATTTAAATCAAGTACAGGACTCAAGGCCAATGGCCTTCCTGCACCATGAGAACTTATCTGTAGAAACTAGCTTCGTAAGATAATCTGCAGCATTAATCAAAGTGTCAAATTTTTCAATTAATACTTTCCCAATCTCAACCATTTCTCACACAAAGTGATACTGAACATCTACATGTTTAGTATGAGCATGATACATAAGAGTTTTGGCTAAACAAATAGCACTCTGACTATCACATTCAAGCCTAACTTGCTTGCAATTAAAACCAATACTTGACCCAAGTCTCTGTAACCAAACTACCTCTTTAGAGGCATGTGTGGCAGCCATCTACTCTGCTTTTGTGGTGGAAAAAGCAACCGTGGGATGCCTCTTACTCATCCAACTAACTGCAGCTCCAAACAAAGTGTACACATAACCACTTGTCAACCTCCAACTGTCCATATCTCCTGCCCAATTTGAATCAACAAACCCCTGTATGTCTAATGATCTATTCATAATATCAATATTATTAGAACCATGATAAACTAAACAGTAATCTAAGTCCCTCGTAAATATCTAAACACCCTCTTAACATAAGTCCAATGTTCTTTACCAGGGTTAGACATAAACCTACTAAAAACTCCCACTGGTTGTGTTATATCTGGTCTCGTACAGACCATTACATACATTAAACTACCAATTGCACTAGCATACAGAATTTCAGACATTTCCTCAAAATAAAAATTAGATTTAGGACTCATATCTAAACTTAACTTCGTGCCAACTGGTAAAGGAATATTAACTAGTTTACTATCTTACATATTAAACCTTTTCAAAATAGTATCAACATAATTTCTTTGACTTAATATTGGATTCAAAGCTAGTAAACTAGTTAATATTAAACTTTTCTTGTTAGTGGATTCCAAAGCTTGTATCCTTTTACATTTTCACCATAACCTACGAATATGCATTTTTGTGCTTTAGGGTCCAATTAAGATTGCTTTTCTTGAGGCACGTGAACAAAAGCCTCACAACCAAAGATCCTTAAATGTGCAACACTAGGTTTCTTACCTAACCACATCTCATAAGGATATTTATCTTCAATAGATGAACTAGGGGATCTATTGATTAAATAACAAGAAGTGCATACCGCTTCAGCCCATAAGGACCATTCAAGCTTAGCACTACTTAACATAGTCCTAGCTCTTTCCATTAAGGTTCAGTTCATCCTTTCTGCTACTCCATTTTGTTGAGGTGTATATGGAGTATTTTCTTGTCTCACTATTCCTGCATGCTTACAATAATCATCAAATTCCTTAGAACAATACTCACCACCATTATTTGATCTCAACACTTTTATCTTATGATCTAATTGTTTCTCAACCAAAGCCTTAAATTCCTTAAAATTATTAAACACATCAGATTTGTTATGCATAAAATATATCCAAGTGTATCTTGAGACATCATCAATAAATGTGGCATAGTATCTATATTTTCCAATAGAGTCAATATCCACAGGACCCATTACATCTGAGTGAATAATCTCTAATAATCTTTTAGCTCTATTTGTACCACTAGGAAATTTAGATCTAGATTGCTTTCCAAACACACAGTGCTCACAAAAGTCATTTTTTCCAATATTATAATTAGGAATACCATCAACCAATTTTTTATTAAGAATGGTCCTAAGACCTTTTTCACCTATATGGCCCAATCTATGGTGCCATAGCATACATGTATTTTCAGCTTCAATTACATTTGATAAAATATTTACATTGGAGGTATTCAACTTAAACAAAGTCCCAATCTAAGATCCTTTAGCAACCACCATATTCCCTTTCACCAATCTACAACCACCTTTGTCAAATGTCACATGCATTCGAGAATCATTAAACTTAGAGATAGAAAGTAGATTCCTTGCAAGTCCTGGAATATGTAAAACATCATTAAGGGTCTTAACACTACCATCACTGAAACACAATTTTACCTCTCCTTTGCCAACAACTTTTGTTGTGTTGTTGTCTCCAAAGAAGACATCTCCTCCATCATATGCAGTATACTTAGAGAACCACTCCTTTCTAGGAGTCATATGATTGGAGCAACCTAAATCAAGAAGCCAAGAGTTATCAACAATAGTATTAGAAGAAATGACTAATGCATCATTACTATCATCAGATTTTTCTATAGAAGCATCAGTACTCTTCTTCTTGTTCTTACAATCCTTTTTAATATGTCCAGGTTTTCCACAATTCCAGCACTTTACTTTACTCTTACTAGGGTTTTTTGATCGTCCTTTAGACTTACCCTTTCCTTTCTTGTCTGCTTTAGATTCCTTCTCTTTAGGCCTACCTCTTACAAACAAGGCATCTTGGGAGCCAATCTTAGATTTCCTCCTCATCTCCTCTGATAGGAGAGTAGGAATGGTGTTTTCCATCTTTGGATATGCACCATTACCACTAATTGCAACTATTATATTTTCCCAAGAATCATGCAAACATCAAACCCTAAACTAAACTAATTATGAACTAAACTAAATTGAACTAATTATAAACTAAACTGAATTGAACTGAATTGAACTAATCTGAACTAAACTAAACTAAACTTCATGCATGCAAACATCAAACCCTAACTCCTAGGATCTTTACATGCATTCAGAAGTGCTAACTATTACTCTGTATAGTTAACTATGCACAAGGTGAGTGTCACCTTACCATGTGGGTGCCCCATGTGCCCCTATTATTTAGGAACTCACTATGGAGGCCCTCACATGCTCCTTACATTTAGAATTAATTACAAATGTCAATAATCATGATTATTTCATCAAATATTAATCTCATCTTATTCTTAGTGTTGTTGAACACATTCCAAGATTCTAGGAGATACATGAAATAATTAATGTCTAGGATTTGCAATTAAATGGCATCCTATTTCCAACACCTTGGACCCTTCATTGTATCATGAATTATGTCTATAACAACAAGGTATACCAAGTTGAAATATACCACGAGCCTAAAATTTGCTTACAAGTTGAAAAAGGAATGACAAGTCCTCTAAATACATTGATTCCAACATCACACATAGAACCTATAGAAGAAAAGCAAGAAACAAAAATAGTGTCAAATTTATTAGACGATGATTGGGGTTCCTTGGAATTCACACCCTCGTTTATGGGATAATACATAATCACAAGAAAAGAAGATGAACAACTAAAACAACCAATGGTCATGTCAACTCAAAACTCGAAAGAAAATTCACAAGCATCTACCTCATTCACTCTTGAAGATGACACAAGCTATACAACAAAATTTGATGAGATAGACTACCAACAACCACTGAACCCGAAAGAGATGGAAATACTTTATGGGTGAGGATTTGAACTTGTTAAACAATTGGGTTATAGTGGAAAAGGATGTGGAAAGAAAGAACAAGGCATTCATGTTCCTATAGAACCTAGCACGCAAGAGACAAAAACGGGTTTGGGATATTACCATTCTAAGATTACACAAGCAATAAAGAGACCATCATTAAACATCAATACCATCACATGCAAACCAAAAATCAATCTCACCTTGAAACATCCTAAGTTGCTTGACATGGATTTTGAACCATCATGGGAATACTTTGAGGATGATGAAGTCTTGAAAGAAATGCTAGGATCTTATGACAAATCATCTACTCCTCAAAAGAAAAAGGTCACATGTGCTATGATTAGCACCAAACAAAAAGATGCAAAAGAGGAAAGTAATGAGACAAATATGAGTAAAGAAGAATACAACCCTGAATTTCCAAAGCCAAGTGCACTTCCTCTAGGTGATACATCTGACATACCAATGGACATCAATGATAAGGAGAAAATCATTAAGATAGGAAATTTCCTTGAAAATGAAGAACAAGATCACACAATTTTACTCCATGACTTTCTCGAACATTTTGCTTGGAAATATTCGAATATGCTAGGAATCGATGCTAAGATAGTGACACACAACATAGTCCTTGTTGAAAATGCTAAACCAGTAAGAAAAAAGATATGAAAGATGAATCCTAAGATAGCCTTGCTCGTTAAAGGAGAGATTGAAAAAATCCTTGAGGCTGGTTTCATAAGACCTATAAATTATTCTCCTTAGATCTCAAACATCATCGCAATCACAAAACCTAAAAATTGTATTAGGATGTGTATGGATTTTCGTTATTTGAATAAAGCATATTTCAAAGATGACCTTCCCCTTCCTAATATTGACATGATAGTGGATTTGACTGCTAGACATACTTTGTTGTCATTCATGGATGGATTTTTTGGGTACAATCAAATTTCCATCAACCCTTGAGATCAATACAAAACAACATTCACAATTGTTTGGGGAATGATCTATTGGGCCATGATGCCTTTTGGATTAGAAAATATGGGCGCAACATATCAACGGGCTATGACATTAATATTTCATGATTACATACATAAGATTTTGGAAGATTATATTGATGATATTTTGGCCAAATATTTAACAAGACAAGACAATGTGAATATCCTTCAGAAAATATTTGAGCGAATGTGGCAATACAATATGAGATTGAATCCGAAAAAGTGTGTCTTTTATGTAGATAGTGGAAAACTTCTAGGTTTTATTGTATCTCACAGAGGCAACGAGGTGGACACAAAGAAAATCAACGCAATAGTTAACATGCCACCTCCTAAAAACATCTCTCAATTGTGCACATTACAAGGAAGAATTCAAGCTATTCATTATTTTGTAGCATCTTTAGCTAATCAAACTCTACCATTTACACATCTCCTCAAAAAGGATGTACATTTTGATTGGAACGAGGATTGTAAAATGGATTTTGAGAGTTTGAAGACATATCTTGCAACCCCACCTATTTTACAACTTGCTATGCAAAAGAAACCACTCATCCTTTACATAGCCGCATAAGCCCATGCTCTTGCAACATTGTTGGCTCAACAAGACAAAAATGATAAAGAACATCCAGTTTATTACATTAGTTGAACTTTGGTTGATTATGAGAAGCGATACACAAAAATAGAAAAATATTTTTTGATTAATGTGTATATATTTTTGGATTACATGTTATGTATGTAGCATTATGTGAATACAAATATTTAAACATAGAACCTTGTGTTTAGTTTCACTAAACATGGGTTATGACGTAGGTCGAGTGTGAGTTAACGTGGTGACCGCTAGACAAGAAACAAGTAGTGACAAGCAAGATAATGGGTTAAATCGAAGGCTAAACCAAATCTTGGAACTATTGAATTGGAAAGAAACCTGAATGGACCATTTGAAACAAGAGGTCTAAGGGGTGTGGGAAGATCGGATTCCCAAGAACAAGGTAAGCAACCAAGGAGAAAGGGGTCAAGAAGATCATGATCAAGGTCAAATTGAGGAATAATTGGGGAAGGATCTTAAAAAGGAAAAACCACCAAAATTTGATGGCAATCTCATTAGAGATGGAGCCAAGGAATGGGTCATAGAGATGGAAAAATACTTTGGGCTCCATAATTTGTTAAACCAAACCAAGGCAGCTTGGGCTACGTATCAATTGTCTGGAGATGCAACTACTTAGTGGGACAACAAGAATGGAGAAAGGAAACTCCAACTAAGAGAGGTCACTTGGGAGTTTTTTCTCCAATTCTTTAGGAAAAGGTGGCTTCCACAACTCTTCTTTGACAAAAAGATGATTGAATTTCAAAATTTTACCTAGGGAAAGACTGTAACTAGATATTGGGAGAAGTTTATAAATTTGCTCAAGTATGTACTGTAGTACCAATCAAATGAGTGTTTTCAAATTCAAAAGTTTATATTAAGATTGAGACCCCATATTGGAGTTAAGGTGGATCTCCACAACCCTCTTAGAATATTAGAATTTTTTAAGAAGGCCACTAAAAAAGAACAAAAGTTGCAACAGTTGTCCAATCTCTGCAAGAATACAAACTTCAAGCCTGATTTAGAAATAAAAGGTTTCAGAGAGATGATGAGAAGAAAGGAGATAAATCCCATCATATCAAAATTTTGAAAAGGGAAAATGACACTTCAGAGAGGGAAGAAGGCAATCGATGTGGAAGGAATAAAAGGGCTAATAGTGGCAACGACAACTATAACAATAACTAGAGGTACTCTAAGGAGGATAGGTGAAGAGGTCGAAGAGAACCACGTGTTGGGTGTTTCAGCTGTGGGGGTGACCATTATGCATCTAGTTTCCCTCAAAAGCTGAAGTCACATAAAAAAGGGAAACAACACTAGACCTTGCAACAAAATATCCATGCGGTGGTGGATAACAAGCAAGCAAAGTACCAAGCTTCTCCGATATAATTAACTCGTAAGCTTTATGGCCGAACTATTTCTATTTTGATAGATACTGGAGCTACTGAGTGTTTATAGATCCTAGAATTATTTCCAAGTTGCCAATTAGGCCTGGATATATGGCAGACACATGGACAATCTAATATGGGAATCAAGCAAAGCAGGAAGTAGATTCATGTTTCTTTTGCAGCAAGTTAGAACTCCCAAAATTCCAGACCCAAGTAAACCTTTTACATGGCACCTTTAGGATCTTATGATGTAATTTTGGGAATCAAAAGGTTAACTAAGCACAAAGCCATTGTAAATTATGAGGATAAGATGGTTAGTTTTCTGGATGACTATGGAAACTCGATTGAGATTCGTGGGGTGTAAAGACCTTTAAAGCTTAGGCAGATCTTAGCCATGTAGCTCAAAAGGGATCAAAGGAAGGTATGTGCCATATATGTTGTGCATGTCTATGAATCAGGCAATGAGAAGCCATATATAGATGATTAGTCTATCCTTAAGAAATTCTGAGATGTGTTTCCCAAAGATCTCACTGAGATGCCTCCAAAGCAAGAATTTGATTTCTCCATCGATCTAGTGCCTGGAGCTGAGCCTCAATTTAAGGCACTGTATAGGATGACCACCACTGATTTTTATGAATTGAAAGCCTAGTTGCAGGAACTCTTGGGCAAAGGGCTCATTGGACCTAGTGTGTCTGCTTAGGGAGCACTAGTTATCTTTGAGAAGAAGGATGGAACCTTGTGTTTGTGTATCAATTATCAAATGTTGAAAAAGGCAACCATCAGGAATCTATATCCCCTCTCGAGGATCGATAAATTATTTGATCAAATGAAGGGAGCGTCAATGTTCTCCAAAATAGATCTTAGATCTAGTTGTCATTATTTGAGAATAAAGGAAGAGGATATTTTGAAGACTAATTTCCAAACTTGGTATGGCCACTACGAGTTCACCGTTGTGCCATTTGGTTTGACCAATGCACCCGCAACCTTCACGAATCTTATGAACAATATGTTTTTGGATTTTTTTCATGATCAAAACTTGAGGATAGTCTTACAACGTCTAAGAGAGAAGAATATTTTTGGAAAACTATCCAAGTGCTCATTTTACTAGGATCAAGTGCACTACCTATGTCACATTATTTCAACTGAGGGAGTCTCTGTGGATCCCAAAAAGATAAGAAAAATTATGGAATGGATGAAACCCAGAGCATGACTGAGGTGCGAAGCTTCATGGGCCTTGTGGGATATTATAGGAAATATGTGCAAGGGTTCTCTCAAATTGCAGCCCCAATAACTTCATTCCAAAAGAAAGGAAAAAGGATTGAGAAGTGTGAACGAGCCTTCCAACTCCTAAAGGAAAAACTCACGACAACCCCAATGTTAACTATATCATATCCCAATGGTCAATTCTCAGTGATCGCAGATGCTTCAGGAGATGGTGTAGGAGTAGTGTTAATGCAAGATGGACAAGTGGTAGCATACAAGTGGAGGAAGTTGAAGCAACATTAAATGAATTACACACCACATGATTTGGAATCATCGGCTATAGTGTACGCTTTACAAATGTGAAGACATTATCTCCTGGTAAAACCATTTGAGCTCAAAATGGATCATTTGGGATTGAGATATATCTTCACTCAACCAAACCTTAATGCACAAAAAAGGATATGGTTAGAATTCCTTAGCAAGTAAGACTTTGGAATTGAGTACATAAAAGGAAAATAAAATAGAGTGGCAGATATTCTTAGTAGAAGAAGACATTTGGTAGCCATGACCTCGACAAGATCTAATATGAGGTAATAGGTGATGCAACACTTGCAAGGTGATGAGAATTATGAGAGGGTGAAGAAGGCTCTAGAAGAGAATTTTATAGACCATCGATTTGATGGGTATGAGTTTGAATCAGATGGAATCTTAAGATATCAGAGGTGAATGTATATTCTAGATTCAAGAGAGCTCAAGAAGCTGGTCCTAGAGGAAGTCCACAATGCACCATATTCAGGACACCCCAGAGTCACTAAGATGATCATGGAGTTAAAATCCTTGTATTATTAACCAGAGCTTAGGAAGTATGTAGTGGAATACATAGCCATATGCTTGGAGTGCCAACAAGTCAAGGTTGAGAATGTGCATCCAACAGGGCTCCTTTGTCCCCATGATATACCTAAGTACAAATGGCAGGTGATGAACATGGACTTTATATAGGGGTTACCCTTAAGTAAGAATACGCATGATGTCATCCTAGTAGTTGATCTGATTAGGATCTAGACTAATTGCATTTGAATGCTTAATGTTTACAAATCATGAAACCCAAATTACATAAAAAAAAATTAACACATTAACATGTGAATTAAGCGGAAATACAATTCATGCATACATTATTGAAATTATGCATTAAAAACTGAAGGTGAAAAGAACAAAATTGAGAAAGAAGAAGAGAGAGAAAGTGCAAACGATCTGATAACGGAGTTTGCCACAAACGTGACTACGTCTCCGGGTCCGCTCCAATAGAGTGAGACCAATCCGATTAATCTCCAAAAATCAGTTACAAATGCACCAAGAGCACTTCGGCAGCATGACAATACTCCGACTTACAAAAAGGCTCAAAATAATCTCCTTAGAAAATCTCCATGTTTCTCTGATTCACAGCTTCACCACCTAGACTTCAAAATTCTGAATGAACCAAACTCACTCCTAAACTCCCCTTTTATACATCAAATATTCCCAAATTGGTGAAAAACCAATTGATTTGGGAATTTTAATTCAATCCCCCTTACATAGAAAAATGTAGAAAAATCCTCCCCAAAATCCTTAAAATATCTTTAATAATCTTTCAGAAATAATTTAAGCCCTTCAAATTTAATAAAATTTTATTTTAAGCCTTTCTCAGGCTTTCACTGTTTCGGGGGGTTTGTTGGTCTTGTTTTATTTAAACCTTAAAAATAACCTTTTAAGGTTATTTAGTTAGGCATCGGGCCTAAATAGTCAATAAAACAAACCCCCCCCCCCGTTACAATACTTAATATATATGCTAGCGTGTTGGTGGCATTAGGTTTTGGTAAGCCGACGGTCGGGGGTTCAACCCCGGCCGCTGGCTATTAATAGCCAATTTCCGGCCGGCAGGTAACAACACAAAGCACTGCCAATTATAGGATGGAGGAAATCCGGCGGCCGAGTGGTGGAGACGTGGATGTGTAGTTAAGAGGTTAGGGGATCAAATCCCCCCAAACCTTTTATCGAAACATCCCAACAAACTGCCGATGGAAGGAGTGGCCACGTGTCGCACCAGAAGGGTGCCATGTGGCACAACTTAATTGGCCACTGACTCGGTTGTGTCTGCTGACTGGGATGATAACTGCGCACTGACAATCCCGATCCCGATGATTTGTCCACACATGGACACGTGTCGCAATCTGATTGGATTGTACAAATGATTTGACAGCCACGTGTTATGCTCTGATTTGTCCACATCGGATTCTGTACCGTACGGTCTGAATGATGATGTCAGCCATTGTACCATCAAGTCAACTAAACTTTGACTGCCAGTATCTTGAGCATACGATGTTGGTTTTTGACGAAATGAATGTTGTTGGAATCATCTCGACGAGCTCTTCGATTTGAAACTGCTTCCGTCAATTTCTGAGACAATCATTTTTTCCGCTTTCTGGATGCCCCTGATGGCAGTTTGACCCAAGGTTTGACTGGCCATAACTTGTGCAAACGGAATCCTTTTTGCCCTGTTCAAGTTGCGCTGGAATCAAGACATCGAGCTCTTTCTAATGGTGCTGAAATCTGGAGTATTGGATTTTCTTCAATTTTTAGTGAAAATATCCCCCGGATCAGTAGTAGTCAATAAGTTGACTAAGGTGGCACATTTTATTCCAGGGAATCTTAAGGATGGATCATTGACCTTGGCCAAGAAATTTTTCCAAGAGATCTTTTGCTTACATGGAGTGCCAGAGACCATTATATCTGGTAGAGATACTTGAATGATGTCAAGGTTTTGGACAACCTTGAATACAGCTTTGGGGACCAAGCTAAAGTTCAGTTTAGGAGGTTAGGGGATCGAATCCCCCTAACCCTTTTATCGAAACGTCCCAACAAACTGCCAATGGAAGGAGTGGCCACGTGTCACACCAGGAGGGTGCCACATGAGGCAACTTAATTGGCCACTGACTCGGATGTGTCTGTTGAATGGGATGATAACTACGCACTGACAATGCCAATGATTTGGCATACACATGGACACGTGTCATAATCTGATTGGACTGTACAAATGACTCGACTGCCATGTGTTATGCTCTAATTTTTCCACATCAGATTATGTACCGTATGGTCTGAGTGATGACGTCAGCCATTGTACCATCAAGTCAACTGAACTTTGACTGCTAATATCTTGAGCATACGACGTCGGTTTTCGACAAAATGAACGTTGTCAGAATCGTCTCGACGAGCTCTTCAATTTGAAACTACTTCCATCAATTTCTGAGACAATCATTTTTTTCCACTTTCTGGATGCCCCTAATGGTAGTTTGACCCAAAGTTTGACTGGCCATAACTTGTGCAAACGGACTCCTTTTTGCCCCATTCAAGTTGTGTTAGAATTAGGACATCGAGCTCTTTCTAATGGTGCTAAAATATGGAGTATTGGAGATTATTCAATTTTCAATGAAAATATCCCCCGGATTAGTAGTAGTCGATAAGTTGACTAAGGTGGCACATTTTATTCCAGGGAATCTTAAGGATGGATCATTGACCTTGGCCAAGAAATTTTTCCAAGAGATCTTTTGCTTACATGGAGTGCCAAAGACCATTATATCCAGTAGAGATACTTGAATGATGTCAAGGTTTTGGACAACCTTGAATACAGCTTTGGGGACCAAGCTAAAGTTCAGTTTAGCCTATCGTCCTCAAATCAATGGTCAAATCGAGAGAGTGAACCAA